>CM075481.1:26150000-26597500 GCA_037950665.1 Hypophthalmichthys nobilis | reverse complement strand
AGTAATATTCTAATTTTCTGAGATACTGAATTTGGGATTTTCCTTAGTTGTCAGTTATAATCATCAAAATTAAAAGAAATAAACATTTGAAATATATCAGTCTGTGTATAATGAATGAATATACTATACAAGTTTCACTTTTTGAATGGAATTAGTGAAATAAATCAACTTTTTGATGATATTCTAATTATATGACCAGCACCTGTATATATATATATATATATATATATATATATATATATATATTCTCAATACACACTTGCTTATTTTTGATCCACGGTTAATGCGTGTATGCTACGTAAAAATATGGGCTGATTTTTGCCATTGTTCAAAACAGCAGAAACCATGAATGAAAATGAAAATTCACACTCTGCCAGTAGGTGGCACTTATGGATCAGCAGAAATGTATCAGTTTATGCTGTCAACCCCTGTATACAAAACAGCTGCACTTACTACAACAACAAATTTCTCCGGAAGGTGACGAGTTTGCAGGTGATATACTATAACACTATAAGGTAAACAATGTCATAATTCATCAACCTATGGCTTGGCATAAATCTGCAATATTCACTGATTGTTAACTGCTCTGTAGTATGGAGCTAGGATTATGACAATACTATTTGAATTTGAATTGTGTAAATTTGAATTATAGACAAGTGTAATTTAATAAAATTGAATATTATGTGACATTTTGACTATATTTATTAGGGCATTCCTCAAGTAGAATGGTTTTGACTGACAGCGCTCTGAAAAGTGAACAGACGCGCTGAATTAGAGACGGTAAAAGTGAGTGGGGCCAACATCATTGGTCTTATAAAGTGGATGGATCTTGCCCTACCCACATACAATGGTTCATACGCCCACGCATTATACCATTAATTTCCGCTCAATACACATTATTGTAAGCCATTTATTCATGGTCACACAGTGCGCGTCTGTACTAGTCAATAGAAAGGCAAGAACCCATTGATTATAATCAGTGATATTGTCTACACTGAATGCGGTGCGGCCCGACGCGACAGGTCAAATCCCCAGCAGCAAACGAATTCCCGTTATTTCTGACGCAGTCCACGCTCTTTGCAGCTGTCACTACAAGCTGTTGTGACGCGGCGCATCGCGTCCGGCATAGACACGGTGTTGCGCCACGCCGCCTGCATCCAGTGTAGACATTATATTACTGATTATAATCAGTGGGTTCTATTATCACGTTGCTCTCGTCCTGTGTAGACACAGTAGCATGCTAATCACTTTCACACCAAATATACTTTAAAACAAACAATAGAGAAACTTAGACAAATGTTTCAAGTGCTGAAAAAGCCAACCTAACATATAAATACAGCTCATAAATGTTTAAGCACAGACTTGCCTCAGAAAAACAACTGCAGCTGTTGCAGCTGTATTTTTAAAAACTGGATATTTGCAGTCTAAAATTTCAGAACGAAAAATCTGCTGTTTGAAAATACATGTCTATAAAATTCTGCCATGAAAACATTTCAGTTGTGTTCAATTTCAAATGTTTAATATTCAAGTTTTAAAAAATCAAATTCAGAACTATGTAAAATGCCACATAATATTAAATTTTATTAAATTACACTTGTCTATAATTCAAATTTACACAATTCAAATAGTATTGTCATAATCCTAGCTCCATACTGTAGAACGTGCAACAACACCATGTATTTACTGTGAAATGTGAAGCACTTACATTTATTTAAATCGCCTTTTGAAGTTTAATAATCACATTTAGCCATGTTGTGATTCCTGTTACTCCGTCCCCAAATTTAAGACCTCTTGAAATGATAATTAAGAACTAAAATATTTAATACTTTTTATGGCCTTAAATTTGATAACTGAAGTTAAGACTTAAGACTTTTTTACAGACCCACAGGGACCCTGATGAGCTACTCCTGACAACAGGACAAATGGAAAAGGAAAGAGTAACCTTTTAACATCTGTTTTGATGCATCCAGTTCAGACAGTGTATTTACATCTCTGATGTTAACCAATCATATCAGTGGTCATTTACTGACAAGTCTTAAAGGAGACGTAGCATAGCCAATACAGTTTTGCAGTAATTATTCAACATATTTGATGGCAGAATGCAGCAACTGACCAATCAGAAACAAGTATTCCTAGGAGCCACAAAAAAAAAAAAAAAAAAAAAATCAAGAAATATAACTTCACTCCACATAAAGGCTGCACATTTGAAGGATACACCCATTGCTTGATGAGGGGTCCGATGTCCTTCCCTGACACGTTGGAAATGGATTTGAGGAATCCAGAGGTGGATACCAGCATCTGGCTCCACATGTGAGACTGATATTTCTGAGATGAGGCTGTGCTGGCCAGACTCAAGAGCTTGTTAAACACCTGAAGAGAGATTTGAATGCCTTTGAATGCCCAGTTTATAATTAACCACAAGGACAATGAAAATTTAATATAGAGAACTAGCTCCAAATAAATGTGTGTGGGTGGTCTAAGAATTTGAGAGGAACCTATTCAGGATGTAATCACCATGAAATATACCACTTCTTTTCTTAAATGAGGGGTGTTTCATTCCCTATACCTGCAACATGAATTCCATGCTAATTCGGTTTTCGATGAGCCTCATGACCAGGTGAGCTTTGCATTGGAACATCTTGTAATATTCCCATGACAATGTGTGGGGGTGTCTGATGGAAAAGTGCAGGTGGGGAGTTGGACTGAAAGGAAAAAAATACATAATATCTTTCTCACTCTGTGTGAAACAACATCTTTTGTGCAAGTTTGAATGAGTGTGTATAATTTATAAAACAGTGATAAAGGTGAGGTTATAACTTGTCTTTTTCTTTTCCTCCAGAAAAGGTGGGATGCAGCAGGACGCCGCCCATTTTTAGCTCATAATCCACAATCTTGTCCAGTTCCTGTAGGTTAAGAGAGTAACAGACAAACAGTTCAGCATTTAAAAAGTTGACGTTTGGGCATATAAAAATATCCACTTGGCCGATCTGAAAAGCATTATCGCTCCTTTGTCGACCACTTTACTTTATACCTCCTTAATCCAGTGACGATACTCATTGACTCCAAATGTTTTCTTCAGGTAGAGGCCATAAATGTATCCTGAAATTCCCTTCAAAACCCACTCATCAGACCTGCAATTCAAAATGAACAACTTCCCTTTTAAATTGCTATGACATCATCCTACAGAACTATTTTAGTTTACACAGCAGCCATATTTTGTTTTTACAATCTGAGCTCACGATCTGGTCATGCAAAGACATGAGCAAGTGTGTTTGAATGGATTTCACTGGCAATGCTAGAGACTGCTCACTGTAAACCCACTGTCTTCAATTACAGGGTTAAACGGCACTAAGCAACATCATTAATTATAGGCAAACGACTGTTCTCCATTTCAAAGCAACTTCAGTTCTCCAGCTGGGACTCGTACAAGCTCAAAACATTACATAAATAAATAAATTCTGCTATAGAAACCTTCACATCTGATTCAGATTTCAGACACTTACCACACAAGGGTTTATTGTAAGGAGTAATTAAAGCTTTGGACAAAGAACTACAGCATCTGACCAAATGGACCTCACACTCTCTCGGGCACACACACACGCACCCACGAAGAGTACTTCAGTTAGAGAGCCAGCACGAGGGGAGAAATTGTCTTTATGACGCAGAACAGAAAAACAGAGGGATCTACCAAGCTTGACAATAAAACAATGAAAGACAAACAAGCAGTCCAAAACTAAAGCGGTGAAAAGGAAAAGTGAAATCAGGCTAAAAAAGACGATGATCATGCTACCTTCATGGTGATGATCATACTACCTTCATGGGTAATTTCTATATCAAAGACCTAACACATTTTTAAACAAGCACAGTCTGAAATGTCTTGCTCAAGGACAATGTTAATGCTCATAGATCGTGTGGAGTTTGAATATAAAGCCAGGGCCCAAAATGAACATTCAACAAGCACCAAATGTAAAATAAAACTGCTTTTGGCAAGAAGATTTGTTACCCCCCAGGTGAGTAATGGCTTTATATGGAATTAAAAAGAACATTTGTGACCTTTGCATCTCACTCAAAAAATAAAATTCTCTCATCATTTACTCACCCTCAAGTTGTTCCAAACCTGTATGAATTTCTTTCTTCTGCTGAACACAAGATATTTGGAAGAATGTCTGTAACCAAAGAGCTGCTGGGACACTGTTGACTTCCATAGTATTTTTTTCCCCCCATACTGTGGGGTCCATTAACTTTTTGGTTACCCATATTCTTTAAAATATCTTCTTTTGTGTTTAGCAGAAGAAAGAAATTCATACAGGTTTAGACACCTTCGGGCTGAGAAAATGATAGACAGAATTGGATGAAATATCCCTTTAAGCCACCAAAATGAAAACAATATATGAGAACAAAATCATAATGTGTGTGGTGCAGTTTTAAAGGGGTCCTTGATTGTGATTTCACTTTTTTTTAACTTCAGTTAGTGTGTAATGTTCCTGTTTCAGCATAAACAACATCTGCAAAGTTACAACGCTCAAAACTCAATGCAAAGGGAGAGACTATCCAGCTTAGCTGTTGTTAAGCGCAAGCTGTTAAAGCTCCGCCCTCTTCTGGAAAGGGGGTCGGGAACAGCTGCTCATTTGCATTTAAAGGGAAACAAAAAGGGCATGTTTTTGCTCACACCCAAATAGGTGCAAACTTGACAAGCTATAATAAATGATCTGAGTTTTTTTGAGCTGAAACTTCACAGACACATTCTGGGGATCTTATTACATCTTACATAGTACATCTTGTGAAAAGGAGCATAATAGGTCCCCTTTAAAGGGAGACAGATATCTGGTTTATTTTGTTGATTTTGTGAGTGACAAAATGGCATGGTGGGTTCACTAAAACTATGCAAGGAAAAACCTAATAAAAATCAAATAATCCTATTGTCATTAGGATTAAAAAAAATATATAAAAATAAAAAAATAATACAAAGATATAAATTAATAAACCTCCACAATATCCTAGGCTTGGCAGAATCGAATGCTTACTGAAACAAAAACATTCCATCATGTAGCCAGGCGGTTCAATAAATACTGGATTTCTTGCAAGTTTCTGCAACCATTCAAGTTTGAAAAGTTCAATCTGTGATTCGGCCACAGGCACAAGGCTGCAGGCAATCACAGTGTGCTGATATACAGCCATATCACATGGCTACGAGTGAGATATTGCATTCATACAACAGTTCAACGGCACAAGTGTAAATAAATAACAATAACAATAGTGTCGTCACAAAACCCTCTTTTGTGAGAATCTACTTCCTTCCACCACGTATTCAAATCTCAAGTTGACAGTTTAACAGTTGAGCCCAACTTCCGTTACTAATTCTAAAATGTCACTTTAAAACTAGTAATGAAGAAATGTTGAGTATTAAGGTAAAATGATGCCTAAAAGATTTGCATGCACAGGGTAAGATTTGTCGAAGTGCACATAAGATTGCAAGCGTAAATAAAATTTGCATGCTCAAGAGAAGCTTTGTAAAGGTGTAAATCGCCTTTCAAGTGTAAAGAAAAAAAGATTTGCAGCATTTTGTAAGTGTAATTAATGTATTGTGAAACTGCAGCTTCCTGCTAACACAAAATATATGATCTGTATTCTTCTGACTTCCATTTTTTCACACTTTTTTTTTCACCAAAATACGGCAAAAAAAAAAAAGAATTGCAGGCCTGTGAACAGCGATTTGCAAGTGAAAACAACTGAGTCAGAAACTGCAAAAAAGACTGACCACGTAAAACCAACCTTTGTGTAAAAAAATAAATAAACTGTAAATGTCAAAGAATTGTTGTGTAAATACACAGGGCATAAAATTACTGAAATATCACGATTTGTACAGTTCCATCTTTCTTTTACCTGTGCTTACAGTTTTGGCACGATTCTCTCACTCATTGAGTTTTGCAAGCGTGAGGAGGAAGGCGGCTCCTTCTTCACGTAGCCAATCAAATATGAGACTCATTACCACCTCAGGTGTGCTTTATTTTCTAAGAATTCCATAGCCCATTGTCAATTATTTCTTACATATCGTCCTGGTTGCACTGTGTCCAGGTTTGACTGTAATGCAAAACTGATACTTCAAATAAATAAACTGAACTTTGACAAAAAGTTGTCTTTATTAATGTCTAAATATACATATCCAATTGCAAAATCATATGCAAAGTAACTAATTATGTCTGAATCAAAACCCAGCAACCAGGGAATACACACAGCCAAGTTGATGTTTATATATAGGGCTATTCGGCCATCTAGTGGCTACACGGTGGCATTTCTGATGATAAATGGTTCATAATTTAGAAATGCCCTTAAAATACATGTTAAAGGAAAAAAATATTATAACTCATTTTAAAAAGATAATAATAACAATATTTCTGGACTCGCTCCTGATCAGTAGACAGGTGAAATTATGCATGCAGTGCAGATACTAGGCCTACTTTCAGCAGCATCAATATTAAAAACTAATATCATGGCCTGCTGAGGACGACGATGATGATGAGCAGGATACATGCACTGAATACACAGAAATTCTTTACACACCTGTTCGAAATTCAGTATGAACACATGGTAGTCAGCCTAATGGTGCACAGCTTATTAAGCAATCATGGTTATTTATTTATATATTTATTTTAACATCTATGTATGCATTAAAAGTACTATTCTAGCAATGAGAATGATGCTGAGCCAAATGACGATAAAGATGTGTTCTGGCGTCTGGAGTGTTTATTGAACCAATCAGATAAGAGTAAATCAAGAGTCAGCTAGAGCCTCATTTGATTGGCTACATTAAGAAAATATGGACCCGCCTTCCTCCTCGCGCTTGCCAAAAATCGTGCCAAAACCATGAGCGAAGGTAAAAGAAAGACGCAACTACACAAACTGGGCTATTTCAGGAACTTTTATGCCCTGTGTACTTACACAAGTCATTTACACATTTACAGTTTTTTTTTTTGTTTGTTTGTTTGTTTGTTCTGTTTTTTTACATTTTTACGGTTTTTTTATTAATGTAACTTTCACTGAAGTCAAAATCACCAACAGACTCTCTCAATGCCAAAAAATACAGCATGTTAATTATATAAAATATTATTTATTGAACAATAATATTTGTAATGTTAACAACAATAGCCATTATAACTGTATTAGAAGTAAAATAGGTAATAAACAAGCAAACAGTTCAGTCAAACTTAGAAGCAGCGCTCTAGTTAGTACAGAATTTAATTTCAATGTAAATATAAAAGTTATGAAATTTAATATAGCCCTTAAGACAAATCTATTAGCTCTGGAACAAGTAATAGATTAATAAGACCAAAGATTGCCCATTTGATATACCCAAAACAAATTATACCTCATGTTTAAACACTATCTACATAAGAGCCAGCGGCAAATTCCTGAAGGACTAGCCGAGATGAAGCTGTTCTCTGTGGGTACATGAGCGCTGAATGGTCGCTGATGGCCTGGAGCTCTCATCTCCGAAAGAGTCTAAACAAATTTTCAAATAGACGCTATGTGTACATATAAATCGCATATCTGAGGTCTAAACAACCATATTCTCACCTAAAAAAAAAACCTCTTAAAACTACATTCGGTTACAAAATAACAGTAGTATCTATAAAAATATGGTGGGTTTGCTCATCCACCATGACACTCGCTGTGAGAATGCTAACAGTGGAGTAATTCAAACTGCCAAATGGTTCTTGTGGCGATACTGGTAGAATATTGCATGGCTGGAAAGACCTCTCAGCCAGTCAGATGCGAGAACCAGAACGGACTGTTGTATAAAGCCTTCTATACATATAACAAAAATGCTGCAATATGCAGTTTTGTGGGTGGCAGCCAACATTAAACTACTAGGTTTCACCATTCCTAACTACTTACCAGGACATCCTAGAGATGAAGCAACCAAAAAACTGCTGGGCCAGAGCTTGAGCCAGAAAGCGCCTGCTTATAGGAGTCTGATCTATGATCATACCACTGTGCAGAAGGTTGGTACTAAGAAGAACAAACACAGACACAAAATCAAACAGAGCATCAAATCACATTGTAGCCTTTGAAATTAACATACACAAAAAAAAAAAAAAAAGTACAAAAGAACACATCTAATGCAGGGTTTTCCTGCATTTAAAATATTTTGGTGGCCACCAAAATGAATCTTTGTCCCTTGTAATAGATTTATATGAATAGTTAATGTGACGATACCTGCCGTTCTGCAGTACAGGTACCCGCTGATAGCCAGCTACTTTACAACGCTTTAAAGCGCTCCCCTGAGTGTTTGTGTAAGTGCTCTGTGAAGAGCGTCAAAGGTTTCCATTTACAACGTGTTTTTGCAGCCTTGAGCTTTGTAGCCAATCACAGACATATCTGTTGAACAGATATGATTAAATTAAATTCAGATTAAATGTCCACTCAACGCCGCTCAGAATAGCAGTTTTTGTTTAGCGTGAGTTCTGCACGCTGCAAATCCTTTCATTATAATACTATAAATGCACAGTGTATAAACATTGCGTGCATAATTATGCAAGTTGATTTTCTGATCATATTTTTTTTTCCCAGGCACGTTTTAACAAACCACATCAATCCTAATAACTACTATTCATTTTGTATTTAATAATTTATAAGTGATATATAATTGTTCATGAAGGCTGGAAATGAAAAACACTATATGTTCAGGTGTGCATAATTATTAGGCAGATTTTTTTTTTTTTTTTTTTTTTTTTTTTTAACAGGCAAAGTGAGCCAAAAAAAGAGATTTAAGTCTCTGAGATCCTGACACCATGCACTTCTGGAGACTCCAGGTAGGTTGCAGTTCTGAAAAATGGTGGTGCTGGAGTCTAAATAGTTCCTTATGGTTTCACACTTTATTATTCAATTTAATTCTAAATTATTTTGCAGTTAACGTGTCTTTTCTTCTCCACCTGTTTTTGTCTGACCCTGCTGACCCAATGAGCGTTTTGCGGTCCATTGGTCATGCCTTAACTTTGCAATTTCTAGTATTGCATTAGTATTGCATCCTTATCATGAGCATTTAATAATTTTTTACTTTTCAATCTGAGTAAAATCTCTTTTTTGGCTCATTTTGCCTGTAAAAGAAAACCTGCCTAATAATTATGCACACCTGAATACAAGGCATTTTTCATTTCCAGCCTTTATGAACAATTATATATCACTTATAAATGAATTAATACAAAATTAATAGTAGTTATTAAGATTGATGTGGTTTGGAATTGGTTTGGAAATGTGCCTGGGAAAAAAAAAAAAATATGATCAGAAAATCAACTTGCATAATAATTATGGATGCAATGTACTATATACAGTGCATCCAGAAGGTATTCACAGCGCTTCACTTTTTACACATTTTGTTTTGTTACAGCCTCATTCCAAAAGGGATTAAATTCATTATTTACCTCAAAATTCTACAAACAATACCCCATAATGACAATGTGAAAGAAGTTTGTATGAAATCTTTGCAAATATATTTTTAAAAAAAATAAATAAAATAAAAATCACATGTACATAAGTATTTACAGCCTTTGCTCAATACTTTGTTGAAGCACCTTTGGCACCAATTACAGCCTCAAGTCTTTTTGAGTATGATGCTACAAGCTTGGCACACCTATTCTTGGGCAGTTTCTCACGTTCTTCTTTGCAGGACCTCTCAAGCTCCATCAGGTTGGATGGGGAGCGTCGTTGCACAGCCATTTTCAGATCTCTCCAGAGATGTTCAATCGGGTTCAAGTCTAGGCTCTGGCTGGACCCCTCAAGAACATTCACAGAGTTGTCCCGTAGCCACTCCTTCGTTATCTTGGCTGTGTGCTTAGGGTCGTTGTCCTGTTGGAAGATGAACGTTCGCTCTAGTCTGAGGTCCAGAGTGCTCTGGAGCAGGTTTTCATCAAGGATGTCATTGCTGCATTCATCTTTCCGTCGATCCTGACTAGTCTCCCAGTTCCTGCTGCTGAAAAACATCCCCAAAGCATGATGCTGCCACCACCACCATGCTTTACTGTAGGGATGGTATTGGCCAGGTGATAAGTGCTGCCTGGTTTTCTCCAGACATGACGCTTGCTATCCAAGCCAAAGTGTTCAATCTTTGTTGATCTCATGGTCTGAGAGTCTTTCAGGTGCCTTTTGGCAAACTCCAGGCGGGCTGTCGTGTGCCTTTTACAAAGGAGTGGCTTCCGTCTGACCACTCTACCATACAGGCCTGATTGGTGGAGTGTTATAGAGATGGTTGTTCTTCTGGAAGGTTCTCCTCTCTCCACAGAGAAACGCTGGAGCTCTGTCGGAGTGACCATCGGGTTCTTGATCACCTCCCTGACTAAGGCCCTTCTCCTCCGATCACTCAGTTTGGCCTGGCAGCTCGCTCTAGGAAGAGTCCTGGTGATTCCAAACTTCTTCCAATTACGGATGATGGAGACCACTGTGCTCATTGGGACCTTCAATGCGGCAGGAATTTTTCTGTACCTTTCCCCAGATCTGTGCCTTGATACAATCCTGTCTCGTAGGTCTACAGACAATTCCTTGGACTTCAAGGCTTGGTTTGTGCTCTGACATGCACTGTTAACTGTATACCTTATATAGACAGGTGTGTGCCTTTCCAAATCATGTCCAATCAACTGAATTTACCACAAGTGGACTCCAGTCAAGTTGTAGAAACATTTCAAGGATGATCAGTGGAAACAGGACGCACCTGAGCTCAATTTTGAGTGTCATAGCAAAGGCTGTGAATACTTATGTACATGTGATTTTTTCGTTTTTTATTTTTAATAAATTTGCAAAGATTTTAAACAAAATTCTTTCACGTTGTCATTATGGGGTATTGTTTGTAGAATTTTGAGAAAAAAAAAAAAAAAAAATTTAATGCCTTTTGGAATAAGGCTGTAACATAAAATGTGGAAAAAGTGAAGCGCTGTGAATACTTTCCGGATGCACTGTACAATGCACAGCGTAGACAGTTTCATTCATTATAAGGTGAGTTTTCGCAAGAGTGCAGCTTTGTGTACTTAGTGTTGAACTGAAATAATTCTCAGCTTCAGTGATAATAATGGCACTGATCTTTGCTCACTTTCTGTAGTCTATATAATATATATTTTTCATGCTGCTAACTGCACATTGCAAAGCAAATTTCTGGATTGACAACTATATTTAAATGCATGATTGAATCCGACTGCCAGTGATAACCACAGCAATGGACGGAACAAAATCTCATACTGTATGTCAAATTATCTGTGCATTAAGTCCTGGAGTGTAACTGCAAAAAATAAACCACTTTTTCTATATAATGTGTTACGCTGCGGTTCATTTTATTACTAACTTTTCAAACCAGTCACAATTTTACATATAGATTTGCAGATTTTTTTTTAAAGTGTTAGTTTATTCACACAAACATTTTACTGTTTTCGCTGATCAATGTTTATATATGAATAAAACCCTAAATTCAATCTGTTCATCATATAAAGTGATCGTCTCTCTTTAGAAAATTTGGACTAAACTGCTCTATTCATATGGATTTGTTTTACAAACTCTTTATGAACTTTTTGAAGCGTCAAAGTGGTAGTTACATAACCTGTCAATGGAGGGACAGAAATCTCTCAGATTTCATTAAAAATATCTTCATTTGTGTTCCAAAGATAAACTAAAGTCTTTAAAAGAAAACATGAGGGTCATAAATGATGACAGAATTTAAATTTTTTGGGGTGAACTAACCCTTGTATATAAAATAGTTTTAAGCGCTTTGTTTTATAATCTGTCCTGATAGTGATTATTTTTTATTTCATGAATAAATAGGACAAGTTAATATATTACAAAGTATTTCTTTGCATTTATTTTGGATTTATTGTCAGTTCTGGGCTTGCAGTTCACATGGAAAGGGTACTTTGTACTGTGTGTGTGTGTTGATGACCATGTTCGTCCACCACCACCAAAGACCATTTTTGACCCAGAAAAAAAAACCTGTTATGTCATTATAAACATACCTGAAAATACTCATTGATGCATATGATGAGACCTGCACATAAGCCTCATCCACAAAGACAGTCTTAAAGCAAGAATATGGGTAGCGACAGGTGAGAATCTCCTCATAGAACTCAAAAATCTCATGCAGGTAGGACATGGTGTGCTTCAGGAGGGGCAGAAGCTGAGGCAAGCAAAAATGAGTCACCTGTGAAAGCACAACATATTTGATTTATAACAGTTTAGCAAATAAAAAAACAATTACACTGAAAAACATTTACATTTGAAAAAGTTCATTACAAAAAATACATAAGCATTATATAAGTATAGTGGGAAATTTGGATGATCTAATGTGTGACTCACCTATAATTTTTTTTAAAAAAAACAACAACAACAACAACAACACCATCTAGTGGATGACTGCAAAAAGGAAACTTGTTTGAGTCAATAACATCACCAGGTATGTCTATGCTGAGTATTTGCAGGAAGTTTAACACTTTTCAGTACCATTTTTAAGAATGTTTTATTGTGTACATAAGCTACACAACGGATTGTGTTCATATGTAAACATTAAATAAAAGCTTAATTCCAATGGCTTATTTAAAAAGATACAAGAAATACAAAAATATAGAGAGATGGATTACAGCAGTCAGAAGACAGAAAGCTGTAAAATGTATCATCACTATCTCAACAGCTGTATTAGAAACACCCTTGAAGCAGTGTTTAGGTTTTTTTTTTTTTCCATAAAGGTAATTTAATGACATGGTAATATAATGTTAATAATGAGCAATGCACTTTGTCTCCTGTTTTGCCCACATACTGTGTTACTATTACACTATAAAAAATACAAAATAATAATTTAGTAGTAGTATTACTCAGGGTTATCATTAAATAAAACTAAAACTATTAAAAACATTTGTTAATGGAAATAAAGCTGGAAATAAAATATAAATATTAGTTGAAAAATTTAGACTATTTCAGTTTACTGCCTTGGCAATAAACTAAAATCATTTTAAGCTGAAACACTAAAATAATTAACTGGGGAGAAAAAAAAAAAAAAAACTAAAACTAAAACCTAAATAGTATTATTTAAATATATATAAATAAATGAATGAATACCTAAAATGACAAGCACATAACAAAATTACTGAAAATTAAACTAAAAGTAATGTGAAAACTAAAAATAACAAATAAAAGGTATTCAAAATATGAATAAAACTATAATCAAACTAAAATATCACTGGTATTACTATGTTTGCCTAAACCTCCAGAAATTAAAAACAAATAAATACATAAATAAATAATAGGAACATTAATTAAAAAAAATGACCTGATTAAACAAATATAAATTATTTTTTAATTAAATTTAATCCTGAATTTAATTTTACTATTATCATCATCATCATTATTATTGTTATTATTTATTATTACTACTATTATTATTATTATACATTTGCCATTTGGGGTACAAATAGTAAACAATACTAATATATTTCTGTTTTAATTCACTTTTATGTATTAATTCAAAAGAAAACCACTAGAAGACTTTTCCACATTGACAACTCAAACAGATCAGGGGTCCGTTCTTCGTACCCGAGATGATTTGACAGATGTCAGATCTTCTAATCGTGATAACTGATCTATGGCTAATTTGGTTCTTCTGTAACACTTTACAATAAGGTTCATTAGTTAACATTAGTTAACTACATTAGTTAACATGATCTAATAATTAACTGCACTTAGCATTTATTAATCTTTGTTAATGTTAATTTCAACAATTACTAATACATTGTTAAAATCATGTTAACATTAGTTAATGCACTGTGAACTAACATGAACAAACAATGAACAACTATATTTTCTAATACAATTACACTAACATCAATGAAGATTAGTAAATACAGTAACAAATGTATTGCTCATGGTTAGTTCATGTTAGTTAATACATTAACTAATGTTTAACTAATGAACCTCATTGTAAAGTATTACCGGTTCTTCAAACAAATTTGCGCATTTGATCAAAATATCTGGATTGAGTTGTCAGAATATTGCACATTCTGATGTTCTTTGGAAAGGGTGATCAGCAATGCAGCAATTGGCTGGCTTTAGCAACGTAATGACATCATATTAATAAAGCATCACACACCTGACATAAAACTTGACAAAATTCTGGACCTTTATAAGGAAATAGCCAATTATTTAATGATTTATAGTATTTTTACAGGCTTTGTATTTTTATTTCATGTAGTAATTAGCAGTTGAAGCAGATTTGTTACGTGACAATTAATGCATGGCTTAGACTAATATCTGTACATCATGTGTAAGACTCCAACAACAATTCATTTTATTCCACACTGCATTTGCATGTATATTAAAACATTATTAAAGACTACTGAGTCATAATTTAGATTTTATTTTTTGTTTAAAATGTTGTTAAATCTGCTCCCCCTTCACTCTTCTAAAGGTTATAACTTCTGAACCATTTGCTCTACAAAAATGAAACTTAGTACATCTGGTTCATCTCCATGCTAATTTCATTCAACATCTTACATTAAGTCTCTGCCCATTACAGTAGCGGCCATTTTGAAAAGTACAGTATGCAGTTTTTTTGCTACTCCTCCTTCAAAATTTGTCCTATTTTGTCCAAACAAACAAACAAAAAAAGTTATGATGTCACGAACTTAACAAGGTCGACCCAAAATTGATTCAGAGGCCTAACTTTGAGCAATCGAAACAAAAATTGGTACGCTTCATTTGAACCATGATCTGAGGGTCCATGCCAAATTTCGGAACAGCGCCACCTACAGGTCATGAGATCTGAAAAATGGATATTTCGGCCAATAACTTTTGAACAGTTTGTCAGAAAATCAAGATCTGTGTCTGTGGATTCCTTGGGTCATGCCGAATCCGAAGATACCAATTTTGTCAACATCGGATGAACCACGTGTCTGCCATCTTGAATTTTGTCATAAACTGCAATATCTTTTAAACAATTTGACATATCTTCACAAAAATTATGTACGTATCATCACGAGAAGGTCCTGAAGGTACCTGAGAAGTTTGAACACAGCGCCACCTAGTGTTCCACAGATATAATGACTTTATAACTTTTAAAAACATTGTCCAAAATTTGTATGCTTTATGTCATTTTATTCCCTGGCTTATGCCGATTCTGACGAAGTGTCATTTGTCATTTTCCTTAAATGTACCTGTCCGCCATATTGAAGTAAATGAAAAACAGTTTTTTCGTTACTCCTCCTAGAAATGTTGTCCAATTTTGTTCAAAGATCTTTGGACCGAGCCGCGCAGAAATGACTGAACGGATTTTTGACATTCACTACCGTTCCTGAGATATTTGTCTCTGAATGTGACCCTGCCTGTGTTTGTTGTCTTATGCTAATTAGCTTAGCATGCTAACCAGTTGTCATTCTTTCTAATATGGCTCTTCAGCTATCAGGTTAACCATAAGCTTCATTTATTAGGGGCCAAGCACCGAAGGTGCGTAGGCACCTATTGTATCCGTTGGCGTTCTTTTTTTTTTTTTTTTTTTATTCTTCTTCTTCTTCCGCTCTAGAAGTCTATGGCAGCCCATAGAACCGCTTGCGGGAAAGTTGTGAAATTTGGCACACAGTTAGAGGACAGTCTGACCTTTGTCCATAGCAAATTTGAAGTCTCTAACTCAATCCCTCTAGCGCCACCAGCTGTCCAAATTTGAACTTATGTTTATGTTAATTACTTTTGAACCGTAAGAGTTAGAAACAAATTACTATTTTTTCCTCTGAATCCTTGGGTCAAGACGAATCGATTGCACCCTATGACGTCATTTTCCGTCATGAAAATTTTTCCGCCATTTTGAATTTTCTGAAAAACCTACTTTTTCGAACTCCTCCTAGGCCGTTACTCCGATTTTCACGAAAATTGAACCAGATCATCTTCAGACCATGCCGACAAAAAGCTATGGAATTCAAGTCAATTTCTCAAACCGTTTTCGATAAACACGTGAACGAATTTTACGTAGTGCTTGCGAAAATAGACATAAGGCTGTATCTCCGCAACGCTTTATCGTATTCAGACCAAGCTTGGTACATGTCATCACAAACATGACCTGAGGCAACATGCAGCGTTTCAGTGCAGCGCCACCTACTGGTCCGGAGATACGAAAAATAGCTATTTTTGCTTATAACTTCTGATGGTTTTGTCCAAAAATCATAAATTTGGTCTCGTTGGATTCGGGGCATCATGCTGAGTCGAATGATATCCAGTTTTCCCATATCTGCCATTTTGGCTGTTGGCCATTTTGAATTTTGCGCTAAAATGCTGTATTTTACGAACGCATTAGCGTATCGTTACGAAACTCGGTACGGGTCATCAGGACAATGCCCTGAAGGAGCCTGAGAAGTTTCGGACCAGCGCCACCTAGTGGAGAATTTTTTTTTTCATATGCTTATAACTTTTGATCTGGTTAGCTTATTTTCATAGGAGTCACATTCTTAGCCTCCTGAATCCTTGCCGAGTCCAACGATACCAAACATGCTAGGTTTCGACTTACGGTTTGTGCGGCGTGGTGATTTAGTGCTGAAAAAACAATTGCGAATATCTTCGAAATCGTTAGTCCGATCGAGACAAAACCAGCGTAGGAAACACGGAACCTAAGCTGGTTAACTGAGAGTCTCAGACAAAATGTCAAAATTTTGATAGGAAGTGGCAAAAAAAATCAAAACAAAGTCGGTCATGGGTCATTTTTTATGATCTCATACATATAAATGTCTATAACTCCAAAACGAAATGAGATATTTGCACCAAATTTGACACACACATGTATGGGGTCACCCTGAGGACACACAAAAAAAATTGGTGGGATTGTGCCTCTTGGTGGCGCTATAATTGAACAAAACATGAAATTTACATTAACTACAATACAGTATTATGATATAAAATGCTATATTATATGAATGCATTGATGTACCATTACGAAACTCGATGTGGCATCGGCACCATGCTCTGAAGGTACACAATAGGTTTTGAGATAGCGCCTACTTGTGGTTAAATTTTACAATGACATTTTTAAAAAATGCCAATAGCTTTATATAAATGTGGCCTATTGTAATGAGACTGGTCTTATTAGATTCCGTGGGTCATGCTGAGAACATTCATGCCAATTTTGCCATAGTCAGCATAACTAAGTCTCCACTACTTTGATTTTCTTTAAAATCACACTTTTTTAAACTCCTCCTAGACCATTGGTCCAATTTTCACCAAAATTGAATCGTATCATCTTCAGACCATGCCGACAAAAAGTTATGGATTTCATGTTGATAGACATAACCTTTTTCCTATACTGCAGCAACGAATTAGAGGCATGATGCCAAAATCACTGTTGAGTCTGTATCTCTGCAATGCTTTGAAATATTGACACCAAACTTTGCAAGTGTCATTGTCACCTCACTCTGACCATACCACATTAATTTGGTCACAGCGCCACCTATTGGTCGAAAGTGATGAACCAGTAAATCCTCATTTTTGATCATTTTTTAGCTATTTTGCCTAAAATGATCTCAATAGGTCTTTAATTGCTCACTGTTGCAGTTGGTCTGATGCTCACAGCCGTGTTGGCTGGCTTATTGTGCCGTTTTTGTGCTTGGCCCTGTAATTGCTGCTTGCAGCTATATTTATTATTATTATTATTATCATAAAACTAGATGCCTGGTGAGCACCTTACCCAAAGATAGTGGGTTCGAAACCAGGGTGGAGCGGTTTTATGAAATTGTGTTTTGATTCCTTTATTGCCTCTTGGAATAGAAATAAATGTTTTTTAATCATGCTGTGTTCATTTTCATCTAAGCTTCTGTACATTCTGAGTTCATTCTCACCCGTAATTCTGAAATAGCTGTTTTTCATATTCGTTCAGTTTCTGCTGTTTTTGCTCTTCCTGCTCCGTATTGCGCTACAGCATGATGAGCTGCAGAATGATCTAAAGTAAAGTTATTAAATATAACATGCAGTGCATTTTTATAGTAATTCTTCATTTTGAGTTCATTTTCACATGAACTACTGAACTTCGGCAGTTGTGTGAATGTTCACCTGCAAATCCAGAGGTTGTGGGTTCAAATCCCGTGTGGGGCGACTTTATACAATTGTGTGTAATGAGTCATTTTGATTCCTTTATTATCCAAATAAGCATTGTACTAATCTTTATTCCTCTTGAATTAGATACAAGTGTTTTTAGTTCATTCTGTGTTCATTCTCATCTGACCTTTTGTTCATTTTGTGTTCATTCTCACCTGTACTTCTGAACCAGCTGTTTTTCATGTTAGTTTAATTTCTGCTGTTTTTGCTCTTTCTGCTCTGCATTGTGCTACAGCATGATGAGCTGTTGAATGATCTAAACTAAAGTTATTAAATATAACATGCGGTGCATTTTTATAAAAATTCTTCATTTTGAGTTAATTTTCACATGAACTAGTGAACTACAGCAAGTGTGTAAATACATGTCTCCCCAGTGGCGCAACTGGAAGAGTGACAGACACATGACCCAGAGATTGTGGGTTCGAATCCCGTGTGGGACAGCTTTGTACCATTATGTGTAATGAGTCATTTTGATTCCTTTATTATCTAAATAAGCATTGTACTAATTTTTATTCCTCTTGGATTAGATACAAGTGTTTTTAGTTCATTCTGTGTTCATTCTCATCTGAGCTTCTAAACCAGCTGTTTTGTATGTACGTTCAATTTCTGCTGTTTTTGCTCTTCCTGCTCAGTATTGCGCTACTGCCCCTTCTGGGGCTTGGCCCCGAATTGCTGCTTGCAGCTATATTTTTAAATTATTATTGTCCCTGGTTCAATAGGGTACACTTGCAAGAAAGTAGCAGTGGGCTGGGACAGACTTTAAGTATCGCCTCCACCTAAAAAGATGGAATCTAATCCCGTTTACATGAAATAAGCCTGCTCCAGAGCAGGTTTGAGTTTATGGATCTGTTGCTATGGCAGCAACTCCGGGATGAGTTTCTAAGAACAATCCTGGATCATGTCAAATTGTCAGCAATGAAATCCAGCTAATTGAGTAATCCATGTACGAAGAACGAGCCCCAGGTAAAATGCTGTAATCCTCTGCCCAAAAAATTGTTGAAATGACCTTAGTCAAAATGTAAATCTGTCGCAACCCAAACGCGCAGTGCAGGCAGTGATAGAGTTCTGTGTAGTGGCATTTACTGCGAACCGAGCCCCAGTAAATGATGAGGGTTTTTAATGCACAACCACACAATATTTAATTAGTTGAATCACAGACTTTTGTAATTCAATAACAACGATTCCAATTTTATTTTGATTAATTGTGCAGCCCTAGACCTAAGGATGAAAATGTTTAGACAAAAAAAAAAAAATATACCTACATTAAATGTAATTTGATTTTTTAATACTTAATTGATTTTCCTCAAATTCCTTTTAATACTTTTTATTGACCTGTGCTAAGCACCCTGCTACAGTCACATTGTCTTTATGAACTTCTCCAAATTTCTAAACTATGGATTCAAAACAAAAAAATGACATTAGATTTCCTCACACACACCTCATGCATGTAGGGGTCCACCAGAATCTCGAAGGGCCCCACAGCCAGGGAAATGTTAGGGGCCGCAGTGGGGATGGGCAGCATGTAGTGGTAGGTCTTCTTGCGCATATCGTGGGTGTAGACTGTCTCCACTAGGTCCCCACAGGACACTGCCACCATGGAGGCATCCACTGTAAACTCCAGCTTCCATGTGCACAGCTCAGAGTATGAGTCTACACATGGAAACCAGAACCTAGTGAAGAAGATTAGGAAATATAAAATAATCATCACTCATACAGACAGGTTGGTGATACATGGTTCAACATTAAGTAAATCGGTCATTCATTCACTCGTTGGAGTAAAAAGGTTTCTTGTCCAGAAAAAACAGGATTTTTGTGTTGTAAAAAATTTTCTAAAGCAATATTCTCATCAGTGTTCTATCAGCTTTGACATATATAAATTTGCATATTTGTGATATTTACCCCGAGGGCATTTTTTTTACCTTTATAAAGGGCAATTTTTCCTAATCTTATTAAATGTACGTTTCATCTTTCATTTTAAATTCTTAAATTTGATCAATAAAATCAATTAGAATAATAAGACACTATAGGGCTGTTACCAATCAAATCATTTACACTTAAAAATTACAACTGCATTTAATAATTGTTTTAAATATTTTTTGAAAATACAAATAAGAAATGTTGGAAAGAATGATAATTTTGAAACTAAACCGCCAGTAGGTGGAAGCAGGTGACCGTCTTAATGAGTTAGTCATTGAGTCATTCATTCAAACAATTCGTTCAAACGGCTGATTCATTCAGGAATGAGGCAGTTGTTTATGAATAGGTCATTGAATCTTTGACTCAACCGATTCATTCAAAACACTGAATCATTCAGTAATGAAAACACAGTTGAGTGTTTCTGTGTGATGCGCTATGGTTCTGCAGTGATCTTTGTTTGGAACTATTTTCGCTGTTGAAACAGAACAAAAATAGTCAATATTGCATCTAAAATGTAAGTCACTTAATTTTAACTACATGTTTATTGAACTGTTGTATGAAATCAGTGTCACGTTTTCAATCGTGATGGTATTCAGGAAAACAGCACTCTTGGTCGTGTGATGTTGCTTAACTGTATCATATGTTATAAATATAAAAAAAATAAATATATAAAATATAAAAACTCCACATTTTGAATTTTTACCACAGTACGTTTACTGAGTTTCTTTGTGTGTGCTGCACTCATTTGTTTCGATTTCTCCTCAAGAGGCTGCGCGAGCCTCAACAGTGCAAATTCGTTACCATCAGTACATTATAGTAGGTACATTAGATATTGTCCACTATCAATTGCCACTTACACTAAAAGAAATAAAATCAGAATCACAGAATCACTCTCGTTGACGTTTTAATCAGGCTACTTGTCCCAAACAAGCGTTTATGTCAAACCCTATATATATATATATATATATATATATA
Organism: Hypophthalmichthys nobilis; assembly: GCA_037950665.1. Classification (NCBI taxonomy): domain Eukaryota; kingdom Metazoa; phylum Chordata; class Actinopteri; order Cypriniformes; family Xenocyprididae; genus Hypophthalmichthys; species Hypophthalmichthys nobilis. The sequence continues at coordinate 26,576,515 of CM075481.1, read as the reverse complement.
TATATATATATATATATATATATATATATATATATATATGTATGATCCTTCATAAATCATTCTAATATGCTGATTTGCTGCTCAAGAAACATTTGATTATTATCAATGTTGAAAAGAAAATTAAAGAAATTAATACTTTTATTCAGCAAGGATGCATTAAATCAAAAGTGACAGTAAAGACATTTATAATGTTACAAAAGATTATATTTCAAATAAATACTGTTCTTTTGAACTTTCTATTCATCAAAAAAACCTGAAAAAAAAAATATTGTACACAAATATTTTGTACAATTGTACACAATAAATGTTTCTTGAGCAACAGATCAGCATATTAGAATGATTTCTGAAGGATCATGTGACACTGAAGACTGGAGTAATGATGCTGAAAATTCAGCTTTGCCATCACAGGAATAAATTACTTTATAAAATATATTCAAACAGAAAACAGTTATTTTAAATTGTAATAATATTTCACAATATTACTGTTTTTACTGTATTTTTAATAAAATAAGTGCAGCCTTGGTGAGCAGATGAAACTTCTTTTAAAAACATTGAAAATCTTACCGTTTCCAAACTTTTGACTGGTAGTGTATGTGTATATATTATATATCCACTGATGTAGCTTGAATTTTGAATCTTGAATCTTGCATTTTAATATACTAAATCACGCAGTGAAAGCATGTATTCTAAATGTGCACCTAACCTACTAGGCTACATCAGTATATATACTAGTATATATACTGATGTAGCCTAGTAGGTTAGGTGCACATTTATAATACATGCTTTCACTGTGTGATTTAGTATATTAAAATGCAAAATTCAAGATATGGGGCAAAAATGCCCCGTATACATTTTTGTCTGTTCAATAAACAAGTTAATATTAAGTGACTTACACTTGACACCATATTGCCTGTTTTTGCTCTATTTTGCCTACAAAAATAGATTCAAACAAAGCCATGGTAGAAATGTTTTGCGTCTAAACAACACACAGCAGTTTCGTTACTGAATGAAACAGTCCTTTGGAATTAACTGGTTGAATGAATGATTAAATGAATCACTCATTAAGTCAATTGCTGTATCTGAAATCGCATACTCTCAGAGTAGGTACTTATTTTGAATAAGTAATTACTCTGCGACCTTTAAAATGTGTTCTATGTAATATGAATGTGTGGAGTATGTAATCCAGACGTACTACATTTGCCATGTTGTCACTATCATGTGACCTACCAGTGTCAGTTGTGTCACTGCACTGCCATTCAAATCTCTTCTCCCATGGCCTCACTGGATAGTAAAGTGTCTATAGCATATGCGCTTCAGAACTCTTTTATAAATACTGTGCATTCGAACATACCATTCTACATAGTAGCCATTTTTTACTATATAGTATGGAAATGTGTTTTTGGATGCAGACAATTACTCTGTTCATGAAATTAATCAGCCGTTTATAAGATTCGGCTGAATGAATGACTCACTCTTTCAGAGTGTTTGTAAATTTTTCTCAATATTCAAAGTTTTATTTTAAAAACATTAATCTCAAACCATTATGTAATTGTAACTGCAGGTTAAATTAATTCATGTCCCCTCTGAGTAGCATTAAACAGTTTATGTAAATACATATAAATACCACTTTAGATGCAGCTTCTGTGTTTCCTCTGCATTGGAAAAACAGATTTTTCCATTTGTTTGGTAAAAGCATAATATTGTCTTATTATTCTAATTGTCTAGTGTCTAAAAAAATGACAGATTTTTTTAAATATAAAATAGTTCTAAGCATTTTGTTTTATGATCTGTCCTGACAGTAATTATTTTTATTTAATGAATAAATAGGATAAGTTATTATTACAAAGTTCTTTTTGTTTTGTTTTTTCATTATTTTGGATTTATTGTCAGTACTGGGCTCATTCAGCTGAGAAAAGTAGTTTCCATATCATCCATCCATACAGCAGTAGGACGTTTTGACATTCCATTAGTTTGCATTTCACACAGCGCAATGCGTGAGTGTTCACGCTCTTCAGAAATAATGACAGAATATGACAGTGCTTGTGTTTTAAAGCTAAACAGACACTGGAATGAATAATTCACTGAAAACTGGCCACAGGTCACTGTTCTCTCTGCCAACTCTGATCTAATAAGCCTTGTTTTCTTAACATTCACTGTTTTGGACTGACTGTTTGAATGCATTCGCTTACTGGATAATTAGACTGTAAACTTTCCCAGAGTTTAGCGACTTAAAATGATTTGATCACGAACAGAGAAGCAAAATCAGGTTAAGGGTTTAGAATAGAAATTTCCACCTATCAGGGTTACAGGTGCTTGCACCATGGCAAATAATCCATGTGATAAACTCTCGACTCCCAAGATCATCTAACTGCGTGATGTAAATTACATTTATAACGTAATTTTGCATGCTTCATTAATTAATTTATTTATACATTAGTTATTTTAACGCTTTAAGGATTTTAAATTAATTGCATGCATTAGCGCATTAAATAAATGAATCTTTCACACAAGTATAACTAGGACACTTAACTTTGAACCTTCCTCAAGAGCACAATAATGCTGAGGATGTAAGGACATATGTAGGACTGTAATCTTAGTAATTCTGAATCACTAAAGTGGAAGCAGCCTAAAACTTTAACCATAACTACTATCACGATAATCTTCCTCTTCATGCATATTAATGTCTGCAGCTTACCGTGTGGAATTCTGGTTGCCAAAGGAGAAAACATGGGCTGCTCTTTCTGCCATACTTCCTTCCACATCAGGTACTACAAAATGCAACCCTCCTTTCGGTTGATCCAATGAAAATTCAATGTAAACCTTCATAACTTTCATCTCTGCAAAACAAACACCGGGAAAAACTGATTATTATAACAGATATTATTCTGTGCCTTAAAAATGAACGATCATAAAAAAATTACCTTTTCTTGAGGCATTATTAAGGAACATAGTGAGCACTAGAGATGTCAAAAGTTCTGGCACTTCGATAGCAAATGACATTACTATAAGTTTTGCATCTTCCAGTGAAAACGACAGAATTCTATCTGGTGACACAAGCCCACGCTCATGTGTCTCCATTTTTGACCGCAACAACCACATCTCAAAATTTTATCAACAACAAATAGAAAGTCCCCAAACTTTTTCAATAACCATTTACACTCGAATGTACGTCACAACATGAAAGAAGGGATCTGTCACAGCTTCCATTTCATAGGTTTCATTCAGTTGTTAATAGACAACTTTCCAAGCTCCAAATTAAAACTTCATACTGCGTGATCTACTCACCATCTCCCTGTTTCCAGAGCTCAGAAGGAACTTTAATGGAAAGCTCCCCATTACCAGCATCTGGATCCACAGCACTAACCGCTGCTGTGTAAGCACTGGAGAAATAGTTCAGGTTCCTCCTGTTAACCACAGTGATACAGAGAAAAACATGCACCAAGATGAAGACAAGAACACACTTAAAAACCATTATATTATTACCAACCAGAAATTAGATACTGACAGATATTCTCAGGTAAATATCACAAAGGTGATGATAATAATTATAAAATTTTACATAAAGAAAAGCCTATAGCCACAGTTAAGGACCAATAAGATTTTTTGCATTGTGACACTGTGCCAAAATTCTATTTTCTGAAATACAGTAATGAAAATCATCCTATTAAAACAAGCATAAAGGCAGTACAACAAATAATATGATGCATAAATACAATACAGAGAACGATTATTACGCAATGTGTGTGTGTTTTTTTGTTGTTGTTGTTGTTGGTTTTTTTGTTTTTTTGAAATAGAGAGTTCATAAATAAAGCTGAGCTTACTGCTTGGATTCATGATGGCAGACCTCCAGCGTGGGGTCATTGTAAATGAATGGAGCTTCAAGATCATTTACTCTCACCCTGTAGATACGGCACTGTTTGCTGTTCAATTTAATACGGTTCAGGTTCATCACTGTTGGAAAGATGGTCAGCTCCACATAACCCTACTCAGAGCAAAAAAAAAAAAAAAAAAATCCATACAAAAGTCCTTTAAAAACATTCTGGCACATTTATCAATACCATAATCAGGCAATATAGTTTTAACTGTAAAATGAAAAAGGATTTCATTAAAGGGTTAGTTCATCCAAAGGGTTAGTTCATTTCGGTCATTCATTACACACCATTGTGTCATTCCAAACCCGTAAGACCTTTGTTCATCTTCAGAACACAAATTAAGACATTTTTCAGCGCTTCCGTGTTTTACATCAGAACGCCGACTCTTTATTGGCCAGCTCCTGCATCAGCATCACACGCATTCTGATGCAGAATCTGGAAGCGCTGATTGTAAACAGCGTAAGAGAGTGACAGAAGAGAAGATATTGTTAAATAAAATCATTATTTTTGTTTTGTTTTTGCACACAAAAGTATACAATTCACTTCATAAAATTAAGGTTGAACCACTGCAGTCACGTGGACTATTTTAACAATGCCTTTAGTACCTTTCTAGACCTTGAAAGTGGTAGTTAAATTGTTGTCTATGGAGGAGTCAGAGAGCTCTCGGATTTTATCAAAAATATCTCAAATTGTGTTCATGTCTTACGGGTGTAGAACGACATGAGGGAGAGTAATTAATGACAGAATTTTCATTTTTGGGTGAACTAACCCTTTAACACCAACTTCAACATTTTTCATTAATAGGCTATTTGCCAAATATATAAAGTTATAAGAAAATACTTAATAAACATGCATATGATCATTGGCTTATGCAAAAAAACAAACAAAAAAAAACTATTAAATCTTTGAATTAAAGGTTCATGAAAACGAATTATTTAACTGTACATAATAAATCTAAAGTAAAAAGGCAAATCAAAATCGAAAGTAGTTAAGGTAAAGTTTTTTAGTCTTGTCTCACTCAATCGTCACAAATTTTCATCTTCAACCTACTGCATACTAAGTCTGTCTACTTCACATTTTCTGCTTCATACAAACATCATATTCAAAATCAAATATAAATGACTACTCACAATGACAGACTTCCTCTGAAAATTTATGTTGTTGATGCAGACAACCTGATGGGTCGTAAAGAGATAAACAAACAGTAATTAATTAAATTCATGCTGCGGCAAGATGTGATGTGTGATCATTTATACTCCTGATTTGACATAAAAACACAACTGCAATCATAGTCATGCATGCGGTGAGAAACTATTTTTGATACTTATAGTTTATATGGTCGTGGGCTTTCAAAGCCCTTGTCTTTCTTGCGGTTCATCCTGCTTTTCAATTTATTCACTGAAACCCTCTCAAACTGCGGTGTTTTTGTTCAGTTGCATTAAATTCTTAATTTCTAGTTGTTTTAAATACTAAAGGCAAGTTCTTTCTTGTCCAAACATCGCTGTAGTCCATCATGTTTGAATTTGTGAAAGGACGGTGAAGCGTTAATAAAATCAGCAACATCCTTCGCTATTTTGCAGATGAGCAATAACACTATTCTCCTTCTGCATGTCTTCAGCCATGTTGTTTGTAACCTTCGCCCTCCCGCTCAATGGGTTCCCGGATGGATATTCATCAGTTACCCGTATATCTATGCAGTTACTTATCTTCCTCAAGGGGGCGTAAGAGGAGATTAATTCTGAGGCTAGTGGCAACCAACATTTAAGGTAGGCTACATTACTGCCACCTACTGTACTGGAGTGTGGGCCAGAGATATTCATTTAATCCCCCCTCAAAAAAAAAAAAAGGTTTAGAACACTCACCTCATATTTATTTAATTCTTGATTCATAATTAAAGCAGTGACAAATTACATGTTCAACTGACTCTTCTTCTCCACAATCACTCATACCTGATGGATGCTTTCTTAATTAGCCTATATTGATTTAGCATATTTAACCCAGTGTGCCCTATTCTCATCCTTGATTTGATTGCTTGCTCTCTAGAGTTTCTTCTTATGGATTCCATTTTCCCCTTTTTTTTTCTTTATTTTATGATGTCCTTTAAGTCCTTCGAACATAAAGCTTCGAAGCTTGTTTAGCCAAATGATGTAGCTAGAGGTAGTCTAAATATAGTTTCATATATAGTTTATATTAAATTTATATTTACATTTATATTAAAATCTGGAATAACAAAATCAAAGCCAGTATTTTCATTCTAAAGTTCCTTTGATCCATCTGAATATAGAAACTTTATTTGTGTGTGTGTGTGTGTGTGTTTTTTTGTTTGTCTGTGTGTGTGTGTTTGAAAATAAATTTTCCAATATATGATACACTGTGCAACATTATAGTTATTTGATTTTTTTGTGGGGGCCTGCTGGGTAAGATTACTATGTTTAATATTATAAACTGCAACTTTTAAAAATGTTCAAATAATTCATAGTTTGTATGATAAATTGTCTGAGTTGTTTTGCCTGATTGATAACAGTTCTGGTAAGGATACAGTGATTACTACAGTACAGAGTGTTGACAAAATTCCCTAAATTAAACCTCCACAAATGTTAATAAATATATGTAATATAAATAGAATAATATATGTGATTATTCTGTCATATTTATTTTCTTGTTTATTTTATAAACTACATAAGCTACATGCAAAAGAAAAATATTCATATTAATCTTGTCATTATAATAAACATTGCAATAGGTAGCCTTATTGATTATAGAATACAGTGCATAAACCTTTGATTAAACTTTTGATGTTTTTTTTCTGATGATATTCTTCTGGGACATCAGCTAATTCACAAATATTAATTTAATTGGGATGATAGGAATCAATATATGTCATCATCACCAATGTCATGCAATGAGGAAAAGAAGGACCCGAACCCAGTAGAACAGTCAGTCACTATTTCAAACAAAAATTTATTGCAATAAATGAAATAATCAAAACAATTGGTATTAAGGAGCAGGTAGAAAACACCAACACCAAACAGTGATGGAATGGACAATGATGAGACCAAGATTTCCAGCAGAATCCACAGAAAACCCACAGAATCCACAGGAGAGCGATGAGATGACAACAACTCCAGCATGAGGAAAAAAAAAATCAACTCTCCCTCTGAATCCCTAAAGTAACGAGTGCCACTGGTGAGTCAATCAATGAAACTAGAAATAATGTGAGCAATCACTGGTGATAGATATTGGTCTGGCACAAATGACAGAAGAAAACAAAAGAAAAAACAACAAAAACCAAGACAGAAAACAGCAAGTTATTCATAATCATGTTTTAAATTGGATGTGAAAGCTGTAGTCAGTGGTAGCACTGGCAGTGTGTCATCTATACCACAGGCTGTTCTCATTTGCCCAGAAAGCCAAGTCCTCTTTTAATAAACAGTTATCTCGAAAATCACTTAATCTTGTTTTCCTTTGTTCTCTTTTTAATTTGAGTTACATGTATGCAGCAACTCTTTTCTTACTTGTTACGGTAACATTTATTTAACGTAAATAATATTTATATACAGGGATTCTCATATAAGACAAAAAAGGTTGCATAAAAAGATAACTAATTTGTAAGAAGTCTGTGAAAATGGTATTTGAGATAACAATGTACTTACATCAAGATGAAAATAGAGTTTCATCATATAAACAAAAAGAGATTATATCAAACTTGCTAAGTGATTATTTAAGCAGGACAAATCAAAATATACTGCCTTGGTAAAATATTTCAGGTTGGTTGAATTCAGTTACATATTCAATAATCGTACACAATTGCTTACACTTCAACAAAATGTAGATGTTACCTCATGAATTACATATAAGTTAAATACAAAACTTTTTCATTGAAAAGACCATTTAAAGCCAAGATGGACCAATAGTGTTACAATGAGAAATTTGAACACCCAATATGGCAGGTCTAGTAAATAAGTTCCGCCTTCCAAATAAAAGAGCCAATGCCACTGCCTGGTGTTTACAACAGTTCTTGCTGTTGAATGAATACATCATTATATATCTGCTGTTGTAAACTCCAGATGGAAACACCTGTAAAGTTAGGAGCTGTACTTGCATGACAAATGCATTCCCAAGATGGCCAATGAGTGAACTAACTTGCCTTAAAAGGAACATTAGTTGAATTTGTCTCTCCTGCATTCTGTTATTTGTAATGGTGTGTTTGTGTTGTGCCCTCTGATGTACAGTTGTGAATTTGCGTTTCCTTCAGACTGATGCATATTCATGCTGCTCTTGGTGTAAAAGGATTATTCATCTGCAATTCATTATGCTTTTTCACATTTCGTATGGTATGAAAGTACTTTTAAAGCAATCCATAGTTTGCAAGTGATAAACTGCTTGAATTAATAGTAACAGACTCTGGGTGCGGAGTTCCCTAACTTTTACAATCTCCACTACACCAATGCTGGTAGATTCAAAACAAAATTAAGTATAACCATATAAATTTTATAAACTTAAAATTTCCTTTTGACAGTCTTTTTCCAATTCACACTGTTGTACTAGTTTTCTCATCATTAGTGTTATGTGAATAAACTGATACTGTGGCCTGTGTAATGTAGTTCTTCATGAATTGCAGTCTACTGAAGGGTGTCCTGTACAGGAGTCTGAAAATGTGCCTCCTAAACTTCTCTCTCACAAACGCATAGATAATGGGATTCAGGCAGCTGTGTGAGTAAGCCAAAGCTTCTGTTATCTGTAGACTTAGATTGATTGCCTTACTGCTGTCACAAGACTGTGTTATGAGTTCATTTAGCTCTAAGGCTTTCATAAAAGCTGTGACATTGTATGGAACCCAACAGCAGAAGAAGACCACCATCACCACGATGACAAGATGCATGGCCTGCCTTCTGGAAGAGTGTGCTGTCAGGAGTCTCCTCAGAATCATTGAGTAACAAAATCCAATCACAATAAGCGGGAGAATTAAACCAATGATATTCATTTTCAAGATACCAAAAGTCCTCAAAAAAATATGAGAATTTTGATCATTTGTTGGATAAGATGTGCAATGTTTTTGTTCATTACAATCTGTGGTTTTCAAGTGCATCAACTCAGGAAAGGATGCAGAAACAGCAACAATCCACATGACCACACTGGCTAAGATCCCATACGTCCTTGTTCTGACTCTCAAGGCAAACACAGGATGAACTACAGCTAAGTATCGATCAACACTCATCAGAACAATAAAGAATATCCCACTGTAGAATCCGATGTGGTAGACACTGAGGACCATAGTGCACATGACATCTCCAAAGATCCACTGGTCTCTGGCATAGTGTGCCAGGAAGGGAAGGGAGGAGACCAAGAGCAGGTCAGATAAAGCCAGGTTCAGGAGACAGATATCAGTCATGCTTCTCAGTTTGACACCCATGGAGACCACACAGACCACCATGTTACCCAGAAAGCCCACCACAAAAAAAAGGGAGTATAACACTGGAAGAATGCTGGCTCCATGATCTCCATAAACACAGGAAAACGCAGATGAATCAACATTTCCAGCATAGTAGTCATCATAGTCATATAGCACATCAGTATCTGGCTCATCATCCAATACTCCATTCTTACTATCATTTGAGCAGAAAAAGAAACTGTAAGGAAAACAGAACTCCACTTTTGACAGTAACTAATAATTTTAAATGTACTTCACTGTAATGTTCCAAGTAGAGCTGTCACGATATCAGATTTTTCACACCACGGTTATCATGGCCAAAAGAATTCATGGTAACAATATATCGCAAATTCTATATAAACCTTGAAAAAAGACAATGGGTCTCATTTACTAAGCATGCGTATGCGCAAATTTGTGTGTGAAATCTGCGTATTAACGTTTTCACGATCAAATCATGATTCATAAATAACTTTCATTCTAAAATTTATTCTAAATTTACGAAAAAAGGTAAGAACAATTGAAAATACTCGTATACAAAAATCACACAGGCTTGGTGGCCTTATAAACACGTTGAAATTTTAAACATAGATATAGATCTTAGATACAAAGTTCTGTCATGAAATTCTAGATGACCCAGGCTGATAGGTCCCTTAACTCAGTTGTTAGCGATCACATCATTATCTACATAGAGCAGCTGATTGGTTGCTGTGGCAACAGCAGCCAATGAGCTTGCTGCTTAATATTCAAATACTTGCCATTGTTTGCTGTTAGCAGTCTGTAGCACGCTTTCAGAAAGCATCTGAAATCAACATATAAGATAAGTGAACGCTCTTTTATATTGCATGGTCTGCTATTAATTCCTAAATGAGCAATCATAACAAGTTTTAAACTAAGCATCATGTTTAACAGCATTTACGTAAATGATGTTTCATTAACAAAGTTCGGGAGGAGCATGTTCAGATAATTAACCTAATTAGCACAGGAGGAGCTTATTCAGTTAATCAACTCAATAAGCATCAGGAGGTATTTATACAGCAGACTTACCTCCCTTCTATGACAGTTTTCCAGCATCCCCTCCAGCACCCCATCTCCTCACTTATAGCTATCCCAACCTGGGGGGTAATCTGGGTTCAGGCCAAATTCCGAGATCAGAGCCCTCCCCTCGGACAGCACACCAAATACGCATAACCTTTACTCTATTTAATTATATGTAAGTGTGAACTTGTGAATGTGTTTTATGCAGCAGCAAGCGGTCTGTTGTATATAATTGTGAGGATATGCCGTCTAAGCTATGGATATGAGAAAAGGTTAAAGTGAAATAAGCATTTGTGCAGGGTTCGCCATATTTAGCTGCATAACTCTAATGACGCATTTATTTATTTCCAAGGGCAATGTTTTCATTAGCTATGCAAAATGTGTGTGGCTGGTTTCAGCTGCACGCAGTGTCAGAGTCATTCTCCTGACATTCATTATTGCTCCCAAAAGTTTTTTTACTTATTCAAATAAGAGTATAAGGGTTATGCCAATGATATCATCAAATTACTTAATTATGGTATTTGCTATGCAGAGTTAAGACAGACGCCAGTCATGAGCACTGCAACCAAAACAGCAGCCATGTTTTACAGTTCCTCCTGAACCAAAACAACAAGCTTATGCGCATTCACACCATAACTACCATAATAAGGAAGAGATGAAAACCCGTGACGTTATCTCGTAGCGAATCGTGACTCGAATTTATGCATTTCAATGGCAACACTATCAACGCCGAAATGAATCTGCAGCAGTCAGGTGGTACAGGTCAGTGCTCTTTAAGTTTTTTTACGTTCATTATTATTGCAATGTTACTTGCTTTAAGACATGAGGTAGTTTAAAACGATCTATTGTGACGCTTTTGTTTGCTTCCTGCTGTACGTGTTCATGTGTTTTGGAGGAGGCGTGGTTTTGAAGATGCTCTGAAGGCTGGGTGGGATCTTATGCTTTCAAAGCTAGCTCGCAGCTGCTAGCCTCTTAAAAAAAGATCTACCCTACCTTTAACAGGTTAATGGATGACATGATTTTGCAAGGCAGTAGTAGCTGCACCTTCTGCTTTAGACAGATAGCAGCGTTAGGGGCCGTTTACACAGAACCCTTTTTTTCCATTTCACTGCGCAACTTTGTAAACCCGCTAGACGGACGTGTTTGACCATTGTGCTCATGTCTTGCATCTTTTGCAGTGTCTCGTGCATGAAACGGCATGCTAAAATCGAGGCGCTCAAGTTAATATCAGTTTAACTTTTAAAAAACGTGTCTCGAGACCTTGCATTTTTTTCCAAATTCCACTGCCCGTGTCTCGTGTTTTCAAAGCAAAAAAAATTTTTTAGCAGCATTTTTGAAAAACTCAGACACAGGTCAGTGGAACGAAAAAAGAGCAAGGTTTAGAAACGTTTTTTAAAAATTATTTTAACTTGAGTGATGAATTTTTAGAATGCCGTGTCATGTGCAGACCACAGTAAGAGACGAGAAACATCCGTCTAAGCGTGAAAAACAACAGAAAAGTAGAGCAGTGGAATGGAAAAACGTGTTCTGTGTGAACAACCCCTTAAAGAGCAACACCGCCACCTATTGTACTTTTTTGGATGTAAACCAGGTACTGGCACTGGATTATTTACGTGTCATATTATCATATGTGTACTATTTATTTGAAATATTATGGTTATCACCAATACCATATATTGTCACAACCTTAATTAACATGATATTGATACTTAATGTTTTGAATAACACGGTTATCATCAATAAAGGTATATCGTGACACCTCTAGTTCCAAGTATTTCTATGTGTTATAACCTCACCTGGATAAAGTATGATGATACAGGTGAAGAGGACCATTGGTTACCAGCGCTGTCCATGGACGGGGTGCAAGGGTCCTGTTCATGATAAATGACTGCTATGCAAAAACAAAGGCAAAAATCTATCACTCTAACACCGTTCATAATCACAAAATAAAATTTAAAACAGAATAAAAAAACGGGCTGAATGCCACACATGAACATAAAATAAACAACAACATTAATGCCACCATAAACTCAGTGTGCGGCACAGCACTCTTTCCTCTGGCCTCGCTCTGTTCTCACAGTTATTGGCTTGGCAGAAACACTTACTGGATAAGACATCTGATCTGGATAACATTTCCTCTGTATAAAATTAAGAAAGGATTTTGCAAAGGTTTCACAACAGTTTCACAAAGTGTATAAACTAAAGAGAGGACAGGATCTTATAACCACAGACGTTTTAATGGTCTGAGTAATAAGAGTAATATGTGAATATTTTTAAAAAACTAAAATAATATCTGTCTAATATCTACTTTTTACAAAATCTAATAAAGTTTAAGACGTTGGTGTCACAGACACGCCAGGCTCCACCATCACCCAGTCACAGCGCACTCCCTCACCAGAGTACTAATCGCACACACCTGCACCCCATCAGCACGCTCATCACCAGTACTACAAGAGACTCACACACACACTCATTCCTCGTCTGGTCTCGTTAGCATCAAGACGTACCTTCATGCTTACCTCAAGGACTCCAGTCGACTACTTAACTTTCTCCAGTGTGTTACCTGTCTCCCTCCTGTGTGCTTCATCTTTGTGTGTGTGCTCCAGTATTCTCTCCACCGCTCCTTGTCTGCCATTCATCGACTCACCATCTCTGCAACAAAAGGACAGTATCATTCATTTAAACACCATTCACCCGAAGATTTTCCAGCTACTCACCTCATTCACTGTTTCCATTACTGGTTGTTCAATAAACAGCATTACTTTCATTCCTGTTGTCTCCGACCCTTCTGTGTTGTAACAGCTGGTTTATGACACTTAAATGAAGGAAAAGGGGAACAGAGCTAGTTTTTTTACTTCGAGAGCAATATGATTTGCTTCCACCATCTCATATATAAATAAATCAAGAAAACTGAAGAGGAACTAAGAACTAACAAGGTTTTGGTTACCATTGACTTCCATACATTTTGGAATGACATGAAAGAGCGTAAATGATGACAGGAGAAACTGATGATGCAATTAGTGAGACAACTTTGTTTTGTTCCATTTTTCTTTTCATGACAAGCCATGATTAAACTTAAAGGGTTAGTTCACCCAAAAATGAAATTTCTGTCATTAAGTACTCACCCTCATGTCGTGCCAAACCCGTAAGACATTTCTTCAGAACACAAATTAAGATATCTTTGATGAAATCCGAGGGTCTCTGAACCACAAATAGGCAGCTACGTCATTGCACGTTTTGAGGTCTAGAAAGGTAGTAAAAACATAGTAAAAGTAGTCAACGTGACTACAGTGGTTCAACCTTAATGTTATGAAGCGACGAGAATAATTTTTGTGAGCAAAAAAACAAAACAAAAATAATAAAAAAAAAAAACTGTTGTCATACGAGTTGACGTAGTGAACATTGTGCAGGCTTCTGTGTTTACATCCGAACGCCGGCTGATGCTGTACACGTGAGTACCACGACGCATGCGTGTGATGCTGACACAGGAGCCGGGCAATACTGAGCCGGCATTCGATTGTAGAATGCGGAAGCCTGCACTGTGTTCACTACATCAACTGCATATGACATCAGTTCAAATTGTTAAATAAAGCCATTATTTTTGTTTTGTTTTTGCGCACAAAAAGCATCACCAAACATCTCATGGATTGATGATGTAAAACTCCCGAGAAGTCTTCTTGCGTGTGTCCATTTTTATTGTGTCTTGACTGCCATACAGTCTGACATTAATGACAACTGAGATCCTACAGTGTGACATGGCTTACAGCGGGTCTGACAAGGAACAGTCGTAAAGGGCAGTTGTGGCCTAATGGTTAGAGAGTCTGACTTGTAATCCGAAGGTGACTGGGTCGAGTCTCAGTACTGGCAGGAAATGTAGGTGGGGGAGTGAATAAACAGCGCTCTCTTCCAATCTCATTACCCACACTGAGGTCCCCTTGAGCAAGGCACCTAACCCTCAGTTGCTCCCCAGGTGCTGCAGCAGCAAAAAAAAAAAAAGCTGCCCACTGTTCCATGTGTGTGTTCAATACTCAATGCTGTTTGTGTGCACATGAATGGGTGAAATCCAGAGCACAAATCGTGAGTATGGGACACCATACTTGGCATCTTGTCACTTTATAAATCGTACAGTGTGCAACTGGCTTAAGTCACAATTATAGGCAAACTTAATTAATAACAGGCATAACAGTTTCTATACTTACTTTCTATTCTAAAACTTTGATACTTTTCAAAATTTTATTAAAGACTGGATAAAGTAAATGAATCTCTTCGATCAACTTCTCCGAAAGCTAACTGGACTCAGTTAAGGAGATGAGGGTTACACAGCTAACATCTGTCAGAGCGCATGTGTGTTGCCTGTGTAATTTTGATTTATTGTCGATAAAGAACTCTTGTATGTACATCATTCAAAGCTGTTCTAGCTGCGCTAGACTTATGATATATGGACTGTTCTTATCAATTAAGTTTATTCATAATATTTATCTTTTTTACCTGATATAAAATTTTCAGTAGATCATCACTGAGTATAAAGCCCATAGTATATTTTTTTTTTTTTTACAGAGAACTCATAGTCTTTCTATGTATTCTTCATACTCCTGCCAGTTACGGTCACTGACCGAATGGCACCTTGATGTTCCTTCACAATCAGGCACTTTCCAAAACCTTCACCCTCTCTGGTGAAATGACCTACCAACCTTCACCCGAACTGTGGAAACCATCACAACTTTCAAGAAGCAGCTGAAAACACATTTTCCATCAGAGAGTGTATGGAAAATGTTTCCTCTTAGTTTCCTCTTTCTCAGAAGAGGAAACGTCTCGGGTTACGTCTGTAACCCTGGTTCCCTGAATAGGGAACGAGACGCTGCGTAGAACGCTTTGGGATCACCTCTGTTACGTCTTGAAGCACTTGTGAAATCGAACCAATAGGGTGACGGGACGTCAGAGTGGGTGACGTCACGGACCAGGAAACTATAAAGCACTCCTGAGAACAAAGAACGCCAGCTTCTGATTGGCTGAAGCAAGACGCTCACAGGCGTGCAGGGAATATGGCTAGACTACGCAGCGTCTCGTTCCCTATTCAGGGAACCAGGGTTACAGATGTAACCCGAGACGTTCCCTTTCATGGGAACATCGACGCTGCGTAGAACGCTTTGGGAACCCTATCCCAACTATGCCATAGTACCAAATGCCTGTCTGTTATCTTCGAGATGAGAGCACCGAGGACCCCGGAGTGGAGCCCAAATCAAGGTTATAAAACCTAATGAAGGTATGCTGAGAGGACCACCCAGCCGCATCACATATCTCATTGAGGGGGACCCCCGAGATCAAAAGCCTTTGAGGCAGCCATACCCCTAGTAGAGTGTGCCCGGACAGCCAAAGGTGAAGGCTGCCCGGATGACTCATAAGCAAGAGTGATGGCCTTGACCACCCACTTGCTCATTCTTCCTGATCCGGATTAGTAAAAGGAGGAGGGCAAAAGGCCTGCAGTACAAACGGTCCTGGGACGTTGGTGGGGACCTTAGGTATATAACCAGGTCTAGGATGAATGAAAGCCCTGAACATACCAGGCACAAATTCCAAACATGAGGGAGCAACCGAAAGTGCTTGAAGATCTCCAATTCTTTTAAGAGATGAAATTGCCAACAGGAAGACAGTTTTAAGAGAGGAATCTCCCAGACACCTCCTCTAATTGTTCAAAGGGAGCCTCAGCTAACCCTTCCAACACAATAGCCAAGTCCCAGGCCGGAGTTTTGTACGCACAGAAGGCCTTAGCCTCTGGGTACCACAGAGAAAGCGTATAAATAGGAGCATGATAAGCGGAAATTGCCGCTATATAAACCTTCAAGGTAGAAGGAGATAAACCATCCAAGATTTATACTTGGAGAAATTGCAGCACAAGACTGATAGAGGAGTGGAACGGGTCCAGCTGACGTTGTCTACAACAAGTAGAAAACAATTTCCATTTATATGTGTATAGCTTTCTCGTGGAAGGAGCTCTGGAGTGGAGTATGGTCTCGACAACCTCAGTTGGGAGACCGGATTCTATGAGCCTAGCCCCCTCAGCGGCCAGGCCCAGAGTTTCCACAACTTTAGGCGGGGGTGAATTATCATGCCGCCCGCTTGAGACAGAAGGTCCTGTCTGATGGGGATCTCCATGGGGGAGCCGTCTAGAAGAGACACTAGGTCTGCAAATCAAACTCGGGTCGGCTGGAACGGGGCTATCAGTATGAGATGGACCCTGTCCCGGTGAACCCTCTCCAGAACTCCTGGGAACAGAGCGATCGGGGAAAATGTGTACAGACGTAACCTCGGCCACGTCTGCACCATGGCATCCAACCCCAAAGGGGCTGGATGAGTAAGAGAGCACCACAGTGGGCAAAGAGATGTTCTTTCAAAGCAAATAGGTCAACTTCTGCACGACCAAAGTTTTTTTCAAATGAGCTCCACCACCTCGAGGTAGAGACTCCATTCCCTGGGCCTCGGCCCCTGCCTCAACAGGATGTCTGCCCCCACATTTTGATGCCCCGGGATAAGAGCTGCTCTCAGGCAGAGGAGCTTTCCCTGGGCCCACAGGAGGATCCAAAGGGCTAATTTGCACAACTGGCAAGGCCTCAGACCCCCCTGATGGTTGATATAAGAGACCACCGACATGTTGTCTGTGCGAACCAACACATGGTGGTCCCTCAGGTCTAGGAGGAAGTATTTGAGTGCTCAAAATACCGCCATCATTTCCAGCTGATTTATGTGCCAGGAAGTAGATGGTCCTCCCAAAGACCCTGAGCCGAGCGACCACTCATGATCGCTCCCCAGCCTGTGAGGGAAGCATCCGTCGTTAGCATTACGCGACGACAAGGAGCCCCCAACACAGGTCCTTGGGACAGGAACCAAGGCTTTTTCCACATGACTAAGGCACGAAGGCATTGCCGCGTGACCTTGATCATGCGAAAAGGATTTCCCCTCTGAAAAAAAACCCTTGGTTCTGAGCCACCACTGTAAGGGTCTCATGTGCAGCAGGCCAAAAGGTATCACGTTGGACGCAGCTGCCATCAGACCCAACAGTCTCTGAAACTGTTTTACAGTGCGTGACTGGCCTAATTTCACCCCATTCACGGCCGAGAGAATGGAATTCACCAGAGCAGGAGACAGACGTGCCTGCATCATGATGGAATCCCAGACTACCCCTAGATAGTTGGTAGTTTGAGCTGGAAGAAGCACACTCTTCTTGGCATTAAGTCTCAGCCCTAACCTTCTCATGTGAGACAGAACAACATCTCAATGTTGGACTGCCATGTGCTCAAATTGAGCTAAAATCAACCAATCGTTGATATAATTCAAGACGCGAATGCCCTGGAATCTCAGAGGATATTACGTATTTAGTCTACAGGCATGCGCATTTGGCACGGATGCTCTGTAAAAGATTGTGTATGTATGCAGGCGCGTACTCTTTCTTTACAAAGTGACATGGCCAACTACTGACCTGGCATGCATAATACAGCATTTCTAGTCGTTTTCACAGATCTGTGTGAACGGGGATCATTTTGACAGTGTTGTCATCTATATAAAGAAAAACTTTTCCGTTTTTTTTAAAAAAAATTTTACATTGTTGAATCAGAATCAGAAAGAGCTTTATTGCCAGGTATGTTTACACATACTAGGAATTTGTTTTAGTGACAGAAGCTCCACAGTGCAACAGAGTGACAGCGACAAGACAAGACACAGATAATAAAAAGAATAAGAATAATATACAAATATACAAGATAGACAAAGTGCAAAAAGAGCAAAAAACAATATATAATATAGACAATTTGTATGTACAGTTATGATGAGTGCAAATTTGAAATATAAATAAGTATGTGTTTTAAGTAAATAATGTATAATGGTTTTGTGTGTTCCGTGTTTGTCAAGTGTTCATGAGATGGATTGCCTGAGGGAAGAAACTGTTCCTGTGTCTGGTCGTTCTGGTGCTCAGAGCTCTGTAGCGTCGACCAGATGGCAACAGTTCAAAGAGGGAGTGTGCTGGATGTGAAGGGTTCAGAGTGATTTTCTTTGCCCGTTTTCTCACTCTGGATAAGTACAGTTCTTGGAGAGTGGGGAGGGTTGTACCAATGATTCGCTTAGCAGACCGGACTACCCTCTGTAGTCTTCTGAGGTCAGATTTGGTAGCTGAGCTGAACCAGACAGATATGGAAGTGCAGAGGATGGATTCAATGATGGCAGAGTAAAACTGTTTCAGCAGCTCCTGTGGTAGGTTGAACTTCCTCAGCTGGCGAAGGAAGTACAACCTCTGCTGGGCCTTTTTCACAATGGATTCAATGTGGTTGTCCCACTTCAGGTCCTGGGAGATTGTGGTGCCCAGGAACCTGAATGACTCCACTGCAGTCATAGTGTTGTTCATGATGGTGAGTGGGGGGAGAGCAGGGGGGTTTCTCCTGAAGTCCACGATCATCTCCACTGTCTTGAGCGTGTTGAGCTCCAGGTTGTTAAGACTGCACCAGACAGCCAGCTGTTCAACCTCCAGTCTGTAAGCAGACTCGTCACCGTCCTGGATGAGGCCGATCAGTGTGGTGTCATCTGTAAACTTCAGGAGCTTGACAGAGGGGTCTTTAGAGATGCAGTCATTGGTGTACAGGGAGAAGAGCAGTGGGGAGAGAACACAGCCCTGAGGTGCGCCGGTGCTGATGGTGCGGGTGCTGGATGAGAAATTTCCCAGCCTCACTAGCTGCTGCCTGTCTGTCAGGAAGCTGGTGATCCACTGACAGACAGAGGTGGGCACGGAGAGCTGAGTTAATTTGGGCTGGAGGAGTGATGGAATGATGGTGTTAAAAGCAGAGCTGAAGTCCACAAACAGGATCCTCACATAAGTCCCTGATCTGTCCAGATGCTGCAGAACATAATGCAGTCCCATATTGACTGCATCATTCACAGACCTGTTTGCTCGGTAAGCAAACTGTAGGGGGTCCAGTAAGGGTCCAGTGATGTCCTTCAGATAAGCCAAAACCAGTCTTTCAAATGATTTCATGGCCACAGACGTTAGAGCCACAGGTCTGTAGTCATTAAGTCCAGTAATTTTGGGTTTCTTTGGGACGGGGATGATGGTGGAGCGTTTGAAGCATGAGGGGACTTCGCACAGCTCCAGTGATCTGTTGAAGATCTGTGTGAAGATGGGGGCCAGCTGGTCAGCGCAGGTTTTCAGACAGGCTGGTGAAATGCTGTCTGGGCCTGGTGCCTTTCTTCTCTTGTTCTTTCTGAAGACCTGGCGCACGTTGTTGTTGTCTAAACGAAAATGTTTGATGTTAAATGTAAAATGTTTGGCCCGCACTAATGTCAAATATTGTTGTCAAGGTAATGTCAGGTAATGTCGAAAAGAAATTAAGGTTTTTGAGGAAAACATTCTAGGATATTTCTCCATATAGTGGACTTCAGGGGGGCACTAGCTTCAAGGCGCACTACACGATCCTAGATGAGGAAGGGTCTTATCTAGCGAAACGATCAGTCATTTTCTAAAAAAAATAAAAATGTACATACTTTTTAACCACAAATGCTCGCACTGCTCTGTGATCCGCCAAGCATGACATAATCACGTTAGAAAGGTCAATATCGGTCGGCCACTAGTCGGTGGCCCTGGTAAAAACTAATTGAGGAACCCAGCTATATGCTGTCATATGCGTGATGAATATTTAATTGTAGTATACATAGCCAATTAGTTAGAGTAGTTTACTTCTTTTTTTCTTGCATTTTGCAAAGAAGAAAAATGCTTGCTCTTTTTCTGCAAAGAAGAACTTGCTGTAAACTAAAATGGGGAACTGCTGTTGTCATCCAGATGAGATTTCTAAAATTATCTTTTTTTTCCTGCCAGGGTTTTTTTTTTTTTATAACAGTTGCCTGCAGTTTTGATCATTTTAACAAAAATTCAATGGCCCCCAGAATATTGTCACAGTGTGGTCAGGCAAAAGGAGGAGAAGGATCTAATTGCAGCACTTTTATTAAACAAAAATAAAGAAGATAATTCACAAAGAAGAATATTACCGAAGAAACTCACGGAAGCGAAACAACACAAGACAAAGAAATAAACAATCTGAAGGCTATAAATTCACAGAGACAAATGAGGGAACTAAATTAACAAAATGTGAACTTAATTAGTGATTGACTGGCACACAAGAGGAAACTACAATGACAAGGAACACAGGCAAACAGAACATAACCAAACCAAAACAGAATATATACGTTACATTATGCCAGAGACAGAAACGGAGCCGATGGAAGTGGAGACCCAGGCAGATATGGAGAACAGATGGCACTTGACAACACTGATGGTCCTGGAGGCTGAGGCTGAGGTGGAGCTGTAGTGACAAGCGTCTGAGGGCCGAGGTAGAGCTGGAGAGAAGGCGGAGCAGAAGGGGTGGAGAGACGAAGCGCAGCGGACGGCTCTTATGTCCATGGCGCAGACAGGGTGATGTCTGACCAAGGGAGGAGGGAGCCAGGGACGATGATATCTGGTTCACCGAAGAAACATGGCAGCGAAACAACACAAGACAAAGAACTGAACAAACTGAGGACTATAAATACATAGAGGCAAAGTTATATACTCTTTACAAATATTTTGTTGTATGATAATCTAAACATGCAATATATCAAAAGAAAGAACAGACTCGGCCCAGTACCGACTAAGTGTTCAGTTTTTGTTAGCGTGATTGTGGCCCAATGCCGGCAGTGTCAGCTCAGTTTCAGTACCCAGATTTGGACCAGTACCGGCTAAGTGTTCAATTCTTGTCGGCATGATTGTGGCCCAATGCCGGCAGTTTTGGCAGCCGAACTCAGGCCAGTGTATTTGGGCCGATTCTGGGGCGTCATTCATCCCGCGTCCATCCTAAGTCTGGCAACCACAACCAGGCCGAGTTATTTCTTCTGGCCTGCTGAATCTGGGCCCTGGGTTAGTTCACCCAAAAATGAAAATTCAATTATTCACCCTCATGGCGTTCCAAACCCGCAAGACCTTTGAAGAAAATAAATTTCCCATCACAGCATACTACATTGGGCCGTATATATATAAAAAATACACACAAAATTAACATTTCTGACTCTGTACCTCCTGTCAGACACAAATTGCATCACTTACCTTTCTCTGAGAGATGCAGTTTCCACAGAACTAGATTGACTCTTATATGTAGGGATAATTGAAATGATTGACTTCTCTCTCAAGTCAGGTCATCTTCATTTATATAGTGCTTTTCACAATACAGATTGTTTCAAAGCAGCTTCACAGTGATAATACGAAAATTAATGGATAGAGGTTGTTTTGGCTTTACAGCAGCTCTAAGAAAAAGTTATGAATCACTTCCGTTGTAAAAATTGTTAATTATTAACTTAGGGGCTGCTTAAATGACACCTTTTTAACTGAAAACAGAAGACTTTTAATGCGTTCTTGCCATTCAAAACCCATTCTCTATGGGTTTCTCTGATTGTTGTGGTCTAAGAGAAAACAGGGGGATCCAAATGGATCTGGAAGGGCCCAACAAAGCAGTTAGACAGCTACCCATTGGCACACATGGAGTAGATGATGAGGTGCAACTGTGTTTTTGACTACAGACTTGGAAAGTAAAGTACATATCATAAAGTACCTCTTCATGAAGACAGTAGGGATCTCATTGTCGTTATTGTGTGGGGACGCTCGCTACAAGAGCATGATCAAGTGTTAAAGAATGTGCTGCAACGTCTTAAAGATGCTAGATTGCTGCTGAATGAGTCTAAATGTCTAGTTTTTAGGATACATGCGGTGACAACACAGGGTATTCAGCTGAATCAGGAACATCTCTCTGCAATAGTTGATGCACCAACCAACGCGGTCATCTCTGCCTTGTCTTCTCACAAGCATGCACTGATGGTCAGGGTCAGGGTCAAGAACGTACTGTTGCTTTGGCATCTAGAACACTCACCCTAGCTGAACAGAAATACTCCACTGTTGAAAAGGAGGCTCTGGTGTGCGTTTGGGCAATGGAGAAGTAGAGGACATACTTGTGGAAGTCGCAGATTTACTCTGCAGACTGTAGGAACCATGGACGAACCAGACAAATGAATCGTTCAGATGATTCTTTTAAAACATAAACCCAAACTCAGAGAATCTAACTTTCGGCTCCAGTCCGTCTACAGAAAAACCCTGCTAGGTACTTTTATGACACCCATGCTTCCTGACAGAAGGAGAGATGACAAACTTAAGCTATTTGTGACAAACCAAATAGTCACCAAAAGATAAAAAGTCTTTGATCTCCAGATCAAAAGAGACACAGAGACAAATGCAGGCCTGTTTTTCTGAGTGACCTAACTTTACAGAAAAACTCACAGAGACTCTTTCTACAACTAAAACTGCATCAAATTGTCCCAAACAATCAAACATCTTTCAACTGCATACATTTTATATCATGTCCACACATACTACCTGTAACCAGCTATGCTTTAGAACACCCACAATTCATGTAAATGTGATAACTTTTGAATGCTTGATTGAAAATATGCCTTATTTGGAATGAATTTAAATCTCTAATGTATGTTTAAATCATGGCTTGAATGAAATCTGTGTAAAATGTATCATATTCCATTTAATAGAAATTATGTCTAAAACGGTACTCTCTGCCGAAGCCGGCAATTCCAGAGACCGGAGATAACACTTATTTTATGATTGGGGGTGGAGAAAAGCCACCTTTTGAAACAAGACTATATCTGATTGGCCAGAACTCCTCTCAGAGGTGGGACAAACACCTAAGTTTAAATAGTCATATCACAAGACAAAGGAGAATAAAAAAGTAACTAGTAAGCAGAGTAACGAAACAAAGACAAGACCAAGCTGACAAAGGACAGACAAGCAGCTCATTCAAGCCATCCAACTTTCACTCACTTTTCGTTTCTTTTGCTTAACTTTCTTTTCCGTTGAGAGTCTCGTGTTCTAAGTTTAACCAACGACTTTTGCTGCCTCAACTTTAACTCCAGCCACGACAAGAGACTTCCCTTCATTTTGCCAGTACGCTCAAACATGATTGGTTTTTACCTAACCACCATCCGGACCTGAAAAGATTCTGCAACAAATCATCGACTCGGAAAACCCTTCTCTGCACGCCGACGAGGAGTCTCCCATTTAAAGTAGACTCAAGCAAGTACCTCCAGATTCTAAAGCTGAACTGGTGCATTTAAATTAATGATATATGGTTCGTTCAGGTCAGATCTTTTGAAGTGCATATTTTGCTATAAATGCTCATCATATCTCTCTCTCTTAAAACTCTTTCTTTCTCATTTCCTTTCTTTCTGCAACGCGTATGAATGTGTGTGTGTGTGTTTGTGTTAGATTAGTTTGTGTTAGAATAAATAAAGTCTCTTGTAGATTTTAAAAGAAAGTGTCTTGTATTATGTGCTTGTAAAATTTAATGTCTTAAACTGTCGATCTTAAAGTTACCGGCCTCTAATCAGTGTTTTCACGATAGTGGATATTCATATCCGTCACAAGAGCTTATTACAATCCGAGCAGATGAACGCTGGATGATTCAGTTGCTCGGTCGTAAACTAAATGACTCTTTATAATTCCCTATAAATTTGGGCTAATTTTGCTCCTTACAAGACTGACTATCAAGCCTTAACAATGCTGCTGACCACAAAAGGGACTGATAGAGCTGGTATGCGCATAGCTTGGTGGGCTGCTCGTTTGTCTCGTTTTATTTGTTTATTTATTTATTTATTTATTATACTTTATTATGTCTTTCAATTCAAGCATATTTAATACAATTATACCAATAAACATCTCCTTTAAAGACATAATATTTTTTACCAATAGTTATTCCTCATTTTTCATTCTACTTTCTCTTCCTTTCACTTTTTCTTTTTCTTTTGTGATATGTGATAATAATTGTGATAATAATTGTGATAATACATCACCAACACAAAAAATAAATAAATAAATGATAATTAGAGACATAGCCAATACATACATAATTAAGCACTTTTACATATAGAAAAAAAAAACAAGAAATATACACACATAAATAAAAAATTAAATATTCAGATATTCATTTCGAAATCTTATAATGACACCTAATTCCTAATAAGTAATTCAAATAGTATTATTTAAACATCAATTAATAGTAATATTAAATAAATAACTAAATTAATTAATTAATAATAATAAGTAAATTAAAAGGGAGGCAGAATTATACAAGAAATTAAATAAAATATGCATTCCTTTATTTTTTATGATATATACTTTCATTTTAAAGGTGCCCAAATCTTTTCAAAATGTATACTTTTGCTCTTAATTTCATGTTATCCTCTCCATAGAGTGTACTTTAGAAAGGTAATCCAACCAATCACTTAAAACTGGAGATTCTTGCCTTCTCCAAAACTTTGTTATTACTTTAAAAGCTGTAATTCTCAGTATTCTAAATAGATATAACTCATCTTCACTAAGTAGCATAGGTCCTATACCCAAAACTATATGTTGTATCTTTATTATGTTTGATTTCTTAAAACTTTCCTCTATTACTTGAATTACTTGTCCAAATTTTTTTTATTGTTTTATAAAATATATGAGTGTAATGAGCTTTAAGTTCACCGCAACTTCTCCAACATCCTGAAGATAAATGATTATATTTAGAAGATATTTCTGGTGTTATAAAATATCGCATAATCATTTTCCAAGCATATTCTTGCCAATATGGAGATTGCGTACTTAAATTTTCTTTTCCATCTCATTGTCTCCATATATTTGATAAAATCTTTGAAGTCCTTTACTGGCCCAGACCTTAGATACATCATTAAAAGTGTTTGGTTTAAAGTCTGGATCTCTTGCTATTTCTCTTAAACAAACCATCTCATGATCACTAATATTCATCACTTTACAAATTCTTCTCCAACATTTAAATGTTTCACCTATACAATAATAAGTAGTATTCACCTTTTTCTTTCTTCCACAGAATATTATTGTACTAATTGCATCAAGTGACCCAGTTTCCATACATTTCCACTTTGATGTGTTATCCTCTTGCATCCAGCTCAAAACTGGCTTAATCTGGGCTGCGTAATAGTAATACTCCAAATTTGGCAATGATAACCCCCCCATTTCGTTACTATTTTGTAACACCTTAAGTTTTACTCTTCATTTCCCCTCATCCCAAATACATTTTCTAAAAATACTATGCCACTTTTTGAAATTACTAAGATGTATAAAGACAGGGAGATTTTGAAACAGAAATAGAAATCTCGGGCGTATACTCATTTTAATAGTACTTATTTTTTCAAACAAAGATAATGATAATATTTTCCATCTTTTAAAATCGTTTCTTATAGTAGTTTCTAAAGTATCATAGTTGCACTTATATAAATTTTCTACCTTGATTGGAATTACCACTCCCAAGTACCTTATCTCTGTTTGGTTCTATTTAATATCATACTTCTCTTTAAAACCCTCTTGTAGTTTACCCCATATTTCCATAGCTTCTGTCTTATTAAAGTTCAATTTATATCCTGACATATTTCCATATAATTCTATCTCTTTTAACACTGAGGGTAAGTGATGTTTCTACGTCTGTTAAAAACAAAATCACGTCATCTGCATACAATGCAAGTTTATGTTCCTCATCTTCAATTTTAAAACCTTTTCTTAAAGAATTCAGTCGTATACTCTGTGCTAAGGGCTCTATACATAAAGCAAATAATTGTGGCGATAAAGGATCGCCTTGTCTTGTCCCCCTCATTAATGTAAAATTCTCTGAGAGAACTCCATTGGCCCTGACTCTCGTATTCGGTTGATTATATATTTTTTTTAAACTAATTTAATAAACCTCTGATTAAAACCATATACCTCACAAGTCTCAAAGATAAAGTGCCATAAAACCCTATCAAAAGCTTTTTCAGCATCTAATGTCATCATTAACATGTGTTTCTTAGTTTTAGTTGAGTAATCAATAAGATTTAGTGTTCTTCGTACATTTTCAAATAATACGCGATTTTTCACAAAACCTGTTTGATTTGAGTTAATTATTGTTGGTATTATATCAGCAAGTCTAGTAGCGATTATTCATGTGAAGAACTTCTGATCTACATTTAACAAAAATATAGGTCTATAAGATGAACATTGTGTAGGGTCTTTCTCTTCCTTTAATATTACGGTTATAATAGATGAGTTCCATGTTTGTGGCCACTCATCCTGTTCTAAAACCCAATTAAAAACCTCACACAATATTGGGGACAACAATTTATTGAATTCCTTATAAAATTCATTTGTAAATCCATCACTCCCTGGACATTTTTCTGTTTTACCTTTTTTTTTTAATAACTCTTAAAATCTCTTCTTCTGTTATTGGAGAGGTCAACACTTTATTTTGTTGACTTGTAATTGTAGGAAGATTCAAGGAATTCAAATAATTTTTAATTTTACTTGTATCCAAACATTCAAAATCTGGTTTATAAAGAGACTGGTAATAATCTCTAAAGCACGAAACTATTTCTAGCTTTCCCTTTCTTTCAACTGAGCCTTCATCCTTTATACTCATTATTGCAGATTTTTCTTTTTTTTTTTTTTTTTAATTTAAATACTAACCTTCTTAAAGATTTTGCACTATTATCATAATATTTCTGTCTAATTCTTCTCAATTTCTGCAATTGCTATTTTATCCAAGGACTTCATAACATTCTTTAACTCTTCATAAACCTCCTTATTTTTCTTTCTCATGTGATTTTCTTGTAAACTTTAACTTCTCTATTTGACTTTGTTTCTTTTTCCATGATGCATATGCTATAATTTCCCCTCTCATTGTGGCTTTAGCAGCCTCCAACAATATAACTGGTGTCACTTCTCCATTCTTATTACTCTATATATAATTTCTAAAACAGTGTATTATTTTATCTTTAAAAATATTATCCCTAAGAAGAGAATTATTCAACCTCCATACTGAAGTTCCTTGTATACTCCCAAGGTCCATTTCCATTATCACTGCTGCATGGTCTACTACAGTTATTGGTAAAATTTCACAACTCTTCACCCTTAGCACATCATTTTTGAACATAAATATATAATCTAATCTGGAATAAATATTATGTGCTTCAGAGTAATATGTAAATTCCTTGTAATATGTAAATTGTATGTAAATTGCAACGCCACACATCTGTCAATCCCAGTTCCTCACCTGCTTGTTGCAGAAGTGTAGCCCCTATACTGATTTATGTTTTCTTGTACTCTGAGTATATAATTCCTCATCCATCACCAAATTGAAATCTCCTGCATAATCATTATTCCTTTAACTTCCATTACTAACAGCAATAAAATATTTTTAAAAATTTTACATTTTCCCCCGGTGGGTTGTATACATTAATTAAAGTTACTTTTTGTCCTTCTAATTCTCCTCTCACCACTACATATCCTCCCTCCTTATCCATTTTACTAAATTCTGTTTTAAAATTCAAATATTCCTTAACTAATATTGCTACTTCTCTTTTTGCTGATGTAAATGATGATGCAAATACTTGAGCTCCAGTCAACTTTTCTAATTTTTTATGTTCTTCTTTATTTAAATGTGTTTCTTGTAAAAAAAAAAAAATATATATATAATAATTTTGCCTTTATCTCTCAAGTTTCTGAAGTACTCTCTTTCTTTTTATTGGATTGTTTAAACCATTTTGTCACAGAGACGAACTCCGTGATTCCCTCCTCTGGCCATCAGAGGGAGCCCTCACCAGAATACTGACACACACATTCGCACACGCACTACATTTCCCACAAGCCCTGTACCTTGGCGCTGATTGCCACACCCAGCTGCTGTGCATTACTCGGACTATTTAAGCGGCTCTCAACTTCGCTATCATTGCGAGGTCTTGTATTGTCACGGTGTACATTTCTGAGCGTTTTCTATTCTGACTGTCTGCCTGTTAAAGAACCTCCTTTACCCCATTTACGATTCTCTGCTGCCTGCCTTTGGACTGTGTGCTGTTTAACTGGATTTGTGATTCTATCTGCCTGCCCTGATCTATTGCCTGTTGTTTGACTACGACTCTGCCTATTCCCTGCCATTCCTGTCTGCCCCTGTTGACCATTGCCTGTTTGACTACGTTATCTGCTAATAGAGCTGCATATGGATCCCACTTCGTGTGACGACTCGTTACACATTTATATTTACAGTTATTATTTTAAGTACTCCCATTTATTTATTTCTCTTAATAATTTTTATAACATCATAAAGGGATGCAATAAATTCTTTCACCTCACTTTCTTCCCTCATAATCTCAAATAACCAAAAAGATAAACAAACTCCCAAATAGACTCCCACAATAGACTTCCAACTGTGGCATCCTTTACAAGTTTGCCTAATGTTGTCCAAAATTTATTTTGATTTTGGACAAAGGGGTCTCCAAATTCCCAATGCATTTGCTCCCCTAACATTTAGTGCTGCAAAAGAAGAAGAGGACTTAGAGAGGGAAAAAGATACTAAGCTAAGAAAAAGAAAAAATAAAATAAAAAAAGTAAATAAAACAAAATAGACAAAATAATACTAATACTAATAACAATAATAATAGTAATAATAAACTAACAAGACTTAACTTCCCTCATTTTTCTCTCCACCTTCTTTCTTTGAGGGTTATTTAATCACCAACCTATATTAATACATTTCTCTAAATTAAACATTTATATTATAAACATTTGTCTGTTTTAAATACACATTTGAGTACCATGCTGGACCTGAAAACCACACAGCAGATTGTTTGTCCCACCTGCCCCTGCCTCTTATTTTAGATGCGGAGTCGGATACAGAGTTTGTTGCTTTACTGTGCAGTAAAAATAAGTTTAGCCTACTGTGTCTGTTGCAACAAAACAGGTTGCAACAAGACTGCATTTCTTACCTCTATCTCCAGTAGATATGGCAACCCAACAACTCTAATAAGTGATAATGGGCCTCAGTTCACTTTGCCAGAGTTTCTGAAAGAGAGAGTCATTAAGCACATTCGCACATCGGTGTATCATCCTGCTGCAAATGAAGCTATTAAATGATTCCAAAGAGTGCTTAAAAGTACAATTCAATCAGCAATTCTACAATCAGCACCATGGAAAGCAACAGTGACTGACTTTCTGCAAATCTATTGTGTTACACCTATGATAAGTGTTTTCCCCTTCGAATTACTCCATGGAAGAAAAATGCATACTTCTTTCCAAAAAGAGGATAAAGTGTGCATAAAAAGTCAGTACACTCATTTAAAATTCACTCAGCCAGTAGAGGAAAAAAATTAGCCCTTACATCTACCTCTTGAATGATGGAAAGAAGTGACATGCATCATGTCTCACACCCATAACCGAATAATGCGCTGGATAATGGACTGACCAACAGTGCTGGAAACTTGATTCCCTCTCATGTTCCATTGTCTGGAAATTCAGTGTCTTCTGATGCTCCACAGGAGAAAAGTCAAAAACGTGAGCCAGTTTGGGTAAAGGACTACTCTATGTCTATGACTTTTGCAGCACATACACACACATGGACATTCAAGTACTGAGTTGATTAGTTTTGTTCATATTGTTTATTATTTTAAATGTTCCTTTGCATTCATTTAATGTGCTGCTCAGTGTATGCTTCATATACATGTGCAATTGTTGATACATAACAGGTTTAATGCTCTTTATTTCTATTTCATATCAATTGTTGGCTACAGAAAGAATTAATTTAAGTATGTCCTTACATTAATACACCACTAGATGGTACTCGAGTTTCTTGATTTAGTGATATCTGTGAAGTAAGAGGAGAGAAGAGTGAGAGAGAATGCTGAGCATATAGTATACACTAGTACACTTATAGTACAAGTGTACTATAAGTGGAAACTAAATATATTTTTTATATTTATAATGTAATATATTTTTTACATACAGAGATAGCATATTAAAAGTACATTTTAGTTCATATTTCATGGTGTCTCAAAATAGCACAGTTGAGTACACTTAGATGTTCTTAAGATTATCTTCATGATTACTGAAGGTGGTCTGAGTACGGTTTGCTTTTGGGTCCTTTTAGGGGGGTCTGAGATCACTTGGTTTGTTCACATGCACGCTTAAGTGCTCCGAGAGCGTTTGAAAGGATTAAACGAACTAGGTCTGAAAACACCCTAAGACATTGACAATACCACACAGGGAACACAGGAAAACTCAGGGCTTAAATACATGTGGAGTAATCAGGGAGAACAAAAACAGGTGTGATGAACTAACAACCTAGGAGACTAACTAGGGAACTAAGGAAAACTGGAACACAGAAACTAAACAGAAACAGAGCGTAGTAGTAACCTTTCAATGAACACAGTACACTGGAATTTGAGGTCACTTTCTATATGTTCAATACCCACTGAATGTTTAGAGGATGATTATAGTCACCTCTTGCCATTTTAACTTGCTGCTACACTTGCTTCACTTGTATTAGGATCTCAGAGCCAAGTACCTGCCAGTGTTGCTACTGCTGCTGCAGTTTCCCAGCTTATTGTGACTTGCTCAGGGAGAGTGAGCTGTCCTAACCCACTTGATCAGTGCTAATTAAATGGTTAAAGGGTATCCTTTTTAGTGATTCACGGTGTTTACATGTCATCCAACACATACAAGAGTCAGTTTGTATCTGCCTAAAGTAGTAGAATCACAACATTTCCCACAGGGGGCAATCATGATAGAATTTCAGTAATCTACTAATTTATTTATAGTATGTACAGGGGAAATTCACAGTCATAAGAGGTCATTTTAATAAAGGCTTACTGATACAGCTGTGGTGAAGAGAGTGCAAAAGTGAGAAAGTATCTCCACAAAACCACACACTGTGAGAGCCATACAGAATCCCTAACCTGAATCATGATATAACAGAGAAAAAGGTGCAAATTAAGAAAAAGGGTTTAAAATGACCATTTCCTAAGAAATGAGAAGAAGATAGTTGGAGACAGTTAAAAGTATATATTTTCTCATGCATTTTCACAAGACAAAAAGGCCAAGATACACATAGAAGGTTAAGAATCAAGATGCAGGCTGAGGGGCATCTTCCTCTGGTTTTCCTGGGTTAGAAGTAATCTTTAAAGCCATATCCTGTTTGTGTTCTTTTGCCACATCTTGTGTTCTGGTGGGGGAAAAAAAGAAGAAGAAGCAGAAGAAAGAAAAAAAAGTAAGTAAAAAGTAAGTAAACTGAGACTATATTGCTATTGCTTTCTGAAACAGCTGGGGGTGGTATTGCTCCAAAGTCCAATGCACAATGCAATACAAATTACTTTTCATTTATAAACAGCATTTTTCATATTATTTTAATCTCTTGGATATACAACACATTAGGTAAAAAATTACAAGACTAGATAATGTTTTCTATTCAAGCAGAGTGAGGTAATGTATTCATGAAGAATTTAAACTACATACATTGGGAAATGGGTCACATGTGTAAAGGTAGCTTGACTAAAGGATATATGCCATATATATAGTGAAAACTGAATGGATTAATGTAGCAAACAATTAGGTCGATACAGGAGTATTATAAGAGGGGGTCATAAAGTCATAACATAATGATACATTTTCAAATCATTAGTTAATGATTAATTAAAGCAGACAACTGGAAGTTGAAGTACCTGGCTTCAACCCACTGTTGTAGTTAACACATTAACTTACACTTTTAGTTAAGAAAATGTGTTATTAAGGAATTAATACATTATAACACATTTAATTAATAACAATTCATATATTACTTAATCTATTAATCATATAGAAACTTTATTAGTTGCTGATGCAGTAATCATTAATTAATGGTTTAGTTCTTCATGAGTCATACATTAAAACATGATTATCTGTGCATTAGTTAAGCATGAATTAATGCATATTAGTGCACCCGTATTGTAAAGTGTTACCCATACATGTATGCACGTACAGTACATTGAGCTCATAAATTGTGTTAAATGGACGCTTAAATGCACTTGCTTGATGCGTGAGAACTTATAAGGTTTGTTCTCACATGTCAACCAAGCAAGTTTGAGCTTCCACAAGAACCAACGCAGCTTGTTCTCATGTGTCAGGTACGGGTGAGCTTCTGTTTACCATATTTTATGTACTCAATGTAATAAATAATTTAAAAAATGTATGGTTTTGGTCAGCTGTCCTTTTTTTTTTCATGAGCAATAATATATTTCCTGATTTTAAAAGTGATTTAAGTAATTTAACATTGTAGGGTTGATTTTAGAGGTTACTG
The DNA here is from genome assembly GCA_037950665.1 of Hypophthalmichthys nobilis. Taxonomy (NCBI): domain Eukaryota; kingdom Metazoa; phylum Chordata; class Actinopteri; order Cypriniformes; family Xenocyprididae; genus Hypophthalmichthys; species Hypophthalmichthys nobilis. Next base: position 26,543,969 of record CM075481.1, on the reverse strand, counting down.
AGGTTAAGGGTTAGAGGTTAGAGGTCATGAATCAAAGGTTATTAAAAAAGTTGACCTGGGCTGAGGAGCAGGTCGGATACTTGGGAGGACATCCCAGCTCGACGTTAAGCTGTCATGTTATGAGGAGAAACAATCATATCACCGATCACAATCCACCAAAGTAATCACAGACAAACATGATCAAAGAATATTATTGCTAAAGATGAAAACAGACAAGACAAACTACGCTCTAATAATTAAGTCAGTTTTTAATTAATTAATTCCCAATCAGCTGTGGGACCATTTTTTATCACAATATTAGCAGGAAATGTTAATATTGGGCAATTGCTGTATCAATTTTTTTAACAGTTGCAAGGTGCTTTAGGTTGAATGTTTAACAGTGGTATGTAAACTGTGTTTGGGCATATTGTTCTCTGTAGATTATTGTAACTTAGCTAGCTTGTATTTAAATGCTTCAGAGCTTTATGAATCGAATCAGTGGATCGGAGCGCCAAAGTCATGTGATTTCAGCAGTTTTGCCGTTTGATTGGAGATCCGAAACACTAATTTGAAACAAAAGATTCATAAAGCTCAGAAGCTTCATGAAGCAGTGTTTTGAAATCGGCCCATCACTAGATATTGTTGAAAAGTCGTTATTTTGTTTTTTGGTGCACAAAAAGTATTTTCATTTATTTTCAAAAAGTATTTTCATTTTCATTAATATTAAGATAGAACCATTGAACTCACATGTACTGTTTCAAATATGTTTTGAGTACCCTTATGGATCTTGAGAGTTTCAATGGCTTTGCTTTCAAGAGAGCCCTCACTGAGCCATCGGATTTCATCAACAATATCTTAATTTGTGTTCCGAAGATGAATGAAGGTCTTATGGGTGTAGAATGACATGAGGGTGAGTAATAAATGACATTGTTTTCATTTTTGGTTGAACTAACTCAGTGCTGCATCATGGCTTGACACTATGGGAATGCTTCACATGAGCTGGGGTCTGAAGCACGTGTTTACACACGGCAATCCGCGATTGGCTGAACGTGATGACATAGCAATGTTGCGTAGTAGAGTTTGGGTTCCCTGCCACTGTAGCCTCTGGGTTGCCTAGTTGGGGACATTTAATATGCAACAATATTATTGATTTGACTGCACTGACACTATTGGATGAGAACTGTACTAAGCCGAATGACGACATCACTGTTTTTCTGCAGAACTGCTTTATAGATGAAATGAACTAATTTAATAATTGATGATCTTTACAACAGAACTGAATCAACACTAAACTGAAATGAACTGTTTGCATCATTGAATCATTTTCCTGTTATAACTGTAAAGCTACTTTGAAACAATCTCTATTGTATAAAACTCTAATTAAGGTGATTTGATTTGACTCGACTTCAGAAGCCGCATGTTTAAGCACATGTGTGCTGTTGAATGTGTGAGATGACATGGGAGATGCCTTTTGAATGGGTGAAGAGTCAGTCCTTCAGGGGGCTGACAGCATTTCACTGTGAGAGGTTTAACATCCACAAGCTCCAATCCTGCTTGGCTCTCTTTCAGAGAGATGACAGCCAAGCCCCTGCACCCTGTGGCTTAGGACCTGCGGCAGCCGAGGTGGCTTGGTGACTTCTGTCATAGGGCTTGCAGGTTGAGTTGGTGAAGACGGAACCTGAGATGGGCGATCAAGCCCTTTTTTCTTGCCATCTCCACTGACTCTGAGAACCCCATTTTGGATCTTGAAGCTCACTCTACGAATTCTTCAGACCAGAATGAGGTTTGATTCTGAGGAGTTGGATGCAGACAGTCAAGCGGGTGCTTCAGTGGAGCAGTCCTTGAAGCAGCAGTTCAAGGTTGTAACTCTTGCTGTGGCCAAGTTGAGTTTGGTGTGGCCTGATAAAAAGATACAGATCACTTTGTCTAAGCTCGATGATGATACTTAACATCTGGCTGAGAGCAACCTCCCCCGCTATCTCCCATTCTTCTCTGACCTCCACACTGAGGTGTCGAAGTTTTGGAGGAATCCATACTAGGTGCGAGTTCATACACATGTAGGCCACCTCAACATACATAGCACGGGTACGGGGCAGTGCTGAGGGTGAATCGTCGAATTAATCCCTCGCCATATCTAGGAGCCAGCACCATCCACCGGCTGCTCCAGTCCAGGGCCTAGTGAAAAGAAAGAGAAGCAAAAGGCTAGCGTGCCCACCCATATCCAACCACAAAGATAGGGAAGCGCGTTCAGGCACAGCCACCCAAGGGGAGACAGAATCTTAGATCTATCATCTCCTCTAGGATGTATAAGAAAAAGTCCTGACCCTTAAGGGCCCTGGCCCCGAGGGCGTCCTCTCCCGAGAAAGATCCATGCAAACCACAATACTGTGTGTCCGACCTTCCTCGGGGCCCTCGGCAGGCATCTCCACTTACCCCGCCACTAATCGTGATTCGGGGGTGGAGGCGCCAAACGGGCTATTCCCTCAACTCAAGAGCAATTTTTCCAGTCTGCCTGCACAATGCTCCAGTTCTACCGAAAAATTATCCCTCTGTCAGACTTCCTGGCAGTTTGTCAGCTACTGCCGAATGTCTCTCAGTGGGTTATGAATACTGTAAGAAAAGGCTACAGGATTCAGTTTGCCTTCTGTTTAATGATGTTGTAGCTACGGTGGTACGTCAGGAAACTTTTCTTTTCAAGAAAGAAGTGCAGTCTCTCTTAGCGAAAAAGTACCTCTCTCAGAGAGAGATTCAGGGTTCTACAGTCGATTCTTTATTGTGCCCAAATAGGATGGGAGATTGCATTCGATTTTAGATCTAAGGGGCCTGAAGAGTACTCTTTGGAGAAGTAGGTTCAAGATGCTGAACCTCAAGTTAATCTTGTCTCAAATTCAGTTCAAGGACTGGTTTATGATGATAGATCTAAAGGAAGCTTACTTTCACATAGAAAAAAACAAAAAAGCAATTTTCTCAGGTTCACTTTCAGGGGCAAAGCATACCAATATTGAGTTCTTCCTTTCGGCCTAGCCTTATCTTCGCGCACATTCACCAAATGCATATATGCTGCTCTGGCACCTTTGCGACTCCAGAGCATCCATGTACTAATTTACATAGATGATTGGCTGATACTGGCTCAATAGGAGGAATTGATTGAGAATCGAGATGTTGTGCTCGCCCACATAAAGAAGTTAGGGCTGAGATTGAACTCCAAGAAGAGTTTGCTTTCTCCAGTTCAGAGAACTACTTTTCTGGGAGTGATATGGGATTCGACCACAATGCAGGCACATTTGTCTCCTGCACATGTAGAATCGATCCTAAAAGCTATATAACATATCAGGCTTAGTCAGGAGCTTTCAGTCTTACAGATTCAGAGACTGTTAGTTCTCATGGCGGCAGCAGCCAATGTTAAACTAGGCTTTCTGCACATGAGGCCATTCCAGTTCTGGCTCAAAAGCAGAGGATTCCATCTTCTAATTCATCCCTTCAGGGTCATAAAGAGGGAACCACTGTCCCCTCTGGTTCACCCTGACACCTCACTTCACATGCCAACTGAAGTTGTTAAGGCAATTCTGAGTTCTAGAGCCCCTTCCACCAGGAAGCTCTACAGCCTAAAATGGAAACTCTTTAGGCACTATCATACACCCAGCGCAATGCGACAAGTGTTTTTTGCTAGTTATCATTTTCACGTCCAGCACCCACGTTGTTTAAATAGCAAATGTACTTGCGCCCATCTGTTCGCCTGCTGGTCTGAAAACAAGGTGTGTTCAGACGCATTGTTGGCGTATTGCTATTTTAAAGCAACTGAAAACAACTGTGCCACTGACCAACAAAAACCTGGTCTAAAGTCAATGGTGCTGTATTTTATTTTATTTATTTTTTTTGTTGTTTAAAGGTCAAGTTAGTAATATGCACCTGTAGGCGGGTGCACAATGTGCGTACACTCTGCTTGTTAAACACACAGGGCCGCGCAGCAGCACATAAACATGTCAAATATTACAAATAAAAGGATTACAATGTTTACAAGATTATTATTGTGTACATAAAGATAAAAATGCTTACATTTCATAATGGATAGTCATTGCTTGTATCAGAATTACTTATTTGCAGTAATGACGAATTAAATTGGCTAATTATTTGACCAATCGTGGCAATACACAAATGTATTTAAACTGTGTGTCCAAAACACATCCATGACTCATTAAGAGACTAGATACAACCCTTTTGGACCATGTGCCTGGCACACCTTTTTTTTTTTTTTAACTAGCAAAACATGCCCTAAGTGCACCTGTGCCATGCGCTTCAGACCATGTGCTTAGATTGTTAAAATAGGGCTCTTTGTATAATAGCTGGTCAGCCAGTAGTCTTGCAGTGAGCCAGTAGTCTGCATCTGTTATGTCTGTTACTTGATTTGAGGATCTACGTCCACCGCTCAGGCAAGTGGCATAAGCCCTCTCAGCTTCTTGTCTGCTTTGGAGGTCACAATACAGTGAATGTGGTCACCAAGCAGTGTATCTTGCATTTAATCATGGACACAATCTCCCTCTCCTATGAGGCGCGGAATGGCTTAGCCCCTAGAGAGTTAGGGCCCACTCCACTAGGAGTGTTGTGTCTTTCAAAGCTCTTGCTAGGGGTGCATCTTTGCAAGATGTTTGTGCTGTGGCAGGATGGTCCTCTCCACACACATTTATCAAATTTTATAGTCTGGACACGGATTCAACCCCAGGGTCTCAAGTCCTGCAGGGCTGATCCTGTCTCAGACGACTTTCAAAAACTGTCTGTACAGATACACAGCCTTTTCTTGGCAGCTGTTTTTTTTTTTTTTTTTTTTTTTTTTTTTTTTACATTGTAGATAAGGCTCAGGTTTGGCTCAGTTTTGGAGTTTCTGGTTTACTTAAGGCTGAGAATCGGTACCAACACTAAAACCTATTTAGGCCCAGTGCAGGGCCAGTTATGGGTTAGTAATCGGCTGAGTTATGGCCCTTGTCTTTAATCCAGATCTGGGCCACTCCAGGGCCACCTTTTTTTTGCGGTTTGTGGGCCATGGGAAAGGGGCAGTGTTGACCTGAGCTAGGCCAGAAAAAAATTGCTATGTGGGTTACCAGTGATTCAGTTTGTTAATTTTCATGTTGATTAAACAGCAGTGATGAACACCACAATGTAACATTGATCTAACAATATTACAAATTATTCTTTTTGTTAATTTCAATGTTGATTCAACAGCAGTGATGTAGAATTAACATCATAGTGAAACCTTGATTCAATAACATTACCACTGAGTTTATTCCTGATAGCAATGGAAAACAATAATCCTGTTGTTTAGTGACTTAAATGCAATTATGAACAGTAAACTGAATTTAAGATAAGATTAAAAAGCAGGAAGTTATTTGAGGAATTATGCTCAGATCGTACAGTTGTAAAAAAAAATATATATATATCGTCTCTAACCAGCTCACAAGACATATGTGGATTGTTAAAAATTCTTACTGAATAGTTTTCACAATGAAGTAGATGATAACAGCCAGACCTATACATCCACACAGAGACCCGATCACAATCGCTGTGATTTCACCTGAGACAGAGACAAAATGTTACATTTCTCAACAGAACTGTAATAATTGAGCAAAATTTGGCATAAATATATTTTCTAAGAGATCTGATTGAAAAGATAAAAACAACAGTTTAACAAATAATACTGAATGTTTAGACAATAAAATAGTTAATATAATATAAAATGTTTCTCACCTGCAGTATAAATTTTAACTGAGACTGGAGAGAGGAACAGTGAAACAAAGAAGAATTAGATACATCTCAAGCACAATGCTAATTTTTAAAGAAACATTCAAACCTATTCTGTCATCATTTACTCATCCATATGTTATAACAAAATGGTATGCTGTTATTTTGGTGGAACACAAAATGCCAAATTTTTGAAGAATCTTTTCTATGCAAAGACTGTTCATAGTATGTCAGGTTTCAAAAGGAAAAGACTCAAGAATCAGTCTGTAAATTCCAAGTCTTCTTAATTCATATAATAGTTTTGTGTGTGAAACAAACTGAAATTTAAGTTGTAAGTTCACTTATAATTTCATGTAGTTTGACATTGTTGAAACCAAACGGTATAGGGTCCTGCATGTGCTATAGCAGAATGCGGCACTCCAGTACACATATGCAGAATAGTGTCACAGGTTTCTGTATAGTATATCTAACAAAGGGATGAGAATGAACGAAGATATATAATGTTTAATAATCACAGAGAGCGATAGCACACTAGACATAAGGTTAACATGAGACCATGAACTGAGGATAACTGAGGGCTTAAATACACAAGGAATGATAATAAACGGAACAGGGATCATGTGTTAACTAATCAGAAACCATGACAACCAACAATGAACAAGAACTCAGGCAAATACAATTACTAATGCTGCATTCACGTCATGTCGTAATTACCATAATGATTCTGAACTGTAAAGAGCCTTCACATGCTTGTAGAACTTGCAATTACAATGTGTAAACTCGTAATTTTCTGAGAGCTACAAACTTGTACCACGTGGCCACTGTACCACCTAACCACTGTAGATTTATGGTGTGTTCGACTCACATCTGTCCACTCACAGGGCAGACGCAAATGCACGTATCCGATTCATATCAGATTTATTTCCACATATGATTGAGGCCTGAAATCGATCTGAGAATATCGGAATCCATGTGCTTTTTTCCTGCTTCATTCACGTTCTTGTGTCATAACCAATCTGTGCCACATGGGAGGAAAAAAACAGAATTGGGTCACTTGATCCATGTAATGTAAATGCGACCAAAAAATCCTTGATTAGAAACTAAACAGAACAAGACAATGAAACTAAACTAAACATAACCATGACAAATAGTGAGATTTTAGAGATTCGGCATAGAGGAATATTTTCAATTATTAGTAAATTTCTGTTCCCTCAACAAAGCTAGTTACAGAGAACCACAGAAGTCATATAGACTATTTTTTAATACTGTCTTTTTGGAGCTTGACAGTCATGATTGCTATGAACTCTTGTTGTATGGTATAAGAGTTGCATACAGAGTCTTCAAAAATTCTTTAGCATTGATGAAAGAAAGTCTTACAGGTTTTGAATTACATGAGGGTGAGTAAATTATGACAAAATATTTTGATGAACTATTCCTTTAAACCTGTGCTTCCAACTCATTGTTGGGGGGAGGGGGGGCAGTGTTTGTTGATCATTTACCATGTAATAATGTTATTTATATTGGAAATATTTGAAAAAATCTAAATTATTTCCTCAAGTACTATCACATCTTCTGGCTCTTATTACCGCTTTGTCCTGATCTTCCCACTCAGGCACACATGCACACAGGCTCACATGATTACAATAAACTCTGTGTTCACAGGCGATTTTGAAAAACTAATCAGCCATCATGTAAACAAAGAGCACAGCTACATAATCCCCACCCCCAACCCTATTCTCTCCCCCCCCCCCCCTCCCTCTTTCATTCTTTCTCTCTTTCTCCTACCAGGAATGAAAGAGGACAGGGCAGTTCTGTGGTTAAGTGGCTGGGTGGCACGGTAGTTATCCTGGAGAACCATGGGCTCTGCTTCTTCAGCCTTGCTGGAGTACAACACTGTCTCTAATTTCATTAGCTAGTGAGAAGAGAAGAGAAGAGAAGAGAAGAGAGGTTTAACACATCTTTAATATGAAAACAATTGATTACAATTACATTACATTCTTAATTATATAAATAATAAAATTAAAAAAAATGCCATTCATCCCACACTTAATTCCTTAATCACCAAATATTAAAAATTTACCACAAGTTGCTCTTCATATATCCTACACAACGTATCTCCTATACACCATTGTTCTCTGAAAGTTATCAAATCTCCCACCAATTCATAGTAAGCAAATTCAATCTTTAATCTGCTTGCAATTAAACCTTTCATCATCTCTTCAGAGTTCACTGAACCTACACCCAATAATTTATTTTTCCTTGTTTTCCAAATTGACAGTTTCGCGGTACCCAAAACATAATTTAAAAGACACAATATTAACTTTTTTGAAACTTTGTATTTTACACTTCCAATAAAAACACATTCAGAGAAATCTTCACCTAACCCTCTAAACCATTCTGTTAACAGTGTAAATATCCCTTCTAAATGTTTACAATACAAAAAAAGATGTTCCATAGTTTCTTCTTCACCACAGAAATTACATTCTCCCCTTACTGCTGGATTAAGGCGAGACACATATCTGTTTGTAGCTATTGCACAATTAATGATTCTCCATTGCAGATCTCCAGTTCGCTTTTCTACTGGATATTTGTACAGGATCCTCCATTGATCTTGCAAGGGAAAACACATCCCGAACCACCTTGTCCACCTCGATGGTTGCCGCTCTTTTAGCGCCTCTTTATGAACAGTTTTCACACACTTTGTATAACACTTTCTTAGGTATTTCTTTAAGTGTCCATGTCTCAAGCTTCTCAGGTGCTTCTAAAAAGGATTCATCTTGCAAATCTTCAGATTCATGAACAGGAAAGATCGACAGTTTTTGGTGAATAACGTCAATCTGTTCATTCAAAGTACTCCTATGAATCACTTGTCTATAATGTCCTGGCAATGAAGTTTGAACTTCTTCTAAAGCTCTTGTTGCCAACCGTTTAGAACGTAATCCAGTTAATTCCATTACCTCCTCCAGAGACTTCCAACCATCATGATTCATCAGGTCCCGTAATTTTGTGCACTTGTTCCTCAGCATATTAGTTTGAATACTTTTTGAAGATATCAGCACACCTTGAATCACTGGATTGTAGAGAATTGGCTCTTCCATAACCCAGAATTTAGAAACCTCAAAATTCCTTCTAATATTGAACGTCTTTTTCCATGCTTGTAACACGGCATGATAAAATGGAGTACTTTCTGTTAAGTCCACTTCTTGAAGTTTTATCCAGAAGAGCTGTACATCATAGTTCAATCCACCAATTCTCCTCAAGATCGCAACTGCAGTCTGGTTCCACATCAAGTCTGTTCGATATATAATTCTCTGCACAGTTTGGAGACGAAAAGCTTGAATTTTACTCCTTATGTCCATCAGACCATGCCCTCCCTCACAAGGAGGTAAAAACAGTTGCACAGCTCTGACCCAGTGCTTACCATTCCAAAAAAAGTCTATCAGTCTTTTTTGTATATTGGCAATTAGGCTTTCTGGTGGCTCAATTACCATTAACCTGTGCCACAAAGTAGAGGCAACAAGGTTATTTGCAACCAAAACTCTCCCTTTGTAAGATAACTGTGGCAATAGCCAATTCCACCGAGACAATCGTGCCTCAACCTTTTCCAGCAGTCCCTCCCAATTTTTTCCTTGAAACTTAGAGGTACCTAAAAAGACTCCTAAAACTTTGAGACCTTCACTCTCCCATGTTAAACCTCCTGGTAACACTGGTAACCCTTCACATACCCATTGACCTACTGCAAAACCTACACTTTTATTCCAATTGACTTTGGCAGTAGATGCATTTGCATACGTTTCCAAACAATTTTTTAGGCTATTTATATCCTCTTGTCCATTTAAAAACACTGTTACGTCATCTGCATATGCAGACAGTACAATTTTATTGCATCTGACTTGATTTGGTATTGTATAGCCTATAAGGCTTTCCCTTATTCTCTTCAATAATGGCTCAATAGCAATAACATATAGCTGACCAGAAAGTGGGCAACCTTGCCTGATTCCTCTCTTTACAGGAATTGGAGCACTCAACCCTCCTCCCACCTTCACCAAAACAGAGACATTGCAATATAACAATTTCACCCAAGAAATAAAATTTTCTCCAAATCCAAAAGCTAAAAGACTCTTAAAAAGATATTCATGATCAACCCTGTCAAAGGCTTTTTCTTGATCTATGGATAACAACCCAAGATTGACATTTTCTTTTATGCTTAAATCAATAATATCTCTTACCAAAAAAAGGTTGTCCATTATAGACCTTTCAGGGACACAGTATGTTTGATCACTATGGATAATTGTATCTAGATATCTTTTCAGTCTGTTTGCTACACACTTTGCCAATATTTTATAGTCAGTACATAGGAGAGAGACAGGTCTCCAGTTCTTTAAAAATCCCAAATCTCCTTTTTTAGGTAACAACGATAGGACTGCTCTTCGACAGCTACCTGGCAGAATGCCGATTTCAAAGCACTCTTTGCCACTTCAAGGAAGTCCTCTCCTATAATGTTCCAAAAATGACGATAAAATTCTGTAGTGAGCCCGTCAATTCCAGGTGAACGTCCCAGAGAAAGCTTTTTGACTGCATTTGTAAGTTCTTTAAGACTAATATCACAGTCCATAGTCTTTTTCTGCTCATTTTGCAATTGTGGCAAATCCTTAAACAATTCATCAGCACTCTTATCATCACAATGTTCTGATTTAAAAAGCTCAGAATAAAAATCCACTGCAATACTCCTCATTTCCTTTGGGTTGTCTGTTATTGTTCCATCCGAACGCTTCAAATGAAGCATAAGATTTTGTTTTACAACATTTCTCTCCAAATTAAAGAAAAAAGCTGTAGAAGCGTCCATTTCTTTAACTGAACAATAACGTGACCTTATCAAAGTACTTTTAGTTTGTTCTTGCAATAAATATTTCAATTCCAACTTTTTTTTTCTAATTCCAGTACTTTGCATATACCCACTTTCATTTATTAACTTTTTTTCCATTTCTTCTATTTCACTTTGCAGTTTCTGAAATGCATTTTTAATTTTGGATCTCATTTGAAACTCATAATTTTGACAAAAAGTTTTTATGTGTGTTTTTCCAACCTCCCACCATTGACTCTTGTTTTCAAAATTATCTTTTTGTGACTTCCACTCCTTCCATAAAGAGACAAATCTCTCACAAAAAAGTGTATCATACAATAGTTTTTTGTTAAAATGCCAGTAATAATGAGCTCTAGAAGTTATTTTTTTGTTTACATCAATTGTCACCATATGGTGATCAGAAAACCCACTAGGAGTAATAGCAGCTTCAATCACTCTATTATTAAAACATTTGCTCAAATAAATCCTGTCCAGTCTGGCTCCTTTAACTTCGTTATCACCCATTTTAATCCATGTATACTGTTTTATCTGATTATTTCTATTCCTCCATACATCATTCAATTCACACTCTTTGACCAGATCAGACAGTACCAGACCTGACTGAAAATGAAGCTCTTCTCCAGTTCTATCCAACTTAAAATTTTCAGTACAGTTCCAATCTCCAGCCATCACTATACACAAATCTTTATCACACTGTAGTAAATACCTCTTAATCTTTAAAAATAGTTCAACACGTTCTACACCAATATTAGGAGCATATACATTTATAAATAGAAATTTTATACCTTCAATTTCCGCATTAACACATAAAATCCTTCCATTTTCTACTTCCTCTACCCCTTTAATATCAACAGTCAACTTGTTAGAAAAAAGAATAGCAACTCCAGCACTTAAATTTGAACCGTGACTAAGAGCATATTTTCCTTCCCACCATAATCCCCATTCTATTTCATTTGATTTATCAGAATGAGTTTCTTGTAACATCACAATGTCAATATTTCTAATTTTCATATACTCTGCCAATACTGCTCTTCTATTCTGATCTCTTGCTCCATTTATATTAAGAGAGCCTATTCTCATTAACCCCATATCAACAAATGAAGAAAGAATAGCAAAGATCAAATAGAAACAGTAAAGAACAGACACCAAGTGCAACTGAGACATTTTTCTTAGTTATTTGAAAGACGTAACTTTACGTTTTCGCAATTTTGTAAGCATCTTTTTTAATCGAAATCTTTTTTTCTCATTTAGAACATCCAATCCAACACTACGTTGTAGCTTCATCACAGATTTCATAAATCTTTCAACATCAGGAAAAAAATCCTCTATGTCTACAGCTTTACCAAAAGTATCATCCAAAAAGTCATTTATCTCCTGAAGAGAATAATATTGTCCATCCTCTACTTGTGATCCAGTTTCAGAAATACCTGACATTTGGGAGAGTGTATCCTGATCTCTCAACTCTACCCTATTATCGTCATCTGGTATCTCAGCTGTCTGTGTTGTTGGGTTTTGTAACATCTCATGAGTCAACATTACAATCTCACTCATACTTTCAGCCTCAGCACTCAAACTCTTTCCTTCCACAGTTCTATCTACCTCTACAAACCGACTTTGTTCCTCTACTACGTTTTCTTGGTCTTCTAAATCTCCATCCACATTCTCATTTAGCCGAACCATGCCCTCTTCTGATGAACTCAAACTTTTTACCACTTCAACTTCTTCAGCAGCTCTTTCCTTGATCTGTTCATTCTCATCATGCACTATACTTTCAACTTCATAAACCCTATTTGTGCTTGCTTGAGCCTTATGAGGACAACCAACCTGCTTTTGGCCAATATCGCCACATTCAAAACATTTCATTACGCCAGCAGTAGCATAGACCATAAAGGACTTACCGTCATTCCAAACCCGAAACGATATATCCAGCGTTGATTCCTTCAGAAACATGAAAACTTGCCTCCTGAACGACATTACATGTTTTAAGGCTGCATTCTTGCAGCCTAGCGATACGGTTTTGATTGGGCTAGCAATCTTACCATACCGAACGAGTTCCCGTTCAATAACATCATCAGGAATAAAAGGCGGTACATTTGAAATAGTTACTTTAGTTGTTAGCGTGGCCAAAGGAAAAACTGAACAAAAAGTTCCGTTTATCACTATTCCGCTATCAATTAGTCGAGCAACTAGCTGTTCTTCTCTAAGAAAAACAACTATTGCTTTATTCATCCTTGATGCCGAGGCTATATTTTCACAACCGACCTGTTCGCCTACCGCTAACAGCACACTCTCCACCGTAACTCCCTGCTCCGGCACGCACCTGACTCCATGGCGAAGCGAAACAGATGGCACACGCTCACCTAGGAGCGACGCCATCCTCACACTCGCCGTCTAGTTCCAAATCCCAACAAAAAGATTACTCCTTAAAAAAAATTATTAATTCACAATTAAATAACTAAGAAAAATAGAAAAGAAAAAGGAAAAAAGAAAAAAATAGTAGACAGTCTAAGACGCTCGTTCTTCCCCACCACACCCTCCACCACTCTCCTACATCTCGCGAGAAGAGAAGAGAAGAGAGGTTTCACATCTTTAATATAAAAACAATTCATTACAATTATATTACATTCTCAATCATGTAAATAAATATAAACAAACCTTCATTCAACCCATACTTAAATCTTTAAAACAACCAAATTAAAAATTCACCACAAGTTGTTCTTCATATATACTACATAACATTTCTCATATACACCATTTTTCTCTAAAGGTTATCAAATTTCCCACCAAATTCATTGTTCAATCTGCTTGCAATTAAACCTTTCATCATCTCTTTATCCTCTATTCTGTTAACAGTCTAAAAGCTCTTCTAAAAGCGCACAATACAAAAATAGGTGTTCTGCTCTTTCTTCTTTACCACAGAAATTACTAGGTGAGCCACATGTCTGTTTGTAGCTATTGCCCCATTAATAATTCTCTATTGCTGATCTGCAGTTCGCATCTCTAGCGGAGACTTAGTATACAGGGAGCTCCAATGATCTCTCAAAAAATTCAATCCAAACCACCTTAATGGTTGCCGCTGTTTTAGCACCTCCTTATGAAGAGTTTTAACACAATATTATAAGTGTATATATCTCAGGATTCTCATTAAGAAAACCCATTAAGATTTCTTTTCATTCGTCTTAATAATGGTTCAATGGCAATGATATATAATTGACCAGAGAATGGGCACCCTTCCCTAATTCCTCTTTTTTAAAGAAATCGAGGCACTCAACCCTCCTCCCACCTTCACCTATACAGAAACATCTGACAGTTTTACTCAAGAAATAAACTTATCTCCAAAACCAAAAGCACAAAACTTTGTATAGATATCCATGGTCCACCCTATCAAAGGCTTTTTCTTGATATATTGATAAAAACCCCATGTTAACATTTTCTTTAAAACTCAAATCTATAGTGTCTCTTAAAGGAAAAAGATTATCCATAATAGATCATTCAGGCACACAATAAGTCTGATCACTATAAATAACTGTGTCCAGATAGCATTTCTACCTGTTCGTTAAACATTTGGCCAAAACTGTGTAATCCGTACATACGAGAAACAGATCTCCAATTCTTCAAAAATCCTAAATACCCTTTTATAGGTAACAGGGATAATACTGCTCGTAGACAGCTACTTGGAAAATAACCATCTTCAAAACACTCTTTTGTTACTTCATAAAAATCTTCCCAAATGTCCCAAAATGACGATAGAAATCTGTAGTTATTCCATTAATCCCAGGTGAATGTCCCAATGAGAGTTGTTTCACTGCAACTTTGAGCTCTCTTAAAGTAATGTCACAATCCAAAGTTTCTTTCTGTTTAGGCTGCAACTTAGGAAGATCTTGAAAATGGTCTGAGACACTCCTCATCACACCGTCCAGAATAAAAATCAACTGCAAGTTTTCAGATATTGTTTGGATTGTCCATAATTGTCCAATCTCCTTAAAGCATAGGATTATGCTGCACCAGATTTCTCTCCAATTTAAAGAAATGAGTGCTAGGAGCATTCATATCCTTAATTGAGCAAAAATGTGGCCTTATTAAAGCATTTTTAACTTGTTTTTGCAATAGATGTTTCAATTTTAGCTTCTTCGTACTTAATTCAACATTATAAATAATCCCTTCTTCATTGTCCAGCAACATCTTTTACATTTCCACTATTTCACATTGCAAATTTTGAACTGAATCTTTCTTAGTTTTGTAAGCATTTTCATCAATCAAAACCTCTTTTTTTCATTCAGTTCATTCAGTCCAACAGTACGCTGCAATCTGACCACCGATTTCACAAATCTTTCAGTGTCTGGAAAAAAAGATCTTATACCATTCTTCCAAATGTCTCATTCAAAAAATCACTTATCTCCCAGAAAGAATAAAGATGGCTATTTCCATCTGAGACCCTGTTTCAGAAACACCTGACATTTGAGTGTATCTTCATCCCTCATTTTTACTTTATTTTCATCCTCTAAAAGACCTACCACAGTATTTTGCATTTTCCCATACGTAAGAATCCCAACTCCATTTGTATTTGCAATCTCAGAACTCAAAACATTCTCATCAATAATATCTTTTACATCTACAGACTCAGACGTCTCAATTTCTTCATTATCACTCTCATGTACTTCAGCTATGGCCTGTTCAGTTACTGTTTCTGTTCGTTCAATGTGAGTATTCTCTCCAGCATTGTCCTCCTCACCAGTGTTCACTTGAGATTTATGAGGACAAGCAAACTGTTTATGATCAATATCACCACATTAAAAACTAGAGGTCGACTGATTGATCGGTTTTGAAGACTAATTGGCGCATTCGGTTATTGGAAAAAATCCATACCAATAGTTTTTCAGGGTTGTGTCCATTGTTGGTGTGGCTGACAAGGGTCCACTGTCATTAGACATTACGAGAGCGGCCTCTAGAAGCGAAATCACTGACGCCTTGTGGAGTTTGTTTTGACACGGGGGACTGTACGCTGCACTGAGCAGGACACTTCAGATGCGATTAGAAAACGAAACAGTATCAGTACACTGCACTAAATCATTTCATATCATTATAAAGTAATTAATCTATTGACTAGATGCTGTATTAGTAGAGAAAGAACAGCAGTGTGTTTGCCATCAAGGCTGAGAGGATGCTAAATACACAAAGTGACGTGCTAGTGATGTGAGAAAGCAAATTGATATGTTCATGCAGCCGACAGAACCATATAAATAAATCAGAATAACATCCTATTTCAGTTTTTTAAAATTCAAACACATTGTTTTGAGTGTGGACACAAAGACGGTGCCCAGCTACAACTCAGTAGGCTGTTCAAAATCCTGCCACGCCACAGAGAGCCACTCACAGTTTTCCATTAAATTACATAAAATTTGTCCCAAATTATTGTTAATGTGCATAATGACTTCAATCTAGGCTGAAATATTGTGCATTGTGCATTTTCAAAAAAACGTATGTTTTTTTTGGCTTTTTGTTTTTTTACTATTTTACTTTGAGTGTTATGTTTGTTTTCATTCAGTATCCCCAATTAAAAATATCTCGGTTGATTAATCAGTGCAGTCCAACCTAGTTATTGTTATAGGTAAAATCCACTATCGGTTGACCTCTATTCAAAACATTTCAATCCAGCTGTAGAAGTATAAACCATAAATGACTTACCTTCATCCAAGACCTGAAACAATATATCCAGAGTTGGCTCTTTTAAAAACATGAAAACGTCGTCAAAGCAACACAACATTTGTAGTTCCAAAATTTTACAACCCAGTGATATGACTTTTATTGGGCTGGTGAGTCTTCTGAATCTAATGAGTTCTCTCTTGATAACTTCATCTGGGATAAATGACAGCACATTTGAGATAATTACCTTACATGTTAACGTAGCTAATGGAAAGAATGGACAAAAACTTCCATTATACTACTGTTGAATGCTCGAATCTGATTGGTTGACCAACGTTAGCAATGGAGGCTTGGGATGAGATGCATAAGAAATTAGTCCCACACACAAGAGTGTTTTAAGGACAAAAACCTGACAAATGTCTTGAAATACACCATCAAAACAGTGTCTTGAGGTGTGCTAACCGTAGTATAAGTGGAATAATTGACTCCGGGCCATTGAATTCTTAGAAAACAATGCACACCCGAGGTGTAACGGCCACTCATTACCACATCTGTGTGCATTATTTTCTAAGAATTCAATGGCCCAGAGTCAATTATTCCTTACTTAATCACCACTCCATTCTGGATAAGTGGACAACTACCGCTTTGTTCATCCTTGTTACTGAAGATATATTTTCACAACCAAGTTGTTCTCCCACCGCCGGTATTCTCTTGTGCACTGGCTGTAGCAGTTCTGGCTTATTTGGTTCTCTAGGCGAAATCAAACTTGCTATCAGACTTTTCCTGTCCCCCTCCTCCCCAGCACCACCTGCCTAATTTGGCTTACATAGGATTTATTTATGACTAATTATAAATAACATTTTTTACATAATAGCCGCAGCATTTCTTTGGATGTCTTTCTACTTTCTTTGCAGCAGCGGCCTAAGAAGATATATTACACAAAGGCCACTACTGTCATATCCAGTAATATGACAGTTTATCTCACGAATTGTCATGACTGAACTAATGACTACAAAAAGTTAGCATTGCTTGAGCTTTAACACAGTCTCTCTGTACCTGTGAATGAGAGATTTTCACCCTTTCATTGAAGATGGTCCAGAGGACACTCTGGTGGCAGGGTGGAGTAGTGAGTGAGCCATTGTAGCGGAAATATTGGCTGAGGTTGTCAGGCAGCAGTGACTGTATATTAAATGCAGGGATAGCCACCTTTTGGCCTGAAATAAATCAAAACAAATATTAAAAGTTGTAAACATTTTAATGAAACTGTATGTCTTGTATGTTGATTTACAAAGTAACCCAAGAGGCTGAAGCATGGTAATCACACACATATACTGTAGACATACACACACATGCACACAAACACATGCCTGCATATCTGATGCGGCCCAGATAGTTGAGAATACTACCATATGCCTGGTTAATCTCTTCGCCTGCCTAAAAAAAAAGCAAACAACTGAATGAAATGAAGTTTGATTGGTAATTTATAAATAAAAAAAAAACATGAATATAGGGTTAGATTAAAGAGAACTCACCTCAATTAGGATCCCTAACACAGCCAGGCCGTTCTCTTGGGTCTTAGCTTGTGACATATTAGCATAAACCTCTGCATTGTAATGGACAATATGGAGCTGAGAGAAAAAAGAGAGTGTGTGTTTGGGTTATAATATAATTAGGCATCTTACAGAAGACATGTTTTCTTTCATAGATTCACTCAACGTTGCATCAGTAGCTGACACTATAGGAACAGGTGTGACGGAGTGGAGTGTTTCTATACAGTATAAAGACTATATAGAAACACTCCAATTTACTGAATGATGGTGCTGATACTGCCCCTTGAGGCACTGCGTCACCAGTGTCTCATAAGGAAGTGCCTATACCATCATTCCTTTAGATTTCTCTTCTTCAGGAATTTTTTTTTTGGCCCATGCTATATTGAGTTATCTGTGATTAGGAGTTAATGTTTCAGCGACCAGCATCAATATCTTATCTACTTGTGGTAAAACATGATGTTGTCAGTTTTGTTGTATAGCATTTTGGATGACAGCAGTTCAGTTGTGTATTTTAGGAGTTGTCGCTTATATGACTAATATGTTGTGATTAAGCAATGCAGCCCACCCCTCTCTCTCAAAAAGGCTGGGGTCTGTGATCTTGCCCAACACGGGCACCCACAAAGGCGCATTGACCTAAGGTCACCAATCAAGTCTTTCCGGCCTTTAGTTCAGGAAAGCTGTCCCTAACCTGTTAGGGTGTACTCACACTAGGCACGGTTGCCTTGAACCGAGACGGAGCGCGATTGTCCCCCCTCCCCACTCCCCCGCTGGCCTGCACTTACACTGCACTTAACGTTCCGGGCTGAAGCATGCTTACGTCATATACGATGCAACTTTTTGAATGGAACAAAACAGGCAGAAATGCACTTTCGCTAAGGTACTGCCTAATATATTTATCATTTATGCTGCGCAACGTTTTTCACTTGGACGTACTATCAGAGGATTATTACAGCAGCTGACGTTAATGGAGGAATTTGCAGCTTTACTCGCAAACTACAATTCCTGTTCATCAATAAGGTGAGAAGCAGACCCATTATAAACCCAAATACACTCAAATTAATTACATGAATTAATAAGTGTACTATCAGAGTAGTAATAAAGATGTTTTGCGTCATAATGATGACAGTAGCACACACAAAAGTAGTAGCTGTTCCGTGCTCAGGCACGGTTAGCGCTCATGTAAGACTGATGCTGAACTGTCTAGACCAAGAGAGGGCTACTCTTTGAGAAAACAAAAGAAATTAACATTTGAACTATCTCTTGCAAAATTAGCATCTTCATCCGAGACTCAATCACACCTCAGCATTGGCTTAATCTACATTTCCTTTCCTTCACCCCCTCTTCCCTCATCTCTTCTCTCTACATGCAGAGATGACCTGAAATTTACCCAAAATCTATATAGTTTAATGTGAACAGTTATCATACAACATTATACATGTTTGGTATCATTTGAAATGTCTCAGTGCGACTGGTACAAAGGTCTCATTCCCACAGAAGTAAACCAGAAGGTAATAAAGGTTTTAAGATTTTAGAGATATTTTCCTCTCTGTAATGGGTGTGTCCACCTTCACAGGGTCTTTCATGCAAATGGCCTTCTGTCCCCAAAAGGTGTAAACTACTCAGTCTAGGACCCTGATTAATGCAAATTTCCATAGTGAACTCATGTTCCCATTTGAAAGAAGTTTCTATCTTGGTCTGAGTATTTAAAGAGATGCCGCAGGAGGCTCAGGGCGCGATTCTGTAATCAGATCAGCCCACAGTGTGCATTTTTCTAATGTCAGGTATTCATTTTTACTCTATTTCTGAGCATGTGAAGTTTTGTATTGATCATCTTTGAATTGATTATGTAATTGGCATGATACATTTACCTGACTAATAAATTGTTACATTTGACTTTATTCTGACTTACTGTGAATTATTGACTCTAGTAGAATACGTTAAGTCCATAACCCCACAAATCTACGCTCAGGTTAGTAACGGACTAAAGTACAGTTTAGGTGGAGCAGTGGGGCACACCAGCTGATATTTTAGAGCTCAGACTAACACATTGGCATTAGTTATGTATACTTATGTATACGTGTAGGCTAATAATGGGTTTTTCCTTTTAGAGCAACAAAGTGTAGCTAGACCAATCTAAACAGGGTGGCCTCAACCTCTGATTATGGTAAGATTATTCTAACTAAGTGTCTGTGGGTAAACCATTGCATGATTATGTAAAGTTACCATTAGAGGAAGCTAAATTGGTCAGCCTGATTTTATGGTAATGGTCATGGCCTCTGGTTAAAAGTAATCTTACCTTAATTCAGTGTGTTCAAATCTATGGGGACTAAATAAACGTATTCTAGAATGAGCAAAGTGGGTACGGCCTCTAGAATATTAGTCATCGCCTCTGTCTAATGACCAAGACTGACGAGATTGTGAGTATGAGATCGTATGCCCGGCCGGTGCGAGACTCAAAGAGTTATAGGAATCCGAATTAACGAGAACAATAAGAGTAAAGAGTTAAATAGAATCATCAAATGTCTAGATAAATTATCATATAAATAGTCAATAATAAATTGACATTCTACCCTAAATTTGAGGTCATAATAAAATGGAGTCAGATAAAAGTTTAATTGGAATTAAACTACTTTGCCACACTGAAAAGAGTGAACACGTAAGAAACTTCCCCGTCCTGTGGGAAACCGCCATTGGGCCGATTGGGCAGGCCTTACAAAGTGGTGACCATCCTCCGTGATCTCCCAGCCCATGCGAGTGACGTCTTTTCAGTAAATATTGGGATTTGCAACAAGCAAGAGGTTTGATCTTCTTGTTTTCTTCAGCTCCTGTGGTAAGTCAATTCTTGTTTGTTTTTTAGAAGTGTGGAGGGAAAAATATAATAATATGCATCCCATATAGACACATTTATAGAATGAGTTGGCATACCCAGAGTTAAGACCGTACACCGAAATTCGGTGCGGTTTGAGAATTAGACACAACCACATTGCTTCAGGGACATGATAGTGGCAGCGTAGATCAGAAAAGACATCCCTTGCTATAAATTTTTAAGATCTCCTTGTTTGCTTGCGCAACCAGAGATGAAACCTAAATTGGAATAATATCTTCCAAATTATATTCTGGTACTTAATGGAGAGTAATAAATAAGTTTTAAAATCAGCAAAATGCCTTCTCCATTGTTTTATTGGCTTTGTTGCAACAAACTAGCAACATCTTGATGAGAATGAGCAAACGGAATGAAAATTTCATAATTTATAAACAAGTGAAAATCATTTAATTTGATAAATGGAAAGGCAGGTCAATACATTGTTTATGAAAAGGAAGTTGGGAAAAACAGAGTGATGTGATGCAACACATAAAAAAGTTAAGAAAACTTTTTGTTTGCCCAGAATTGCATCTCAGCTCTTACTGCAACAAAACAGAATTGCTCTTGATTACAAATAATTAGGAGGTGATAAGCTTAAAATCCTAAAACTGATACACAGAATGATAGTGATGTTGTTATTATATTTTAGTCAATAAAATATATGACAATGTTCCTGAGAGTGGTTCATAGCTGAGCCCATGGGTATACCCACTCAGAGAACACACAATTTCCCCCCCTGCTCCATAGGAGCTGTTTAGCCTAAAAAAAAAAAAACCCAGCTAAAATGGCCACTGTGCCTTCATATAGTCTTTAAATAGACTAAATGAAATAAATAGGCCTTTGAAATCTAAAATCAGCGATTGTGCATTGCATCAAGCCCGAGCCAAAACCTTTTCTTATTCAAATATATTGACATGAGAACGCAATCTGTAACACTTTGGCTCTCAAAAAAGAGAAATTGAGTGGGGATTTGATGATGTGGACAGCATGTGCTTGCGGTTCATTGGATGGTAACAACAACAGAGTCTCTCGTTGGGTTTAAGCCTGACCATTGTTGTACACACAATGTACATGCCAGTGCAGCTGTGACTGCAGGACCAAATCACAAGAATTACTGTCTGCAAAACACAGACATTGACAACTAAGTTGTTCCAGAGACTCTCCAGAGACCAGAAGTAAAATTATTTAATTTATACTATTTTTAATATAATATAATTATATTATAAACAAAATTATAATATACATTATATTATAGTCGCCAAGCATGGCAATAAATAGATAAAGGTGATACATTCATCCTTACAATTCGATTTCATTGGTCCACTACCCAGTGCCAAAAAGGGAGGGGGTAAGCTTTCATTTTTGCCTTTACAAGAGCACTAAAAGTGTGGCACAAGTTATAGCAAACCAAATCATCTCTCACTGGGGTGCACCGTCTAAAATTGAGATCGGGAAGTAAATTCACAAAGAGGGTGTGAAATGCTAAACATCAGGCAGAGATCTACACTAATCGAATGTGTGAACAACACCATAAAGCAGCAATTGCTAAGCAGACAACATCAAAACAGGTGAAATAATTTGACCCACAGATCTGGCTGTACTGAGAGTAACTGGAACTAAGTACTTGGGCATCAGCCCATTTGAGCTTCTGATTAGGAGGGTGATGGAAACACCCGTTAATTTAAAGTTTCCCCAACAGAACTGGGGTCTCTAATGCTCATGACACAGCATACTGTGAAGGATCAACTGCAAGAGCAGCTTTAGGTGTGACACTCAGACTGCACTGAAACAACAGTAGAAATTCAGATCTGGCCAATGAAACTCAGTTTCATGTGACATCTGGAAGTAAAATTGCAATAGACATGATAATGGTGCAATTAAAACAACTCCACATGTCTGAATATGAAGCTGTTAAAAACTTTAAAATTAACTGTAGTTCTCTCTTCATTTGTTTCTATCTCAGGTCAACCACTGCAATTCCTTGGAGGACAGATACCAGGAAGGTGCCTGACCCCACCTACATCAAGCCAGGTCAGCGGAATTGTTAGAACATAACTTGAGATGTGGGAGATGGTTGCGAAGACACTTGAAGGGGCCATTCACATCTCACATTAGTACATCACTACATATATTTACATGGCCTCCTGGTGTAGCACCGAACTAAATTTTGCAACACAGATTGTTATAGATTAGATTCCACCCATCTCCCAGACATGAACACCGAACACACACCTCCACCATCATGGCATCACGGCCTGGTAAAGATCTAGACTATCCAGGCTGAACACTACACATCATAGAAGACAAAGATGGCTTAGATTCCAAAAGTGTTACTCCACTAAAGATCTATTGTCCATCTACACACTAACATATGCACATAGCCTCACACACATAGGAAGCAGAGTTAATCCCATGATGACAGTCTAACATAGACACACATAGCATACGCTATTTACAATTCTCAGCAAAACATGGGAAAACACTGTAATATACATATGCATGGCTACAGTCACAAATCGATGATGCGAATTCTAAAGCAGAGGCAGATCTGCTATTAAGATACAAAGTGTATAAACTTTCTGATTGTTATTGGGGTGGTTGGCAAAACCAGAGGGCCCCTGGTTTCCCAACACATCACTAATAACAAAAACATTATCAAAGCGGATAGATCTGGAGTGCAGGCACTTCAATCAGTCGACTACAAAATTTACAATTTGACCATACCATCGACTATGACACCAAACTGTTGCAAGGAAAGCACAATCTCCATTCTTGTCTGACTAAGCATGTTCAAGTCACTTCTTAGAAGTCTTAGTTCTGCATAGGTGGCTTACATTGGAAGATTCCTGAACAAACAGTGATTATTATATGTAAATATACCTCCATAATTGTGATTGAATATTATTCTTGTTATTACTGTTCATATGGTTTATTGATGCATACCATCTATTTACATATGTAATTTATACTGACTTTTTGCTGCGTTGAGTAATTCAGACCAAGAATACTTAAACCATTAAAACTACCATTAAACTCCATCACAGTGGTAGTGAAGAACTGGATGCTTAAATGGGACTACCCTACCATGACCTTGAAAAACACTTGAGACCAGATGTACCAATCGCACTTGCTGACATTAACCGACTTTATGTTTTTATTTTGTTGCATTATGTTTTCTTATGCATTTCCTTATGGTTTTGAGTTCATTAAGTTCATCGGTGTTCAGTCGTCAAGTGGCCGTTAAGATGCTTTTCAGGTGTCTCACTTAAACAGTGCGTAACTAAGGAGAACCCCTTCACCTATTGGAGTCTGCCCAGATAACCGCACCGTTGGAGGTGACAGGATTGGTCAAGGAGGGTCAGATTATCGTCCCTGGGAAGGTGCACAGAAGCAAAAGTTTCTCCATGAAAGAATGACACGTTAACTGAACAAGTCGAGAAGGCCCAGATTGACTCTATGAACTGTGCTCACATGCTGTGTTCAACCACAGGTAGAAAACCTGGACCCAACCATCCACCTGCTGAACTCAAGCTACATATACCCGGTGAGACTAGGTATTCTGCAGGTGAACACAGAGCACTCTGAAGGTTTCTACAGCTGCTAACCTTGTAAAGACAATTTTGAGCTACATCTCAAGGACTGCAACAAACGTCTAACAGTGACCCCATGGGACCCACCAGAATTTGACCCACGGGGTCAAGGAGGGAAAACTGTAAGACTGATGCTGAACTGTCTAGACCAAGAGAGGGCTACTCTTTGAGAAAACAAAGGAAATTAACATTTGAACTATATCTTGCAAAATTAGCATCCCCATCCGAGACGCAATCACGTATTGGCTTAATCTACATTTCCTTTCCTTCACCCCCTCTTCCCCCATCTCTTCTCTTTTAAGATTTAAGGTTTTAAGATTTTAGAGATATTTTGCTCTCTGTAATGGGTGTGTCCACCTTCACAGGGTCTTTCATGCAAATGGCCTTCTGTCCCCAAAAGGTGTAATCTACTCAGTCTAGGACCCTGATTAAAGCAAATTCCCATTGTGAACTCATGGTCCCATTTGAAAGAAGTTTCTGTCTTGGTCTGAGTATTTAAAGTATTTATTCTGTAATCAGATCAGCCCACATTCCGTCAGTGTCCTTCAGACACTCAGCAATGTGCATTTTTCTAATGTCAGGTGTTCATTTTTACTCTATTTCTGAGCATTTGAAGTTTTGTATTGATCATCTTTGAATTGAATATGTAATTGGCATGTTACATTTACCTGACTAATAAGTTGTTACATTTGATTTTATTCTGACTCACTCTGAAATTATTGAGTCTAGTAGATTACGTTAAGTCCATAACCCCACAAATCTACGCTCAGGTTAGTAACGGACTAAAGTACAGTTTAGGTGGAGCAGTGGGGCACACCAGCTGATATTTTAGAGCTCCGACTAACACATTGGCATGAGTTATGTATACTTAGACTGTGTAGGCTAATAATGGGTTTTTCCTTTTAGAGCAACAAAGTGTTGCTAGACCAATCTAAACAGGGTGGGCCTCAACCTCTGATTATGGTAAGATTATTCTAACTAAGTGTCTGTGGGTAAACCACTGCATGATTATGTAAAGTTACCATTAGAGGAAGCTAAATTGGTCAGCCTGATTTTATGGTAATGGTCATGGCCTCTGGTTAAAAGTAATCTTACCTTAATTCAGTGTGTTCAAATCTATGGGGACTAAATAAACGTATTCTAGAATGAGCAAAGTGGGTACGGCCTCTAGAATATTAGTCATCGCCTCTGTCTAATGACCAAGACTGACGAGACTGTGAGTATGAGATCGTATGCCCGGCCGGTGCGAGACTCAAAGCGTTATAGGAATCCGAATAAAGTCTCAATAAATTATCATATAAATAGTCAATAATAAATTGACATTCTACCCTAAATTTGAGGTCATAATAAAATGGAATCAGATAAAAGTTTAATTGGAATTAAACTACTTTGCCACACTGAAAAGACCGAACGCGCAAGAAACCTTCCCCGTCCTGTGGGAAACTGTCGTTGGGCCGATTGGGCGGGCCTTACACTCACACTGCATGCAAACCGCGCTCGAGCCCAACTGAACCGCACTCTGGCCCACCTCTTCCAAACGGGCCAGGGACGGCTAAACAAACCGCGCCGGGCACGGAATGGAGCGCTCACACTTGTCAAACGAACCGGGCTTTGAGGGTCAAATACGCTTGGGCACAGTGAGTACACCCTTAGTCTGAAAAGGAGGGCAAGCCCCAAACCCTAGGTTGGCACTCTTGTGGTCTCCTGCAGCACTTTGGTGGTCTCCTGCTCTGACTACATTGCCCTGGTTGTCTTCTGCTCTGCCTGTGCCACCCTGGTGGTCTCCTGCTTTGCTGGCACCTCTATGGTCCCCTACTCTGCCGGTGACCCTATGGTCCCTATGGTATGGCTTCCACCTCATGGTCTTGGCCCTCCATCCCTCCCCATAGTGTTCTCCATCGTCACCTCCCACGTGTTTTGCCCATTAAGGGCCCATTAAGTATCATGTTCTGCTTGTCTGTGCTCTTTTATTCTGTATTTGTTCATATTTTCAGTTTCCCTTGTTATATCCCTGATTGTTTGCACTTGTTCAGACAACCTGTTCTCCTCTGGCCAACAGTGAACAGTGCTTTATTATGATTCAGGCAGCTATCATAAGTCCGATTGGGATCGCAACAGTCAAAGTATTTATTCCAGTTCCATCTAGTTGAGGATCGTATTCATCACGCCGGTATGGACGGTTTGTTGAGGATCTGTGCCACCTGTGTCTTGTTAGTCTATTAGCCCCTGTGTGTGTGTATAGTCCTTTATGTTTCCAGTGCTCATTATCTGGTGTTGTCCTTTCATGGTATCTGCGAGGATGAAATATTTGAATGCTACTGTTTCACGATATGACTTCTAACTTGTGATGAAATTTGAATTTGTTCGTTGGCCAGAGGAGAAAGTTTTTTCTCCATTCTGTCACCTGATGGAGTTTTGGTTCCTTGCCTCTGGCTTGCTAAGTTGGGGACACTTAATATTGAACAATATTATTGATTTGACTGCACTGACTATTGCATGAGAACTGGTCTGAGATGGTCGACGACATCACTGTTTTTCTGCAGAACTGCTTATAGATTAAATGATCTTATTTCATAATTGATGATTTCCAACACTTCAATCAATACTGAACTGACTTCAGCTGAACAACGACACTGTTTTTCTTTTAGAGCTGTAAAGCCTAAATTAACTGTTTGTGTCATTAAATCATTTTCCTATTATTGTACTGTATCTGTATTATATAAAGCTCTATATAAATAAAGGTGACTTGACTTCAATGACTTCATGGGTGTTGTGTTGGTGTGCTCAGTTTTTTGTTTTTTTGTTGTTGTTGTTGTTGTTGTTGTTGTTTTTTGTTTGTTTTTTTGAGTGAAGTGTCTCTTATGTTACTTTAATAAAACTGGTGTCCCCATCTCTCAGTTTCACCCACAATATAAATATATAAACAGTATATAAAAATATACTGTTTTAAATATGCTCACCACTCATAATCTATCAATTTGCCTACTGAATGTCCTCCAGGGCCTGTGGAGAACCAGTATTAGTTGCTAATCCATATCCCAGAAAATCTACAATAAGAGCTGAATATAATCAAAATCCTGTTTTACACTCCACCTGCTTCTCTTTGTAACAGTTGTGTTAAGGCAGGAAGATGAAGAGAGACGAACAGATCAAGATACAAGTTTAATTTTAAATATCCAAACAGGCAGGGTAAACACAACATAACGTAGATCAGACAGAGACTGAAGGTGAAGGTACTTAAGTAGTGGACATAATGAGGATAATGACTAACATACACCTGACACATATTAACTAATAATGATTGTAACCGGGGAGACAGATGAGTGGCGGGAAACAGAACAAAGGAACATGTGACAGATGAAAACAACCTGGCGACAATGATGGTAGTTGATCGATGGCACAGACCCAGAGCTCCCCAGTGCCAACAGCCCACAGTGGAGACGAGGAAGGGAGGAGTCCTGGTGGTGACGAGGCTGACGACAGCTGGGGGACGATTGATGGAGGCAGAGCCGGTGGATTTGCAGGCGCAGACTGAGGGTCGAGGGAGCTGATTGACATCGCTGGTGCAGGAGACCCAGGCGATGTCGCATCGACGAGCATCGTAGGCGGAGCCAGAGTACCCAAGGACAGGGATGATGCTGATGAGACCGAGGACAGGGGTGACCCCGGAGGGAGGAAGGAGCCCGCTGTAGCTGTAGGGGAGGAGGGGCAGAGCACAGCGGATGGCCCGGATGTCCGTGGAGCAGGCAGAGCGACGAGAGACCAAAGGGGGAGCCGACAGAATGAGGGAACCCGGTGGCATCACTCGGACGAGGGTCTCTGGAGGAGCTGAAGGTGGAAGGAGCCAGGGCGGAGTCGTCAGGTCAGCGGGCCGAGATGGAACGAAGGGATACGAGACTGGAGGCAGAGCCGCCGGATCCTCCTTGACAGGCGCTGCTGGTGGTTGCACAAGAGACAGCGCAGGGCTGCAATCATCCAGAAGCTATGGGGCTGTAGGACTGGCTGAGCTCTGTGGTGGTAGAAGTGACAGGAGACTAGACATGATGATGGTGTCCTTATACAATGATGAAGATTCAGATATCGGGTGGGAGTTAACAAGTCCCTGTCGAAGTCGATCAGCCAGTCCTCTGCTTCCATTCCCTTGTCCACGTTGGGGCACTGCATCTGGGGCGATGGCTAGCTCTGTTCCCTTTTCCTCAGGCTCTGGCTCACGCTGGTTGGTGCCGATCGGTCTGCAGGGGGCTCACGTGACATCTCCGTGGTCGCTGGTGTAGAAGTTTGCTTTGGGTCTGGTGGCTCTCTGGATCGGGACGCGATGCTTTCCAAACACCTGATGATAGCCTCCCTCCAGTTCAGTCCATTGGTGTTTGGGAGGTCGATGGGATGATTGTAGTTGGCCCCGATCCAGAAAAGTGACTTCAAGGTCTTGTCGTCGAGGGGGCTGGTGATGGTGAGACAACAAAAGTTTACAGAAAAGTTAAAAAAGTTTGTGCTCTCTTGAGCCAGGATGACAAATTTGGCCCGTTCATCCATCTTGGGCAGTCCAATCTTCTGTAACAGTTGTGTTCAGGCAGGAAGATAAAGAGAGACGAATAGATCAAGATACTCCAAGTTTAATTTCAAATATACAAACAGGCAGGGTAAACACAACATCAATCGGACAGAGACTGAAGGTGAAGGTACAAATTAAGTAGTGGACATAATGAGGATAATGACTAACACACACCTGAGCATATGAACTAATAACAATGGTAACTGGGGAGACAGACGAGTGGCGGGTAACAGAACAAAGGAACATGTGACAGATGAAAACAAACTGAAAATCCAATCAAACTGAAACTGAAACAGTACTGAATGTGACACTCTTATGTTGTGCTAGAATGTTTAAGTGTGTAGCATGATGTACACTAGAGGCAGCCTTTTAAATACATTAAGAATGAAGCTCTTAGCTTTTAATACTGTAGTAGACAACTGCTGGTAGTATACTAAGCCTTCTTTATTTAATAAATTATCTTAACTTAAATGTTAGTAAATCAGTGTTGGCCAAAACACGTTTTGTTTGTTCATTGTATTTTGGCATAAGAAGTGTTTATTAAGTACATGCGAAGCCAAGTAAATTCCAGGCTGATTGATCTAAGAGGTTTTTTATCTTCTACCAATAGCTCAGAATGGAACATACTAGTTATCTTGTAAGAATGGTTGTTATGATTCTTTTCAACTAAATTTGATTAAAAAAAATTGATGGGCTGATCACATAATGAAAAGGATGTTAAAAATCACAGCTGATATTATTTCAGGTTGTAAGGCTGGAGTCTGACCGTCTGGACTGAGGGACAGCTTTCCATAAGAGAACAAAGGACTTTCCTGAGAATTAACATTTGAACACTCTCTTGAACTCTCTCCTGCATAAGAGAGATGCATCACGCCGAGCAGTTCACACCTCACCATTACACTCCCCATCACTCTCTGTTCCCCATCCTTTCCCCCTCACCCAAAACTCACTCTAAATCTATGCAATATTAAGTGTATACAATAAGTGAATATACATGTTTGGTATCATTTGAAATATCTCAGTGCGCCTGGTAAAATGGTCTCAATCTCCCAGACATAGTACAAACTCCCAAGAAGTTCTAGAAAACAAGAAACATTGTGTGCCACATAAGGTGTGCCCTTCCCCAGGTCCTTCATGCAAACTACCTCCTGTATGTAAATAAATGCCCTCGTCTACAGGTATCAATAAACCATTCAATCACAAATTCTGATTGCTCATTTGTGACCCCTTGAATAGGGGACCAAAACCTAATTATAATTGCAGACACCACCATTTGGTAAGCCTATTGAATTATCTGGGTATTTAGGGAGAGATGGCAAAAGGTTCAGGGAATCTGTAAACAGATCTCCCGCACGATTACTGTGTGTAGTCTTTTTCATTGCCAGGTAAATGCTTCTAAATTCTTTGATTTCTGAATTGATGTTGTATATATGAGTGATGAATGTTTTTTATTCTTTAAATTGGATTTGAATTATTGTTTCCTTTACCTGGTTAATAAATTATGCTTGATGTTATTCTGATTAACCTTGTGTTATTAATTTTAGTAGATCACGTTAAGTCCATAACCCCACAAATCTGCGCTCAGGTTAGTAACGGACTAAAGTACGGTTTGGTGGAGCAGTGGGGCACACCAACTGATATTTTAGAGCTCCGACTAACACATTGGCATTAGTTATGTATACTTAGACTGAGTAGGCTAATAATGGGTTTTATCCTTTTAGAGCAACAGAGTGTTGCTAGACCAATCTAAACAGGGGTGGGCCTCAACCTCTGATTATGGCAAGATTATTCTAACTAAGTGTCTGTGGGAGGAAGCTAAATTGGTCAGCCTGATTTTATCGTAATAGTCATGGCCTCTGGTTAGAATTAGTCTTGCCTTAATTCAGTGTGTTCAGATCTATGGGGACTAAATAACATATTCTACAATGAGCAAAGTGGGTACGGCCTCTAGAATATTAGTCATCGCCTCTGTCTAATGACCAAGACTGACGAGTTTGTGAGTATGAGATCATATATCCGGCCTGTGAGTTATAGGAATCGTTGTGGGCCCCCTGTACTCAGTCCCACCTTTCCCCCTACTACTGACCCCCCTATAGTAGTATGCTATTCTGAGCATACAGTCTAATTAAAGACATGAGTAATCTACTAATGAGAACAATTTTTGAGCAATGCAATTGTCAGTGTAGTGATCTCTGTCTGGAGATATTTTAAGATGCATTTAAAAATATTTGCACTGATACACAAGCACACACCTCTGCGGAAGTGCTCTGTCCATTAATGGTGTGTTCACTTCCGGTAGCTACGCCCACTCCATTACCCCAGTGCAAGTGCAGCTGTACAGCACTATAATGCCATGGCAACCCAGCCAAGCCCATCCAATGTGGCAATGTCATCTGCACTGTATAATAAAACAAGAGGGAGGTTGAGGTAAAGAAGAGGGTCATGTTTAACAAACTGTATTTGGTCAGTTTATATTAGATGTCTTTAACTACTACTGATATTAAAAGTACACAGTAAAAGTACATTGTTGAGTACAATGTACTTGTTGTGTTCATGTTGTATTGCAAAACACTTGCTGCTATTAAGGTAGAATACAGGTACGGTTAGGTACAGGATTGGTGATATGGTTAGGTTTAAGTGTGGGTTAAGGGGTAAAGGAAGGATCAACAGTGTAATTATAGATGTAATTACAGAAATTAATTACAGCTCTACCGACATGCTGGATTTTAAATATAGGTACAATTTAAAAATGTATGTACACAATAAGTTAATGGTATCAAATGATTAAAGGTGCAATATGTAATATTTTTGCAGTAAAATATCCAAAAAAAAACACTAGACCAGTGTTATATATTTTGTTCATTTGAGTACTTACAATATCCCAAATGTTTCCAACTATTTGTAAATCGTGAGAAAATTGCAATTTTAACCAAGACTCCGGGACGTGCGAGGAGTCGCCTGTCAATTGCGTCATACCCGCGTTACCCTCGGTTTCTGGTTTTATTTTGTAGAAACCATGGAAACACCAAAGACGCTTTAAAATATTACACGTTTTAATAGACAAGGGAACAACTGTTTTGGTATATTTATAGACCGAAAACGATTTGTTGTTATATAGCTCAACACGTTTAGTCTAATTGTTTAAATTAATTTTCTTGATTTTTTGCGAGTACCATGCTTTACCATGCCTCAGAGAAAAACACTATTTTGTCAAATAGCTAACATAGCATAATCAGATGCAGCTTTATTTTTAGTAACAGTAATACAGCATTTTCTCCATCATACAATACGTTTTAAAATTAATTGCATGCCATTTATCAACACAAGCCATCCAATATTTAATATAATTAATATTCTAAAATCGATCTATCTTACTGCAGTGTGCAACAGTGTCTCACAGCAGCCGCCGAGCGAACGCACAGAGTAACGTTATAACATCATTTTCAACACATTCAAATGTATCTAATAATAAACAGAGCTGCGTTACCTCATACCAAAGGGTATATTCATTGCTCATACTCATGACCGGAAAAGCGGAAGCGGCGCCGGTGACTGTGTCATAATAAAAGCTCCGCTGCTGGTGTGTTGCTCAATCGCTCCAGAGGCCTCGTTCAGCTCCCACAACAATCGGTCCTGCTCTGCTTCATACTACAGTAACGTTAATAATCTCATCCATGAACATGATTTGTTCCCGAGTCCTATCCCTATTCTTTTGCACCGTCCGTTGAGATGGAGACCACATGTCCCAAGATTCCGCTCTAAAACTTGGCGTCATCAAGCTACGCCTTTGTTTTGAATAGGCTTCTAGCGACCTCTAGCGGCCAAAATTATTACATATTGTACCTTTAATTTAAATGTTAGTATATAGTAGTTATAGACACTTAATATAAAGTGGCACCCAGTATTTCACTGTCACACAGTTTCATGCTCAAATGTTGTTA
The DNA here is from genome assembly GCA_037950665.1 of Hypophthalmichthys nobilis. Classification (NCBI taxonomy): domain Eukaryota; kingdom Metazoa; phylum Chordata; class Actinopteri; order Cypriniformes; family Xenocyprididae; genus Hypophthalmichthys; species Hypophthalmichthys nobilis. Next base: position 26,511,254 of record CM075481.1, on the reverse strand, counting down.
CAGTGACATCCAAAAAATAACAGTTAAGCCACTCTTAAAATGTATGCATGTACACTCAAAAAACATTTAGCCTGTTTTTTAAGATTTACGCATTTCAATTAATAGTAAAATTCCTTCAAATTGAATTGAACAATCCTTACATATGACTCATATTTTGAATTAGGAGTTTTAAATGAGTAAAAAAAACAACAATTAGATTTTAATAAAACTTTTTGTATAAATCTTAATGGAACAAGGGAATGGACCATTCAGTTTACAGTTGAGCTCAAAGTTTACATACCCCTTGCAGAATCTGCAAAAATGTTTATCGTTTTAACAAAATAAGAAGGATCATAAAAATTGCATGTTATTTTTTATTTAGTACTGTCCTGAATAAGCTATTTCACATAACAGATGTTTACATAAATTCCACAAGACAAAAAACTAGCTGAATTTAAAAAAAATGACCCAGTTCAAAAGTTTACATATTTCTTAATACTGTGTGTCATTACCTGGATGATCCATGACTGTTTGTTTTTGTGGTGGTTGTTCTTGAGTCCTTTGTTTGTCCTGAACAGTTAAACTGGCCATGTTCTTCAGAAAAATCCTCCAGGTCCTGCAAATTCTTTGATTTTCCAGCATCTTCTGCATATTTGAACCCTTTCTAACAATGACTGTGTCATGAACAGAAGAAGGCAGACAAGGTGAGTACAATATAAACAGTCTTTATTTCAGGTAATAGGTAAAGCTGAGTGGCAGTACAGAACAGGTAAGGAATGCAGACACAGAGAATGTTGCTGGTGGACTAAGCTGATGGTAATGCAGTCTCTTGTGTGTGCAGGTGCAGTGAAGGCAGTGATGACTGGCAGAGAATCCGGGGGATGACGAGAGGAACGGCAGGCAGACGACAGAAGCCAGAAGACGGATAAGGATTGGCAGGTAGGTTCACAGGTAAGTTGCAGGGTGAGTCTGTTTAGTCGTGAGGCGAGAGCAGACAAAGTGGTGAAGTGCACAGGAACTTATGAAGGGTGTCTTGATGAGGGCGTGCAGGTGATTAGAACTCCGGTGATTGTGAACGAGTGGATAGATCTGGTGTTGATGGTCGGCTTGAAGGTGTAATTGAGTCCGTGACAGACTGTATGATTTTGAGATCCATCTTTTCACACTGAGGACAACTGAGTGACTCAAACAAAACTATTACAAAAGCTGCAAACATTCACTGATGCTCCAGAAGGAAACACAATGCATTAAGAGAAAACTTTTGAACAGGAAGATGATGTGCAAGTTTTTCTTATTTTGTTTAAAGATCATATTTTTTTTTCATTTAGTACTGCCCTTAAGCTACAGAAGATGCTTACACGATTCCCAGAAGACAAAAAAAGTACTATTTATCCTGTTCATCCAATTCAAAAAGTTTACATCCCCAGTTCTTAATGCACCATGTGTCCTTCTAGAGCATCAGTGAATGTTTGAACCTTTTTAATAGTTGTGTTTGAGTCCCTCAGTTGTCCTAAGTGTGAAAAAATGGACCTCAAAATCATACAGTCACTGCTGGAAAGAGTTCAAATATGCAAAAGATGATGGAAAATCAAAGAATCTGCAGGACCTGGAGGATTTTTCTGAAGAACAGAGCTCAGGACAAACAAGGGACTCATGAACAACCATCACAAAACAAACAACCAGTTGTGGATCATCCAGGAAACAACACACAGTATTAAGAATCAAGGGTATGTAAACTTTTGAACTGGGTCATTTTTATAAATGCAACTATTTTTTTGTCTTGTGGACAAGACAAAAATAGCTTATTCAGGACAGTACTAAATAAAAAATAACATGCAATTTTTATGATCTTTCTTATTTTGTTAAAACGATTAACATTTTTGCAGATTCTGCAATGTTTAAATTCCTAAATTTAAACATAATTTTCATAATGTTCCATTAAGATTTATACAGAATGTTTTATTAAGCTCTAGTTTTTTTTTCTCCTAATAATTTATAATATGAATAATATGTAAGGATTATTCAATTCAATTTGATGGAATTTTAATTGAAATTAGTAAATTTTCTAAATCTTAATATCTTTATGCCTTATACTGTTGGAATTTAGATTGGAATAGATTTACCTGTATGGCCATTATTGGAGAGGGTGAATGGTCTGTTACCAGGCTGGTTGTATCCCAGGGGCTGCACAGGGATTAGCGTTGGGTCATGTCGTGTTTGCGATGTGTCCAAATTTATGGGTGACTGACTAGAACCACCACAGTCAGGAAAAAACTCAGCCCATTCTGCCTGTCCCACTGCACCTAACACAACCAGAAAAGGGTGCCACAGGTGAATGTTGGTCTGGGAGTCAGTCAATGAAAATGTGTGTGGCATTATAAATTATATAAAAGCCAGTTAAAAAGAAATCAAAGCGTTTAGGGAGAACATGTATGTGAGTGATTACTTCATGTTCTGTAAGCTTATAGTGAAGTATTAGCTAAGTGTTAAGTCATGCAAAGTTAATGAGGAAACCGTGGTTACAAATGCATAGACTACACACACGTTTTCAGTGCTGAAACATTCTGTAGTGAAATTAGACATTGAAAGAGAAAGGGAGGACAGAGCAACAAAAAAAGAAAAAATGAAAAAAGAAAGAAAAGCCAGAAAAAAAGTTTTATTGTACAACAAAAGAAAACTTTTCATATGAGTCTGTGTGTTTCAGCTTGGTGCCAAGTCAGTTCTGTGTACACAGGGATTAGAGGCCCACTCAATCTCTCTGTTCACCAAGAATATCCCCCCAAACCCCTGTTCAACTCCAAAATGTGGGGAGGGGGAGGCAATGAGTTGCTCTCATTGATCTGTGGTTGCCAAGGAGATCTCTATGACAACTGCAAGACACATATTCCACGCCTCTGCCAGTTTACCTCTTGTGTGCTGCCCCAACATGGACAGGGAACAAAGCATCACTCAACCAAGTAACTATTTTATTCAGAAATAATGAGTTGCATCACAACAATGGCACACACATTGTACAGCCCTGAAAATGTGCCCTGGAATGTGTGTTGTAGGTATAACAGTATAAATCATTCTAACAGAAATCCTGCATAAGAAAAATGAAGGGAAATGATTCCTTGTTCAAATAAAATAAATTTGTCATTTGTGACATTAATTGTCATATGTTAGTGAAGCACATTTTGTCAACTCCAAAAAAAAAAAAAAAAAAAAAAACTATTTTCTCTCAATAATTTACTGTAAATAAAAAAGCAGAATACATTTTCTTCATTATATCTGCATAAATTAAATTACACCAAATACAACCATGACTTATAAATACTTAAATATTATATTAAAGTACAATAATGAGAATTTGCATATTAAATAGGCTTATGTCATAAAATGTCTTTATCATCTAAACAGTTTTAAAATAAGCTTAATTTTAATTAAGTAAAATATAATATAATTTATTTGATTTATTTATTTAATTTAGACAAATTCTTGACGGGTTGCATGAGATTCACCCGAACATTATTTTGCATTTCAGCATACTGTTATTCTTTTTAGATTTGCTGGGCCTGTTTGTTTATTTAGTGCTGTACACTCATTAGCACTGATTACGTAACAGTTTAGCACATGCAATGCAAAATATGGCTAAATAAGCTTTGCCAAAAGCCTTATTATCACAAGAATGTCACTTTACAATGAGTTACAGATTACTATGGGTTGTCCCAAAATGGCATTCCTGTTCAAGCAGAGCAGTCTCCTATTCATCATGCCATTCTTATGGAAACTCTAATTTTTAAGCTCCCTACTTATATGCAGCCTTTTGCACCTGCTGACACCCTCTCTCACTCTCTTTCCTGTCCTCTCTTTCTCTCTCTCAAACTCTGCACTCTCTCCATGTGAGTGTGTGATGCTACTATGGAAGAGATGAACTGGAAGTAACAGAGTTTGAAAAGAAAAAGAAATAGAGGGACATAATTGAGGGAAAATGTAAGCTTAATGAAAATATGGAAATATTCTTTTCCAGAAAAACAACCATATAGCCAAATTCATCCAATCTTCAAAAAGCTTTTGCACAGCAGCTTTGAACTAAAGTAGTATTTTCCATTATGCATGCAAGTTATCTATGAAATCCTAATCACAACAACATAACACAATGCAAGTATTATAAAATCCTATTATAAAGTCACGGAGAACGAGAGGAAAAAAAATAAAGAAATGTATTACCTGCATATGTCCATTCTTTTGCTAAAAAAGAGAAAGAATGTAGTAAGGTTACAACAGATACATCACTTCTTAATTTTGACTTAAACAATTAGTGTCTGACACAGAGCAGTTTAATTATTCCACAATTAAATGTTACTGAAGCATCAAAAAAAGCAGCTAAAACTATAATTCCTATAACTTGCTCTCTTTTCTGTGTTTAGTAGCAATGAACATTATTACAAAAGGCCATTGCATTAATAGTACATAAATAATCAAAGTCTTACCAGTTCCTGAGCCCTCCACACACTTTAAAAAGAGAGAAAGAGACACTGTTATCCAGACAAGGTCCATGCTTTCACGCTCCTCTCCACAGGCTACACACACTCACACAATGAGAAAGCTGGTCTAGACACACCAGTAAAAATGTAGAAATGGTGAAAATCCAAGTATTAAAGAAGTAAGTAGCTGAAAGGCTTGAAAAATGTATGTATACAAAAACATTCACAAAGAAAAAATAATTCTTGGTCCTTTTTTGTATCTGAATGAATTGGTCCAAGCTGAATTGTGGAAGAGAGAGGCCATCACATGCCACAGAAGAAGATGAAGAGTTACACAGTGAAGAGAGAAAGAGAATCGGAAGGAGAAAAGGACAAATGAACGAGAAAATCACTTGCTGCTGGACACTGTGGAAAAATGTGTCTGACACAGCTGAGAGGGGGGAGGACTGAGGGGGCGCAGGCAAAGCCTGATTGAAGGGGTACTGAGGTGATAATAAAGAGAGAATGAATAGAGACAGTCAGAGAGAGAGAGCGAGAGAGAGAGAGCGACCAGAACTAATAGAAAGTTCAGAATCCAGTTTATTTATTGTAAACTGTAATCAATGTTTTACAAACTTTTTGGCATGCATAACTACCAAATAGTCAACTTCACAGTGCTGTTAAAAAACCTACAGCACATAAAAAGTATGTTATATTATAATAAGCAAACAATGAACATTGATTGAAACAACTGAATTGACAGAGACATGACATTTGGATATATTTTAATTTCTGAAATGACAGAGACATGACATTTGGATATTTTAATTTCTCAAACGGAATGTAACTGAAATAAATACATTTTGTATTGAATATAAAAAATAATATTTCTAAAAAGTTTAGAGCATCTGTTTCTAAAGCTCAAAGATCGTTTAACGTTTTATTGCACTTCATTATTTAAACGCTGGAGGGCAGTAAACTCCATCCTTTAATCACCCCTTTTACTTTTGAGCACTTTAACCTTTCTTCTACAACCTACTGGCCTGGGTGCTGCGGATTTTTCTTCTTCACCTTTAAAAAGAAAATCGATACAAACATTTGAACTATTGCTCTCTTGTTGTGTTATCTGAGTGTTTATTTAGCTTGTTCTGTACTTTTTCCCAGTCATCTCAATGGCATAAAGTGTCCCAATCAACCTGAATTCTCCCTATACATGCATGCATATAAGTGTTTTGGCCTTTTGATTTTTTTTAAGAAATATTTTTATTAAATGTTATTAAGATTTATTTAATATTATATTATATTTAATATTATCAAGATTTATTTCATATTATACATAAATATTAGTTCGGTTTCCCTTAATTTCCTTTGGAAAACGTTCCTTATTAATGTGTTCCTCTGTAGTGAATGATGTAGTAATGCAGCACCCTCTTGTGAGTCTTTTTACAGGTGCATTTTCATGCTACGCTGTCATCTGTTCTCGCCACATTTGAGATTTTACGGCTTTGTAAATAAAATAATACATTTTAAAATACCCGCCCAAAATACATGATTTAACGTTTCAGTCTTGGTATTCCTGCCCCTTCCTCCTTTTTAAATTTCACAGCGTAGTGATCCGTTTCAACGTGAAACCGTTGCACATACTTACGCAACGCTCGTGACCCATGAAGGTTTCGCCATTGGTCAATCATTGGTGAGTAGGGCGTGATATAATGGTTATCATAATTTTCATTGGCCGAGTCCATATTAAAGGCGTGGTTTTGGATTTCATTCACAAATCTCTCAGGCTGCAGTTCACGTCCATGTGCATGTTGCTCTTAAAGGGATACAGGCCCGTTCACAAGTCTTCTGGAATGATCAGAATCAGTGAATTGTGATATTATTTACTCATTCCTCATGTCTCATCAGATATATAATACTTTCGCATTTGAGACCTGACGTCGTCTGTTTACTGATTTCACAATGGAAGAGCAGGACAAGGTTGTGAGACTGTATTTTGCCATCTTTGAGGAAGGAAATGTCCCTAGAATAATACCAAAAAAAACCTCACGAAAAAGATCCATACATTGGTTAAAACATTAACTGTTTGTCCTGATTAAAGTCTAAAGTTTGGATTAGGGTACGGCATGATAATAGCTGTGCTCACAGACAGTTTCTGTTTCCCAATGAATAGTCTGTATATACATATGTATGTGTGTGTGTATATATATATATGTGTGTGTATATATATGTGTGTGTGTGTGTGTGTGTCTAATGCATTTATTGAAAACCGTTGAAAATAACATTTTGTGCATTATTTTTTCCAAAACAAAAACAACGAAAACTACTGCACTATTGTGCAAATCTTAAATGAAAGCTTGTTCATGTGAACTATTTTACATGTGATGAATGAAGGCAGAGTTCACGTGTGTCAGATGACTGGTCTGACATGGGTCTGTAGATTAGCTGTCTTTCAGTGTTCGCTTACCACGTGATAGTGAGAATGAAGTTATGATTTTATGACTGTACATTACGTACTGTATCTTTTCGACCTGCGTGTGTTTACACTTCTGCCCCGCTGCACCCATGCCAACACACATACGACACCCATGGGCGGAGCTACGAGTCATTCAATGGCCAGTAGCAGAATAGCGGAGCAATTACTGGCTATATCGTAGACCAATAAAATTGTTACTATCTGACGGCAGCGGCCAACGAGAGTCTGTGCGTGGATGGCACTAAATTGTGCACGTGTGTCTTTGCACATGTTGACACTCGGGAAGTGAGGAGAGAGAGTGAACCGAGAGAGGGAGCTGATCTGTGGGATAGAGTAGAAGGGATCCTCGGGAAGGGTTTGCGTTTCTTTTACAGGCGCCCTGAAGGTGAGGTATGTTTTTAAAACAATTCGTTGTTAGGTTGCTTGTCATTACACAGGAATAGTATGAGAAAGGTATTTGCATTGCTCACTTTAGATTGTTAAACTGTTAATTGGTATAGTCTTTATGCATCTGTAATTGTACTATTACTGCAACTTGGCGTGTATGTGTGTCACAATAATTTGTGAGTGTGCGTTAAAGATATTGTTTATCATTTGTACAAAATGTAAGAAAATAATATAGATATATATACAGAACAACAGAACCGGAGCCTTAAGTGACCCAGTCATTTTCATTGCTGCTGAATGTCTGAGCAGCATAGAGAGAGTTACAGTCTGAACGAGAAACAAGACAGAGAAACAGATTGGAGGAATACAGGAGGAGAGAGATATACTTTGTCCTTTACTATGTGCAATGAATAAAGGCACACTTGAAGAGAAAGAGCAAGAGATAAAGAGAGAAATTAAAAATGGTTGGGGGAGGGGCAAGCGACATGAGCCAGTGAAAAGTGAGGGTGTGTGTGTGTCTCTGGGTGTTTGTATGCCCCTGCCCCTTTCCTTGTGTGTGTGTGTGTGTGTGTGTGTGTGTGTTTGCCAGTGGGAGAAGAGGAGTAAGAAAATGAAGAAATGGAGAGACCCTAGCTGCCTTCTTTAACCACTAGTGTTAAAGCATCCCACTGCACCCCTCCCCCTATTTTCCTGCTCTAGAGGACACACACTCACAGACTTACACAACCATGCACACACTTACACACTTGCACAGGCATGCATGCTCCTCGCTTCTCTCTGATCTCAGAGGGTCTAGACAGACCCTATGTTCTCTCTAATGGCTCAGACAAAACAGTATTAATGAAATAAATTTAATATTGGAATTGGGTTTATTTGGTTTTATAGAAATTGGGTTTATTTTTGAATATGCTGTAGTGTCTGAAAAACCACAATGAAAACCTGGGTTTTCAAATCTTAGCATTTAAAGTTTTAGTATTTAAAGTGTAAAATAAAGAAATGATAAATGAATTAGACGTAGGCTATATGCAGTTTCTAGGTCACTAATCAAATGTAATCAAATTCGGACATTGCCAATGGGAAGTCTGTAGTACAAAAGGTCATATTTCCTTGCTTTCATTAAAACACATAAGATGGTCTTTGGAACATTTGTGGCACAAAGTGTTGTTGTCATTGCAGCAAAACCAATAATACATACAGACATACAGACTTTCTGAAATTCATGTTTCTCAATTTAACCAAAATTGGTATGCTGATAAAATCATTTGGAATTTAAAAAAAATGTATTAAATGCAAAACATAAGCAATTCATTAGTGTTCTCAGACTTTCGGGGTCCGCAATTTGTGCAAATTTCCTTTTTTTTTTTTTTTTTTGTAACCTTGATATACCCTCTAGTCAGCCTACTTCCATTTTGTTCTGTTCTAGATAGAGTTTCTTATTAAATGCACATCTTTTCCTCTTTTCCCTTCTTCACTTTCATTTTACTCACATATTTTTTATTTCAAAGCTTTGACTTTTAAGTATATTTCTTTCTTTTTGTTTACTCCATCTCTTTCCCAGTCATGCAGTCCACAGAATCTCCTTCCTCTCAACCATCACAGGATTCACTAAGCTCCAGCAACAGTTTCTTGTTCAGTGACGATGAGATGAATGTTTACCTGTTGGAGGACAGGGACAGGCCACATGGAGCCCATTTGACTCAGTCCACTCTCTCTAACAGAAGTGTTTACAGTATGAATGGGGAGCAGGAGCGTCCTGGATCTCAGTGGGCGTGTGATGGATTCAGTGACCGTGAGAGGTCACAGGGCAACAGTCACGCTGGGTCAGCGTCTTCGTCCATCTCATCATTTCTCTCCCTCTCCTCGTCTTCATCTGGATTAGGGTACAGCATCTCTGAGAGTGAGCGAGGAAAGAATGGAGGAACTGAAGGAGACCTGCTGTTTGCTCGTAAGGTGAGAATCTTTCCACCAATTCTCAATAATTTACACTTGATATTAACATCTGTCTTGAGTGTTCCAATCAAATGTAGTCAGTTAAGACCCAGACCCCCAGTTTCAGACAAGGCTTAAGCTAGTCCTAGACTAAAATGCATGTTTGAGCTGTTTCAACTGAAAGCAGCTTGCACTGACATATCTTAAAATATGCCAGTGTTATTGTTTTGTCTCAAGATGCACACCAGTAAAGTTTTTTTTTTCTAGTGTACGTTTTTAAAAGCTACTTAAATGTCCTAATTAAACTAAGGCCTAATCCTGGCATAGTCTAAGCCCTGTTTGTGAAACCGGGCCATTATGTTTTACCACTAGTACATATATGCATTACAAATGTGACTTCCGTGACTACTTGTGATTGAGGGTCTTTGAATTAACAGCCTACTACACCAGTGTATTGTTGTGCATTGTGTCGGCACAGTGATTATTTCAAAGATACCTGGATTTTGATTCTGCAAACAATGTTTCGAGCAGAAGGCTCACAAGTCAAATACCTGTATTAAATGAACTTAAGATGTGCATGGATCACACAACATGATCTACTTTTATTCTTTTCCATTTATTCATTTATCAGATGCTTATATCTACTTAAAGCAAACAGAATATGTTCTGTGAACAGATGGTTCTTATCTCTATGAGACACACATGTCCAACCTTGTTTTTGTATAGAGGTTGATTGCCAGGTTTTGTACACAAGAACTTTTTGAACCCATTTACATCTGAATTTAGAGCTTTTCACTTCTGTTGGGATTGCCTATATATTAATATCAGATGCAAACATGTTCTTAGAGAGTTAGTTTGAATATCACATGATGGTGGCTTTCTCTCCCCCTCAGTGTTTAGAGCTCCAGGGGTTTGTTCGGCCTTTGCTGGAGCTTCTAAACGGACTGAAGAAAGGAAGATTTGACAAAGGTGAGACAAAAGCACAACGCCTCTATGTCCAGCCTTAAACGTCACTTTATGTGAAGTTATACAACTGTAATGGGCCTGTAATAATATGTATAGTTTATAGTGTATCAACCTTTTTATGTGTGTGATTAGTTATCTGCATATGTTCTCTTGTTTTCTGACTCTTTCATTCTTGTGTAATACTGACAAGGTGCAGCCCAATGGTTTATTTTTTTATTAAAACCAAAAGTCATTTTACTTTCGGTTTTCAGATTTGCACATTTCATTACATAAGTAGAAAACATCGAACTGTGCAGGTTTAAGTGATTTAATCTGACTCTTTCTGATGAATACTGAGATTTCATCAACACGTTTACTGCTTGTGATTGGCAGGTCTGAGCAGTTTTCAGCAGAGTGTTGCAATGGACAGAATTCAGAGGATTGTGGGAGTGCTGCAGAAACCACATATTGGGTAAGTGACTGTGAACATCAATAAGAACTCTAGCATAACATTAGATGTTATTCAGGTAATGAGGGAATACACAAACAGGGTTGAATTGCAATATTTTATAGTTGTTAGGTATAATCTCACCTTTTTGTTTGCAAGTATTTATGACATTATTAGGAGCTCCATCTTCTGAGCAAAGTCTTGTGTATAGACATCAGGGCATTCTAAGGACATAGACTAAACCTTTTTTAAAATCTGTAGAAGGTGCTATAAAAAGCCATACTAACTACAAAACAGTTTTGCTTTTCTGGCATTGTTTTTGGCAAGTGAGAACATATCTTAATATATCCTAAAAAGTTTCAAAAAAAAAAAAAAAATGTATCACAGTTTCCACAAAAATATTAAGCAAAGTTTTCAACATTAATAATACTACATGTTTCTTGAGCACCAAATCATGTGACACTTGAAGAAATTCAATTTTCACAGCAATAAATTACATTTTAAAATGTATTAAAATAGAAAACATTTATTTTATATAGTTTTTTACTAGTTTTGATCAAATAAATGCAGACTTGGTGTGTGTGTGTGTGTGTGTGTGTGTTTCTCTTTTAAATTACAACATATTTAATTTTAAATACCTGAATTTTAACTTTATCAGTTGTTCGGTTCATATTTTTGCCACTAAAACAGCTCTATTCACAACTCTATTAATCTATTCTATCGAATTTGGCTGTTTGTTGATTGAATTTCAACTCAGTAATGTATTAAGGTCATTATGGACTAATTATTTTTGGAAAAGCATTTCATTTTATTTGTATTCACTAAAGTTTTAAGTTGAGCAACTTTTCTTTAAATTTAATCTTTAATAGTGAGACCATTGTGCTTTCTGTGATTATGTGATTGCTCATATTTCTGGTATTATCCCATTGCAAACCTCCTGAATACACATAGACAGATTTATCTCCTTTTGCCTCAAACTATCTCTAATAATCAGATGAGAGAGAGGGTGAAAATCAGAACACGAGGTCACTGGTCTGAGTCAAGCCTGATATGGGTGCATATTGCTCTCATTTTGGATTTTCCAACCTAAATAATTGAAATAGCTTAGAAATCTATTGGTTTAATAAAGTCACAGAAAAAAAAATGAATTATTAAGTTTCATTCTGTATGAAAATATTCAGTATATGTGTATATATATGTTCAGTGTATGGCTAATACTGAGGGTGTTATTTTTACTTGTGGAACTCTTTTGAAAACGTTTACTACACTTTTATTATTATATCTGCCAAAAAATACTAATCATGGAAAGTGTTGATTATAGCATTATATTTAGATCTACTCCCATTTCATAAAAGGTTGCAGCTCTGAGCATTGTAGTCGATCACAGTCATGTCTGTTGAGCAACCGAATGCAATGATCTCACCTTTGTAACTCGAATTCTGAACTCTCACTAATACTTTCATTTTAGCACTATGTAAATAGGAGATTCATTTTGCAGTGTAGACAGCATCATTGATTATAACTAGAGTTTTGGTGACAGGTCTCTGATAGACTCTGAGTCAACTTGAAGTAATTGACAGCTCTGTTATAATTAAATTATCATTTAAATGATTTTCATGTTCAAGTTGACTTGCCAGATGTACTGTATGTTGTATGTTAATGATTAAGATGCTTTAAAGTTATATTGTTGTATTAAGTGTTCACTTATTGCTCAAATTATTGTTATTGTTCATATTTTTCATAATGTAAAATGTAACCATTATATTAAACCAATTGGCAAACATGTTTTACCCTCAAATTCACACAGATGTACTTCATCATTAACTATGGACACGTTTGATTATTGAATATTCTGCTTGTTGATTTTTTTATTTATTTTTTTTAACAGAGAGAAGTACTTGCCTACTTTGCTCCAGATAGAGGTGATGTTGAAGCTTTGGTTCCCTCAAGTGACTGCTCAAGTTTCTGTGACACCTAACCCTGCTGACTTTTCACCTCAAAACATTTCCACCCATGGCAAAAGCAATATCACTCCCCCACACAAGCACAAAGACCAATTACATATTCCAGTCAAGGTTAGTGTAGACACAAACAAGAGACATACAGCATATTAGCTGGTGGACTCCATTTACACTGTGTGAATTTGTAGACATTGATGCCCTTTCTTATTTTCTCGGCTCTTGCAGAAGCGAAGATTGAGCTGGTCAGACACAGACTCACCCTCCTCTTCTCCTCCTGTGGTGTGTAAGCGCACCAAATGTTGTGAACATCAGTGGCCATATGTTGATGGAGGGGAGGGCTCTTCAGGGACCCCTTCCCTTTCCTCACACACAAACCAATCAGACAAGCAAGTTAGTGAAACCCTGGAGCACAAGGTCATCCGGTGGTCAGGTTCAAGACTGACATGGGTGCACATTGCTCCCATCTTATCCCCACCTAAATCTGGTCCCTCTCATAAAGGCGGAATGGCTAATGATAGAGGGAGTGGCAGTGTCCTCCTTCCACTTTCCCCTCTCACCAGCAGGAGCAGTCCAGTCACGCAGGACAGCTTCATCTCCTCCACCACACCTTTTTCAGAGCCAGCTAGATGCCAACGCCAGTCTGTGAGTTTAGGGACAACAAGTCCATTGCAGGAGCACACCCAGAAACCCATCCCACAAATCACAGTGAAGCCTTCAAACCTAGAACAGCAAAGCCCTTTACAAACCTGATGCAGAGAAACCAAGCACAACCAGCTGAAAGTCTTCTCTGTGTCAGAGAAGAATTGAAGTATGGAATGTTAAAAGGGTTGTCTATTACAGTGATTGAAAAAGTATATCTAAAGAATCTTGAAGAAGTTTAAACTCAACATGTAAGACTTTTTTTAAATTGATTGGGTAAAAAAATTGGCTGTTTTTGAACCGGAAATGAGAGTACCTAATTAAAGGTGAAGTGTGTGAGTCTGGTGCCACTGCCATCACCAAATGGAATTGCAAAAACAATTATTTCAAACAGGTTTTGAAACACTCCACTATCTGGCATTGGTCAGCCTAACAGATTGCCCTGCCCAAAAATCAAGGCATTGGTTGAGCCAGGGTTTGCATGACAGTATTCTAACGTCCAAAAAATTACACAGTTCACCTTTAAGGAAATTCGATATCATGCAGATTGCCTTTAAGAGTGTGTTTAAATATGAAGGAAAGTATAATCATTGACTTTGTTTTATTCCCAAAATAAGGACAAATTAAGACTAGAGAGCAATAATTTTAATGAAAGGATAACACAAGGTCAAGTCAACGGTATGACTTAATATACCATCAATTAGATGGCATAGAATAAAAGGGTTAGTTTTACTGTGTTGTTTTCTCAAATTGCTACTGAGAATGTTGAGATTATATTGATTTTAATTACAATTTGAAAAAGCTGCCAGTAATACAACACAGTTGTAGCATTAAAAGGTACTTTTTGTAGTTCTGAGGAAATATGTAGCAGCATCAAAACTGACTTTTCAATATCTGATATTTTACAAATTTATGAATGGATTGTAACAGAAGCTGTTACAGTTTCTTTTACTGCATTTTATAAAGCCACTAATTTTTTTCCCCACCCTAGTGAGAGTTTTGTGTGTGTGTGTGTGTGTGTGTGTGTATGTGTGTGTGTATTCGCTGACAGTGGTGGGATTTTAAATGTAAATGAACACTTTATTTATTTGCTGTAGAATATGTGACAACTGCTCGAACTGGAAAAAGTACCCACAAATAATAAACACATAAGTGATGATATCACAACCTGAAATAATATACCCAGGTTGAAAGAGAAAAGAGAACTGACAGAGTCTGAGTCTGCTTGATTTAAATATTGTGTACAGTGCACTGAAGGAGGCTAGATGAAATAACTTCCTGCTCTGACAGATGTGAATTTAGGTGCTTAAATGCGGCTGTTAAGTGATATGAGATCCATTTGAAAAAGGAAAAGAAAGGATGAAAAAGTGCTAATATGCCAACCTTTATTTATTCACTTGTTGATTTTAATGTTTATTTATGTTTATTTGTATATGTATTTATCCACATGGCAGCTGAGGTCATTAGAGCTTGGTCTTTTATGGACTATTTTAGTTGCTGCGTGGAAAAGTAGGAAAAAAAATGAAGGAAATCTGATATTGGAAACCTGTGCCTTTTCTCTAAAAAGGATATTTATTGTTGTATTTGTTGACTGCGTATTTTTATCAAATGGTAGAGAACACAAAATCTCAAAACTTTCATATGCACACATTTATTCATGAGAAAATGTGTGCATTTGGACACAAAGTAACCATTTACCACTAAAAGCACAGTGAACTACAGTAATCAATATCAAATATGTCAGTGTAAACTGGTTGTCATAGTAACTTTCAAAGAGGCGCTGTATTTTCTGACCAATCACTGCAATCAGTTGTATCCAGAAACCAGCAAATTTCTTGGATCAGTATTTTTGGAGCTGATGAATTATAATGTTGAAAAATGCCCTTATGCATCAATTAATGGGACAAAAATTGCATCAACTTCACATGCTGCTAAATTACTGATTTTGATTGATATTTTAATTGCTTAGTGTCCAGGTGCCCTATAGCAATAGAAATTCTTGCCATGTTAAAAATCAGAACTGATAACTGCATCACCTTTATTATATGTAATTGACTTTTTATGTAATGATTTTGTAGAAGTTGCACTTGTTTTTATTTTATCATGTTTTATACTGTACAGGTTATTTAAGACCAAGACCAAGAGGGTTGATCATAAAGGATGTACACTGGTTGTTTAATCTGTCTTTTTACATAACTTATACCATGCACTACACTGGAAATCTTTCTGCTGTCAGTCCTTCTTTCCTGTCACCTTGTCTTTTGCCTGTTTTTCACTTTTTCATCTCTTTTTCTCTGCTTTTTACTGTTATTTATGCTTTTTTCAACAAACATAAACCTTTTAATAAATAATGCATTTTGGAATGTACTATTTGAATGTGTTCTGTTTTATTGGTGTGTATGTCAAGTCAAGTCACCTTTATTTATACAGCGCTTTTTACAATGCAGATTGTGTCAAAGCAGCTTTACAGTGATAACTGGTATATAATTTTGGCTGCACAGCAGTTCTTAAAGAAAATGGTGTCAATGCAGGCAGATCAAAGCACTGTTGAATATCAAATGTCAAGTGTCCCCAACTAAGCAAGCCAAAGGCGACAGCGGCAAGGAACCCAAACTCCAACAGGTGACATAAGGTGGCAAATAGGTGTTAAAATGAAGAAAAAACCTTGGGAGAAACCAGGCTTAGTTGGGGGGCCAGTTCTCCTCTGGCGAACAGTGCTTTGTTACGATTCAGGTAGCTATCATAAGTCCAATGGGATCGCAACAGTCAAAGTATTTATTCCAGTTCAATCCAGTTGAGGATCGTATTCATCACGCCGGTATGGACGGTGTGTTGAGCAACTGTGCCACTGGCTGTCGTGTCGATGAGGCCTTCACAATGGATGATCTAGTTGACTCAATCTCTGCTGATACTTCAGGGTTGCATTGTGGTCATGTCAAGGCGCAGGTCCTCGATCTCACCTGGATACGGCCCGGATCTGGTTGACTATGGCAAACCTCGGGATAAACAGAGAGACTAATATTAGCGTAGATGCCATTCTTCTTCTGATGTAACGAGTACATATGGTGTTATAGGAAGATTGTTCCAGAGTTTAGGTGCCAAATAGGAGAAGGATCTACCGCCTGCGGTTGATTTTGATATTCTAGGTATTATCAGCTGGCCTGAATTTTGAGATCGCAATAGACGTGAAGGACTATAATGCATTAAGAGCTCGCTCAGGTACTGGGGAGCTAAACCATTTAGTGCTTTGTAAGTAATTAGCAAGATTTTCAAATCTATACGGTGTTTAACAGGAAGCCAATGCAGTGTTGACAGAACTGGGCTAATATGGTCATACTTCCTAGTTCTAGTAAGAACTCTAGCTGCTGCATTTTGTACGAGCTGTAGTTTATTTATCAAGCGAGCAGAACAAGCACCCAGAGGAGCGTTACAGTAATCTAGCCTTGAGGTCATGAAAGCATGAACTAACTGTTCTGCATTTTTCATTGAGAGCATATGTCGTAGTTTAGATATATTTTTAAGATGGAAGAATGCGGTTTTACAGATGCTAGAAACATGGCCTTCAAATGAAAGATTGGTATCAAAGAGCACACCCAGGTTCCTAACTGATGACGAAGACTTAACAGAGCAGCCATCAAGTGTTAGACAGTATTCTAGGTTATTACGTGAAGAAGTTTTTTCATCCAATTTTTTATATCAGCTATGCATTCCATTAATTTTGTCAATTGGTAAGTTTCGTCAGGGCGCGAAGAAATATAGAGCTGAGTATCATCAGCGTAACAGTGAAAACTAACGCCATGCTTCCTAATGATATCTCCCAAGGGTAGCATGTACAGAGTGAAAAGCAACGGTCCTGGCACTGAGCCTTGTGGTACTCCATACTGAACTTGTGATCGATATGACATCTCTTCGTTTACTACTACAAACTGATAACGGTCAGATAAGTATGATTTGAACCATGACAATGCAATTCCACTAATGCCAACATAATTTTCGAGTCTATTTAAAAGAATGTTGTGATCGATAGTGTCAAATGCAGCACTAAGATCCAGTAACACTAATAGAGAGATACAACCACGATCTGATGATAAGAGCAAATCATTAGTAACTCTAATGAGAGCAGTCTCAGTACTATGGTATGGTCTAAATCCTGACTGGAAATCCTCACAGATACTATTTCTTTCTAAAAAGGAACATAGTTGTGATGCTACTGCCTTTTCTAGTATTTTTGACAGAAAAGTGAGATTTGAGATCGGCCTGTAATTGACTAATTCTCTAGGATCAAGTTGTGGTTTTTTAATAAGAGGTTTAATAATAGCCAGCTTAAAACTCAATCTCTTTTTGGTACGTATCCTAGTGATAAAGACGAATTAACGATATTAAGAAGAGGATCTATGACCTCTGGAAGCATCTCTTTCAATAGCTTAGTCGGTATATATAGGGTCTAACATACATGTTGTTGATTTTGTTGATTTAACAAGTTTAGACAATTCTTCCTCTCCTAAAGCAGTGAATGAATTGAATTTTTCCTCAGGGACACTACAATGCACTATCTGACGCGATACTGAGGTAGACGGTTGCATGGTTACAATTTTCTCTCTAATATTGTCAATCTTGCAAGTAAAGAAGTTCATAAAGTCCTTACTGCTGTGCTCTTTGGAAACATCAGAAGTTGAAGCTTTATTTCTTGTTAATTTAGCCACTGTATCAAATAAATACCTAGGGTTGTGTTTATTTTCTTCTAAAAGATTTGAAAAATAGGCAGATCTAGCAGTTTTTAAGGCCTTTCTGTACTCAATCATTCTCTCCACGAAATGCGAAAGACTTCTAGTTTTGTTTTCTTCCAGCTGCGCTCCATTTTCCTGGCTGCTCCCTTTAGGGCCCGAGTGTGCTCATTGTAGCACGGCATTGGATTAATTTCCTTAATCTTTTTTAAGCGCAAAGGAGCAACTGAGTCTAATGTGCTGGAAAAGACAGAGGCAATAGTTTCTGTTGCAACATCGAGGTCTTCTAAGCTGTCTGGTATGCTAAGGCGATGAAACTGATCAGGAAGATTATTTATAAAGTGATCTTTAGTGGTAGAAGTGATGGTTCTACCATATTTATGGCAGGGAGGCAGTTTTGCAGCCTTGACTAAATATAGTATACATGAGACTAGATAATGATCTGAGATGTCGTCACTCTGCTGCAGAATTTCAACAACATCAATATCGATTCCATGTGACAATATTAGATCTAAAGTATGATTATGACAATGAGTTGGTCCTGACACGTGTTGTCTAACTCTAATAGAGTTTAGAATGTCTGTAAATGCCAATCCCAATGCGTCTTTTTCATTATCTGCATGGATATTACAATCACCAACAACAAGGACTTTATCTGCAGCTAGTACTAACTCAGATAGAAAATCAGCAAATTCTTTGATAAAGTCTGTATAGTGCCCTGATGGCCTGTATACAGTAGCCAGCACAAATGTCAGCTTACATAATGTTACATAAAGTACCATCACTTGGAAGGAATTATATTTGAAAGACTTTTGACTAATACTGTAAATATTACTATAAATTACAGCAACACCTCCCCCTTTTCCTTTCTGATGAGGATTGTGTCGATAATCGTAACCTTGAGGGCTAGACTCATTTAAAGTAATGTAATCGTCCGGTTTTAGCCAAGTTTCTGTCAAACACAGCACATCTAAATTATTGTCTGTGATAATATCATTTACAATAAGTGCTTTTGAAGAAAGGGATCTAATATTTAACAACCCAAGCTTTATCATTTGTTTATCAGTATTATCTCTATTTTGTATTTGTTGAACATCAATTAAATTTTTACCCTTAAATGGGTTTGGAAGTTTTTTGTTTTTACTAATTCGAGGTATAGACACAGTCTCTATGTGATAATATCTAGGTGTAAGAGTTTCTATGTGTTGTGAATTATCTGACTTCTGTAACGTGAGGCAGCTAGCAGACGGTCGGTTTAGCCAGTTGTAAACAGTTGTAATTTCACATATATTAGAGAGCAGCAGTCAAGCAACAGGAGGATCTACATACTGTAAGTGCTTTTGTGTCGTTTCCAGTTTGATTTTAGTGCTGTGTCGTTGCTAGGAAAGTTTGTTTACTGTATTCACGTGGCAAGTCGCGTTTGTTCTCGTTTCGCTCCGAGTCAGTAAGGCGTGGCCTGCTGAACTAATTAAAGTTGTATGAAACTAGTATAAAACTGTGTAGTATACCGCGGCAGCCTTCTTGTGAAGCCCTCCTCGTGTGAAGACCGAAGAGTGTAAAGACCAGCGACTCTACCTGTGCGACTCCACCGAGCAAGGACACCGACAAGGCACTTGAGTATTGCTCTTTTCTTTTTTCTTCCTCTTTATACAGTGTGTTCTTGTCTGTCTGTCTTCTGACCTGTTTTAGATATGTGCTTCCAAATTCCCGCTATTACTAACACCCGTAAATCGCGTGCTACACGTTGGAGGCAGTGCAATCATGACAACCTGCATATTTTACCCATGTCATCTAGTACATTACTTTCTATTTCTATTGGGCTCTGGAATTGTCAATCTGCTGTAAACAAAGCAGACTTCATTACATCTATTGCTACTCATTCAGGTCTCCATCTCATGGCCCTGACTGAGACATGGATCAAACCAGAGGACAGTGCCACACCAGCAGCCCTCTCCTCTAATTTCACTTTCTCGCACACGCCACGCCAGATTGGGAGGGGTGGTGGTACTGGTTTGCTCAAGTCCAATGAATGGAAATTCAATCCTTTACCATCTCTCTGTGACAATATCTCATTTGAATCACATGCAATTACCATCACCTACCCTGCTAAAATCCATTTTGTAGTGCTTTATCGTCCCCCAGGTCAGCTAGGTAACTTCTTGGAGGAGTTAGATGTGTTGCTCTCATCCTTTCCTGAGGATGGTACTCCTCTGCTAGTACTTGGAGATTTCAACATCCATCTAGACAAACCTCTCACCTCAAAACCACACTCTGCTTGCCTCATTTGATCTCAAGCGAGTGTCTACTTCAGCTACCCACAAATCAGGTAACCAACTGGACCTCATCTACACACGCTGCTGCTCCACCGGCAATACACTGGTTACTCCACTACACACCTCAGACCATTTCCTCATCACTTTTAATCTCAACCTGACCCCTAACCCAACACACACTCCACCACATGTCACTTTCCGGCGAAACCTACGCTCGCTCTCACCCTCTCGCCTATCATCCTTAGTCTCATCCACGCTTCCTCCCCCTAATCAGTTCTCATCACTGGACACTAACAATGCTACTGACACTCTTTGCACCACTCTAA
The DNA here is from genome assembly GCA_037950665.1 of Hypophthalmichthys nobilis. Taxonomy (NCBI): domain Eukaryota; kingdom Metazoa; phylum Chordata; class Actinopteri; order Cypriniformes; family Xenocyprididae; genus Hypophthalmichthys; species Hypophthalmichthys nobilis. The sequence continues at coordinate 26,490,722 of CM075481.1, read as the reverse complement.
CATCTTGCTTAGATGACTTCTGCCCCCTTTCATCCAGACCAGCCCGTGCCAGAGGGCTGCCCCCTGGCTATCCGATGTTCTCTGTGAGCATCAGTCTAGACTCAGGGCTGCAGAGAGGAAGTGGCGCAAACCTAAAGATCCTAATGATCTAAGCTTCTATCAGTCACTCCTTTCTTCTTTCTCTACAAATGTCTCCAATGCTAAAACCACATACTATCACAATAAAATTAACAATTCTACTGATTCCCGCACACTTTTCAAAACCTTCTCTTCTCTTCTTTGCCCTCCTCCCCTCCCTCCCACATCAGCTCTTACAGCTGATGACTTTGCCACATTTTTCACACATAAAATAACAACCATTAGTGGCCAATTCTCCACACCACATACCGACAATAACATCTTAACGGAAAACACACACATTCTTCCCTCCTTCTCTATGCTCTCTGAGGCAGATGTTTCCAAACTCATCCTTTCCAATCACCCTACTACCTGTCCGCTTGACCCCATCCCCACTCATCTTCTTCAGGCCATCTCCTCCTCAATTTTACCTGAACTCACTCACATTATCAATTCTTCTCTTCACACTGGTACATTTCCCACAGCTTTTAAGCAGGCTAGGATTACCCCACTGCTTAAAAAACCCACTCTGAATCCAGCACTTTTAGAAAACTATTGACTGGTTTCCCTTCTTCCGTTCATTGCAAAGACACTTGAGTGAGTTGTGTTCAACCAACTGTCTACTTATCTCACACAGAACAACCTCCTCAACAACAACCAGTCTGGCATCAAGAGTGGCCACTCAACTGAGACTGCCCTGCTATCAGTTACTGAGGCCCTGAGACTGGAACGAGCAACTTCAAAATCATCAGTACTCATCTTGCTGGATCTGTCTGCCGCTTTTGACATGGTTAACCACCAGATCCTCCTGTCAACCCTCATGTCAAAGGGCATCTCAGGAACTGCACTCCAGTGGTTCAAGTCTTACCTCTCAGGTAGGTCCTTCAGGGTATCTTGGAGAGGTGAGGTGTCCAAGTTGCATCATCTTGCTACTGGGGTACCTCAGGGCTCAGTGCTTGGGCCACTTCTCTTCTCCATCTACATGTCATCGCTAGGATCTGTCATTCAGGAACATGGTTTTTCCTATCACTGTTATGCTGATGACACACAACTCTACCTCTCATTCCAGCCAGATGACCCGACGGTTGCTGGTCGCATCGCAGCCTGCCTGACAGCCATTTCTGCTTGGATGAAGGACCATCACCTTCAACTCAACCTTACAAAAACAGAACTGCTTGTGCTGCTTCCAGGACAGCCAGGAACCTTGGAGTGGTGATGGATGATTGTTTAAGCTTCACAGATCATATTGCTACAACGGCCCGCTTCTGCAGATTTGCCTTGTACAACATTAGGAAGATTAGACCCTTCCTATCAGAGCATTCCACACAAATTCTTGTCCAAGCCCTTGTTCTATCCAGACTGGACTATTGTAATGCTCTCTTGGCAGGCCTTCCAGCATGCACTGTCAAGCCTCTACAACTGATCCAGAATGCTGCAGCAAGACTGGTCTTTAACGAACCGAAGAAAGCGCATGTCACACCTCTCTTCATCAGTTTGCATTGGCTGCCAATAGCTGCTCGCATCCAATTCAAGGCTCTAATGTTGGCCTACAGAACAACCACTGGCTCTGCACCACTATACCTAAACTCACTACTTCACACTTACGCGCCCTCCAGAAGCTTGTGTTCTGCAAGTGAACGGCGCCTTGTGGTGCCTTCCCAAAGGGGCACAAAATCACTCTCTCTGACCTTTTCTGGGTCTGTTCCTGGCTGGTGGAATGACCTACCATGCTCTATCCGAGCAGCTGAGTCTTTAGCCATTTTCAAAAAACTGCTAAAGACATATCTTTTTCGTCAACACTTGACCCAGTAATATTAGCACTTACTTTCTATTTATACTTTACTTTTACTTTTTTGATTTCTATTCTTTCTTCTTCTATTTATTAAAAAAAAAAAAACCTTACTACATGCACTTTACTGATGAAACTGTAACTTGACAAGGCATTTACATACTGTTGTACTCGTGTTGATTTGATTGCTTCTAATACTCTCATTTGTAAGTCGCTTTGGAGAAAAGCGTCTGCTAAATGACTAAATGTAAATGTAAATGTATACTGAACATGTAACAAGCAGAACACGATACAATACTAGGAGAGGATGACATGACTCACCATGTTTGTAGATTGATCCGACTTACCACAGCTGTTTGATGAACGCGTAGAAAAAGAAAAGGAGCGCGCGAGAGACTGATGACAAGTTAACAAGATAGCGAGATGCAAACGCGTTGTAATAGCGTTTTAGATTAAAAGATTAAAAGCTAGCCTGTACATGTGTAGATTAAAAGCTAGCCTGTACATGTGTAGTCTTGCCATTGCCTTTTCTTAACATTGACATACATAAAAAAATATAATCAGAATGTTGATGCACTGTGTGTGTGTGTGTGTGTGTATGTGTATGTATGTATGTATGTATATATATATAAATTAGGGGTGGGGGTTAATTCACATATGAATCACTATTCTATCTTGGTCCATGTACCTTCTGGTAATTCGATTTTCTACTTAAAAAGAAATAAAGAGAAAAGAGTGTATACAAATAAAAGTAGACACTTTACAGTTTTTAATGACGTCTTAGGGTGCTTTCACACTTGGTTCGATTGCCTGGACCGAACCCAAGTTCGATTGCTCCCCCCTCCCCCTGCCCCTGCCCCCACTGGACTGTGTTCATGTTATATTATTTGGGTCTGACCTGCGGCTCGTTTGCGTCATTAAAACAGCAGCTGTTTACTCCATTGCTTAGTAATAGGCTACACTACAGCTCTCTGCTTGCAGCACGTCAGTAACGCTCGTCGGGAAAGTGATTGAAACACACAAACAATTTTTTTATCAAATAATACGGCATTAATAGCGGTTCACTTCGGCAATTTGGTACATTTGCATTCATATCAGAAGTGGACCGTACCGGAGTTCACTTGAACTGTAGCGGACTCTGGTATGGTTGGCGGGTGCGCACCCGAGTTCAGAAGACAGTGTTCACATCATCCAAACGTACCGAACTCTGACGCCAATCGAACCTGCTTGCGCACCAAAAGTGCTAATGTGAAAGCAACCTTACTCTTATCTGTATGACCAAAAATGACGGAGCATTTTAAGTTCATTCCGCTGTTATCAGGAAGCGATGCATCTTCCACATCCGCCTGAACGAAGGTGCAACATATTGTGATGACTGCCTGGGGGTGGAGTCTCCATTCCCCCGGGTTGCGGTCCAATGTGTGACAACATGTCTGCTCCTACATTTGAGGAGCCTGGAATGTGAACCTCCCTCACTGAGTGGAGGTTCCTCTGTGCCCATAGGAAAAGACAGTTCGCCAGTCTGTGCAGAGTATGCGGATTCCTGTCTGTCCCAGAGGGGAGAGAGCCACGTCTACACACTCTGAGCTATAGAGAGTCAGAACTGAAGGACTGTGTATTCGTATGTTACCCCCTCGAATGCGAATCTCAAGAATGGTCTGTGATGAGGGGGGCTATCTGGATATGAAAGTAACTGCCTTTCAGATCCACTGATATAAACCAATCCCCGGGGTGAATTTGCACGAGGATTTGTTTCATAGTTAACAATCTGAAAGGCCGTCTCATGAGGGCGCGATTCATACATCTCAGATCGAGGATGGGCCTGAGCCCGCCATCCTTCTTGGGGGCGAGGAAGTAGTGGCTGTAAAAGCCTGACATGCTGTGCTCCGTGGGAACTCTCTCCCACAGCGCCTTTTTCCAGCAGAGACTGAACTTTGGCTCTGAGGACATGAGATCTGTCATCTGAGACCAAAGCGTGAATCAAGGCCATAAAGCAGGGCAGTCTGCGAGCAAATTGAAGCAACTAGCCTCATTCTGTTATTCCTAAAATCCAGATCCACACTCCGGGGATGGCTTCCCATGCCTGGAGTCGAGTGGCAAATGGTTGAAGTACTACAGGCTGCATCTCACGCTGAAGCGGGAGAATGGCACCTGTTACAGCATTGAGAGGAGGAGGAATACTCTTTTTGTGAGAATGTAAAAATTTTGTTTGGTTCACTATAACAGCAAGAAGGGGTTTGGATGTGCAAACTGATGGGGTGGGCCCAGAAACGGCAACAAACAGCGTCCTGAACTAAAGAGGGGACTGGAAGACTGGCACGCATTGAGGGTGGTCTGGCCTCAGAGGTACTTAACCCTTTTCTCCTCCATCCTGAGACATCAGGACAGCTTCGGCTGCACTGGGTCCAACTCTAGCTTGGGGCAAGTCCCCTGACGCTTTGGTAACGGTTAGCGTTTGGCCTGGCGGAGGCTTGGCTTTGGGCTCCGCTTTCAGCTGGGGCTGGACATGCACTGAGGCTGCCCTGGGTCACTGCTGATTTCACAGGGCTGTCTTTTTGAGCGACTGGAGGCAGTGGAGGAGCTGGCTCTCTCTGCGATGACTTCTGGGCCGTGATGTAGAGATCTGCAAAGCCGTCCACCATGGTGCCAAACAGTCCCGATGGGGAGATATGGGAGTCGAGAAGAGCTGTCCTGTCAGCATCCTTAATCTCAGTAAGATTAAGCCACAAGTGGTGCTCCAGAACCACAAGGTTGGCCATAGCACGGCCGATGGCTTGGGCGGTGGCTTTTGTAGCTTGCAGGGCCAAGTCCATCATGCTGAGTTGCTCTTTATACATCACAGGGTCATGTCCAGACTTGTCCATGTCATGGAGCAGCTTGAAGCACTTCCATTGTGTGCAGTGCGGAGACGGCCTGGCCGTCAGTGGCAAACGCTTTGGGGGCGAGCGCTGACTTAGGTGGCGGAGGGCTGGAGTCATCGCTGAAGGTCACCCACTCTTGGCACTCAGAGGTGGCCAGAGACATCGAGTCCAATTCATCGTCAGACCCGCCAGACGAGACCATGCCACTCGCACAAGATGAGGGGAGCTGATCTTCACAGGTGAAGAGCACAGGGGACTCACTGCGTCGAGGGGAGAGTGAGACATGCGGCACTGGGCCAACCTGAGCTTGCTTCCACCTCGCTGCTCAGCCTGACAGCTCTGTTTCTTCTTTCACCTCACCTCAAGAGGGGAAGGAGATAATTTGCAACAACTTGGATCCAAAGTGGGAAACACAGGGATCATGTAAACATAAGAAGCACAAGAGAAACACAAGGCCTACACTGCCCTCCAAAAGTTTGGAAACAACCCTGGCAAAGTGTGGTTTTGGATGATATCAGCATAAATCCTTATCATGTTTTGGTGCAAATACATTAAAGTAACTTGACATTATCATTGAAGACCAGCAATAATAATTTTCATTTTGGTTACATAATAATGGCAATATATACATGTCAAAGTCAGACATGCCCCTTTGCCAGCTGTGATGCCTGGTTACTGGTTTAAACTTGGCCCAGGTTTGTAAAATATTTTTGGGTCAGCACACCTTAATAGCTTCAACAATTGATTACCAATAAAGTTTAGAATACAATGAACCAATTAGAACCCAATTTAGGTCAGATAGTTTCCAAATAGCTCTTGCCAATCAAATGACATTTTATAGAGAGTTTCCATGTGTTTCTTGACAACATGGCCAGGTGCAAGCAGCTTTCTCTGGAAACACATCAGTCTGTTATAGTTCTAAGGAATGAAGGCTATTCAATGCGAGATATAGCCAAAAAGTTGAAAATTTCACTGAAAGGTGTCCACTATTGCTTGGAACGAAAGGCAAAGTCTGGGTCCAATAAAGACAAAGAGAAAGAGAAAGAGGAAAGAGAAAGAGGAGTGGAAGACCAAGAAGTACCTCTTCTAGTGAGGACAAATATGTAAGAGTGTCCAGCCTTCGCAACAGATGCCTAACTTGATCAGAGCTGACAGCTGATCTCAACAGTGCATGTGTACCAGTGTTATGTGCTACTGTCCGTCGGAGACTCCAACAAGCAGGTCTACATGGCCGAATATCAGCTAAGAAACCACTGCTAAGATCAAACAACAAGAAAAAGAGACTGCAGTGGGCAAAGAAGCACAGAAACTGGACAGCAGATGATTGGATGAAGGTGCTCTGGACGGATGAATCCAAATTTGAAGTTTTTGGCTCAAAGAGACGATTTTACGTGAGACGCAGAGTTGGTGAAAAGATGTTAGATGCCTGTATCACACCCACTGTGAAGCATGGAGGTGGCAGTGTGATGGTCTGGGGCTGTTTTGGAGCAGGAAAAGTTGGTGAACTGTATCATGTCCAAGGAATATTAAACCAGCATGGATACCACAGCATTTTGCAACAACATGCTGTTCCTTCTGGTCAGCGCCTTATTGGTCACAGCTTCACCTTCCAACAAGACAATGACCCCAAGCACACTTCCAAGCTGTGCAAATCCTATTTGGAGAGGAAACAGTCAGCTGACATCATGTCTGTTATGGAATGGCCTCCCCAATTACCCGACCTCAACCCAATTGAGCTACTATGGGAGGAACTGGACCGTGATGTCGGTAAGAAGTGTCCAACCAATGTGAATCATCTTTGGGCAATCCTTCAGGAGGCTTGGAGTAATATATCAAGTCAATGTTTGAATAAACTGACAGCTCGGATGCCCAGATTACGCATAATAGCTGCTAATGGGGGATATTTTGATGAATCGAAAAGTTTTTTCTATGTATAAACTGTTTATGTAATAAAATATGTTTTTGTAATTTGTGTTGTCCCTTATCAGTGCAGAATTATCACAAATTATAAAGGATTCATGCCAATATTGTCCAAAACCCCACTTTTCTAGGGCGTTTCCAAACTTTTGGAGGGCAGTGTATATATACACAGGAGCAAACAAGCTTAACAAGATACAGAGAGAACAAGACACATGTGGGAAGACTAATCAAGATGGAAAACTACAAAGGACTACAAACATGGCACACAAGACGGGAAATATGACAATAGTCCCAAAAATGCAAAGGGACTATATGTCAGAACTGAAGCGGAGACGGAAGTGGGGGAGGAATGGTGGTCCAGGTCCATGGAGAGGAAAAGGATCAGGGGACAGAGGCAGAGCAGGTGGCCAGGGCTGTGGTGCTGAAGTCCACCACAGTGAAGTAGAAAGGCCTGAAGATTCTCATGGCGGAGTGGAAGACCACCACAGCTGAGCAGACAGGGCCGAAGATATCCACAGCGGAGAAGAAGACCACCGCAGCTGAGCAGACAGGGCTGAAGATCCCCAGGGCGGAGTGGAAGACCACCACAGCAGATCAGGTAAAACTGTAACAGAAGGCACGGAGACCTTAAGGCTGGCCTCAGGGGCCATAACAAGGCTGGCAGGAAGTTCAGGGGCGACATCCATGGTCATGTCCAGGCAAACAGTAAGTTCAGGGGTGACCTTCGTGGTCAAATCAGGGCAGGCAACCAGTTCAGGGATGACCTCCATGGTCGCATCAGGGTAGACAGGTGGCTCTGGGATGGCCTCCATGGCTGTGTTTGGGAGAGCACACACACACCAAAAAAAAAAAAAAAATGTTCTTGGGAGGGGCTACGGCCAGCGGACTCATGGGCTGGAGCTGTCACTGGAGTGGGCTCAGGGACTGGAGCTGACACTGGAGCTGTCGTGGTGGCCATGATGGCTGGAGACTCTGGCGTGGCGGCCATGACAGCTGGGGTCCGCAGTGGGCCAAGCTCCAGGACCATCGGAGCTTGTGTTGGAGTTTGTGTTGTATAGGACTACAATGGACTACAAACATGGCACAAAAGACAGGAAACATAACAAAAGTCCCAAACATGCACAGGGAGGATATGACAGGTAAATACATGGTAGATTGCTCCTGTCTGCCTCACTGCCTCGCTGCTCAGAGTGGTTTGCGTCTGTAACTCTGTATAGCTTTGTTTTGAATCTCCTACTTTCATTCATTGTTGCTTATATTATCATTAACGTTACCTTATATCTAATATTGCCATCACATTATCACATTAATCTGACGTCGCTAGCTTTTAATCTTTTAATCTAAATCACTATTACAACGCGTTTGCATCTCGCTAGCTTGTTAACTTGTCATCAGTCTCTCGCGAGCTCCTTTTTCTACACGTTCATCAAACAGCTGTGGTAAGTCGGATCAGTCTACAAACACGGTGAGTCATGTCATCCTCTCCCAGTATTATATCGTGTTCAGTTTGTCACATGTTCAGTATAGCTTTCTCTGTCGGCGACGAGGGATTTACATGTCATAAATGTAGGGAAATAGTCAGGCTGACAGAGAAAATCTCAGAATTAGAGACACGCATCCAAACTTTAATCGAGGATAGTAAGAATGCAAGGGCTTTAGATATTGTTTTGGATGCGACTAGCTTAGTGAACTCTGCAGGGCACTTGGGTAACGGTGAGGCGGCCTAGCCGCAGAAAACACCACTCTTCCGTTCCAATAAGAACATCAAACAGGTTCTCCCCACTCAGTGACACACCCACTGAGAATCCTGTTGAAAGTGCCCTAGTTATTGGCGATTCTATTACACGGAACGTGAAAATAGAGACAACAGCCACCATAGTCACATGTTTGCCGGGAGCCAGAGCGCCTGACATCAAAGCAAATTTAAAAGTGCTGGCTAATGCTAATCGTAAATACTCTAAAATTATAATTCACGTCGGCACTAATGATGTTCAACTTCGCCAGTCGGAGATCACTAAAATTAACATTAAAGAGGAGTGTGAACTCGCAAGTACAATATCAGGAAAAGTAATTTGCTCTGGCCCTCTTCCTGTTCGTCGGAGTGATGAGATAGTTAGCAGATTATCGTCACTCAATGGCTGGCTGTCTAAGTGGTGTCTGCAGAATAATATAGGTTTCATCGACAATTGGAAAAGTTTTTGGGGCAGACCTGACCTGTTATAAAGAGATGGTATTCATCCCTCCCGGGATGGTGCTGCTCTTCTCTCTAGTAATATGGCACATAGTCTTAGAGCGGAAAAATGACAAACTGGGGCCCAGGTCAGGAAGCAGCAGACAAGCTGGCTAAACCGACCGTCTACTAGCTGCCTCGCTTTACAGAAGTCAGATAATTCCCAACACATAGAAACTCTTACACATAGATATTATCACATAGAGACTGTGTCTGTACCCCGAATTAGTAAAAACAAAAAAATTCCAAACCCATTTAAGGGTAAAAATTTAATTGATGTTCAACAAATAAAAAACCAAGATAATACTGATAAACAAATGATAAAGCTTGGGTTGTTAAATATTAGATCCCTTTCTTCAAAAGCACTTATTGTAAATGATATTATCACAGACAATAATTTAGATGTGCTGTGTTTGACAGAAACTTGGCTAAAACCGGACGATTACATTACTTTAAATGAGTCTAGCCCTCAAGGTTACGATTATCGACACAATCCTCATCAGAAAGGAAAAGGGGGAGGTGTTGCTGTAATTTATAGTAATATTTACAGTATTAGTCAAAAGTCTTTCAAATATAATTCCTTCCAAGTGATGGTACTTTATGTAACGTTATGTAAGTTGACATTTGTGCTGGCTACTGTATACAGGCCACCAGGACACCATACAGACTTTATCAAAGAATTTGCTGATTTTCTATCGGAGTTAGTACTAGCTGCAGATAAAGTCCTTGTTGTTGGTGATTTTAATATCCATGTAGATAATGAAAAAGACACATTAGGATTGGCATTTACAGACATTCTAAACTCTATTGGAGTTAGACAACACGTGTCAGGACCCACTCATTGTCGTAATCATACTCTAGATCTAATATTGTCACATGGAATCGATATTGATGCCGTTGAAATTCTGCAGCAGAGTGACGACATCTTAGATCATTATCTAGTCTCGTGTATACTACATTTAGTCAAGGCTGCTAAACTGCCTCCCTGCCATAAATATGGTAGAACCATCACTTCTACCACTAAAGATCGCTTTATAAATAATCTTCCTGATCAGTTTCATCGCCTTAGCATACCAGACAGCTTAGAAGACCTCGATGTTGCAACGGAAACTATTGTCTCTGTCTTTTTCAGCACATTGGACTTAGTTGCTCCTTTGCGTTTAAAAAAGATTAAGGAAATTAATCCAACGCTGTGGTACAACAAGCACACTCAGGCCCTTAAGAGAGCAGCCAGAAAAATGGAGCGCAGCTAGAAGAAAACAAAACTAGAAGTTTTTCGCATTTCGTGGAGAGAAAGAATGATTGAGTACAGAAAGGCCTTAAAAACTGCTAGATCTGCTTATTTTTCAAAACTTTTAGAAGAAAATAAGCACAACCCTAGGTATTTATTTGATACAGTGGCTAAATTAATAAGAAATAAAGCTTCAACTTCTGATGTTTCCAAAGAGCACAGCAGTAATGACTTTATGAACTTGCAAGATTGACAATATTAGAGAGAAAATTATAACCATGCAACCGTCTACTACAGTATTGCGTCAGACAGTGCATTGTAGTGTCCCTGAGGAAAAATTCAATTCATTTACTGCTTTAGGAGAGGAAGAATTGTCTAAACTTGTTAAATCATCAAAATCAACAACATGTATGTTAGACCCTATACTGACTAAGCTATTGAAAGATTTGCTTCCAGAGGTCATAGATCCTCTTCTTAATATTATTCTTAATTCATCTTTATCATCTTTATCATATGATATGTACCAAAAACTTTTAAGCTAGCTATTATTAAACCTCTTATTAAAAAACCACAACTTGATCCTAGAGAATTAGTCAATTACATTATTATTGCAATTATTGCTCTTATCATCAGATCGTGGTTGTATCTCTCTATTAGTGTTACTAGATCTTAGTGCTGCATTTGACACTATTGATCACAATATTCTTTTAAATAGACTCGAAAATTATGTTGGCATTAGTGGAATTGCATTATCATGGTTCAAATCATACTTATCTGACCGTTATCAGTTTGTAGTAGTAAACGAAGAGATGTCATATCAATCACAAGTTCAATATGGAGTACCGCAAGGCTCAGTACTAGGACCGTTGCTTTTCACTCTGTACATGCTACCCTTGGGAGATATCATTAGGAAGCATGGCGTTAGTTTTCACTGTTACGCTGATGATACTCAGCTCTATATTTCTTCACGCCCTGACGAAACTTACCAATTGACAAAATAAACGGAATGCATAGTTGATATAAAAAATTGGATGACCAGTAATTTCCTACTACTAAATTCAGAAAAAACAGAGATTCTAACTTTTGGACCAAAAACTTCTTCATGTAATAACCTAGAATATTGTCTAACACTTGATGGCTGCTCTGTTAAGTCTTCGTCGTCAGTTAGGAACTTGGGTGTGCTCTTTGATACCAATCTTTCATTTGAAGGCCATGTTTCTAGCATCTGTAAAACCGCATTCTTCCATCTACGACATATGCTCTCAATGACAAATGCAGAACAGTTAGTTCATGCGTTCATGACCTCAAGGTTAGATTACTGTAACGCTCCTCTGGGTGCTTGTTCCGCTCGCTTGATAAATAAACTACAGCTCGTCCAAAATGCAGCAGCTAGAGTTCTTACTAGAACTAGGAAGTATGACCATATTAGCCCAGTATTGTCAACACTGCATTGGCTTCCTGTTAAACATTGTATAGATTTTAAAATCTTGCTAATTACTTACAAAGCACTAAATGGTCTAGCTCCCCAGTATCTGAGCGAGCTCTTAATGCATTATAGTCCTTCACGTCTATTGCGATTTCAGAATTCAGGCCAGCTGATAATACCTAGAATATCAAAATCAACCGCAGGCGGTAGATCCTTCTCCTATTTTGCACCTAAACTCTGGAACAATCTTCCTAGCATTGTTCGGGAAGCAGACACACTCTGTCAGTTTAAATCTAGACCAAAAACGCATCTCTTTAACCTGGCATACACATAACACATTATCAATATATATTTTCAAATCCGTTAAAGGATTATTAGGCTGCTTAAATTAGGTCAGCCGGAACCGGGAACACTTCCTATAACACCATATGTACTCGTTACATCAGAAGAAGAATGGCATCTACGCTAATATTAGTCTCTCTGTTTATCCCGAGGTTTACCGTAGTCAACCGGATCTGGGCCGTATCCAGGTGAGATCGAGGACCTGCGCCTTGACACGACCACAACGCACCCCTGAAGTATCAGCAGAGATTGAGTCAACTAGATCATCCATTGTGAAGGCCTCATCGACACGACAGCCAGTGGCACAGTTCCCCAACACACCGTCCATACCGGCGTGATGAATACGATCCTCAACTGGATGGAACTGGAATAAATACTTTGAATGTTGCGATCCCATCGGACTTATGATAGCTACCTGAATCGTAACAAAGCACTGTTCGCCAGAGGAGAACTGGCCCCCCAACTAAGCCTGGTTTCTTCCAAAAAATTTTTCTCCATTTTAACGCCTGTTTGCCACCTGATGTCACCTGTTGGAGTTTGGGTTCCTTGCCGCTGTCGCCTTTGGCTTGCTTAGTTGGGGACACTTGACATTTGATATTCAACAGTGCTATGCATCAGCCTGCATTGACACCATTTTCTTTAAGAGCTGCTGTGCAGCCAAAATTATATACCAGTTATCACTGTAAAGCTGCTTTGACACAATCTGCATTGTAAAAAGCGCTGTATAAATAAAGGTGACTTGACTTGACTAAATCTAGAAAATAAGCGATTCAAATAATAAGATTAACCGTGTTGAGCTATATAACAATGTTTATTTTTCTGTTGATAAATGTATCCAAACAGTTGCTCAACTGTCTTATAAAACTCATAATATATTAAGGTGTCTTTGGTGTTTAAATGGTTTCTATGAATGTAAAACTGGAAATCGAGAGTAACGCGGATATGACGTCATTGACATGTGACGAAATGACACCGTCCGTGTCCTGGTTAAAATAGCTGATTTCTCTTGATTTAAACATTGTTGTGTAAGTACAATGTACACAAGTCAGCAAAATATATAGGTAATACTTTATTTTACAGTGTCCTTGTTACACATATTACATGTAGTTACAGTAGTAATAACTATAAATTATGCATAATTACATGCACTAAGATTAAACCAAACCCTAATCCTAACCCTAACCCTATGTGGTTAAGTGTTATTACTCAGTACTTCAATATAAAATTACACTGTAACACGGACACTTTAAAATAAAATGTAACCAAAATATATAATATTTTCTAGTGGTTTTTGGATATTTGAATCTAAAAATCTTACATATTGTGCCTTTAACAACTGAAACTTGACACATTGTTCATGACTCAAAAATATGCATTACATCAGTTTTGAAAATATTTTTAAAAACACTTTTTTTGAAGCTTTATTTGTCAATGACCCTAATACTGAAATGTACAATATGGACATATTGACAACATTTAAACATTATTACGTATTTACAAATAAAGAAACAAATCTTTTAAATCATAAAGATATTTATATAATTGCCCTTTTACCATTTTAGATAAACTGTAGATCCCTTACCCTTTCCCCCCAAACCCAAACCATTTTATAGAGAATATAAAAAGAATATATAAATGTAATGAACAGAAATGTGTAAGAAAATGACACTATATTTCGCCATGTTTCTCAATGACAACTCGTAAATACTATCTTTCCAACATGACTAGAACACACCATAAGCCCCGATCTTTACGAGTTGGGGCCGTGTCAGTAAGCAACATGGAAAACAACAATGTTTAAAGTGACATTGTCAGGCTTTTCTATTTTGAACAAAGTAAGCTAATTGCCTGCACAAAATATGATAGCATTGAAATATAACAATATAATATGTAATAAATTTTACAGAGGCTTCACAAATTAATTAAAAACATAAAAAATTAAAACACACCTGATGCACAATCTTTGTTCTTCTTTTTCTAAGTAGAGTTAAAAACCTTGCTGTATTTTTTTGTGTAGTTAATTAAGAGCGGGTACACCACCATCTTACTCCGATGAAAGTGACTTGAACGTGCCTGACACTGTAAACACGACTTCATAAACATTGCCAGATTTACAGTTCATTGAAATTAGACATTTGAGTTCATTCAAAGAAAGAGATTTAATCTATAGAAACTCAAAATTTTAGTTCATCTAATTTGATTTGACAAGAAAAAAGTTTACAGTGCAAATGCTTGTGGTCTTCCTATGAGACCACACTTTTGTGACATGACGCTGCTTGAAACCTAAATTGACAAATTGGACACCCTATGGTCGGTGACTGGGGATTTCACTTTGAAAGTGTCATGAAATGTGCAAGAAGCAATATGATATAATTTTGCAGAAATGCCACCACAGGCATGTTTTTCCAATGATCCTAGGTTATTACTGTTTTGTGTGAGACAGAGCTCTTGAAGTATGAGGCAGGTAGTTCTCTAATCAAGCAGAGCTTCAGTGAGCCAAGTGTGTTCTGCAGGGGGTACAGATTTAGAACTTGCTAAGGTCCAGAGGAAGAAAGAAGAGCAAAAGAGTCAACAGTTTTAATCTGTTTAGACTGAGTGGGATTTAACCTCATCCCAGCTGGTCCCCATGACTCTGTGGTGGCTATGTTCATGTGGATGTATGTGGGAGAAAATGAGCTGTGTTTGTTTTCATGTGCCAATGACTTCAGGGTGATTTAATCTGGGAATTAAACTCTTCATTGCATTTCTATTCAACCAAACAATACACAGGAGTTGTTTTTTTGTTGTTGTTTGTTTTTTTTTTTGTTTTTTTTTCCAATGGGGGTGAGTTTCATTCATTCAGAACTGATATAAATCTGGTTCTGAACCACCAGATTCGATTTTGGCAAAACTTTCCTTGTAGCCATGGTAACTACAGAAGAAACAGATTTTCCTCTTTTTTTTTTTTAATAATAACCATCATCAGTCTATTCCTATGTGACAAATGTTCAGGTGCATTGGAGGCTGACACGCACACTCTCTCTCAAAGATGTGTACATGCAATGAACACACACACAGACACAAAAATTAGCAGCCTAAATAAAACTATAACATTTTTTTTTTTTTTTTTTTAATTAATTCACATGGTTAATTACACATAGGCCTAAATGTGGTTAATTGATTACAAATTTTGTTTTGTAGACCCATATATTCATGGTTTCTGGTCTCTACTGAAAGAATGCATTTAGACACACACACACACACACAAGCACTCAATTGCTATATGCACAAAACACCACATGACTGACCAGGTTTTGGTTTATTTAAATCACCACAACTCCTACACAGAGGCAGTGTGCTTGTACTCCACAAATATCACACACATACACAAATTTTTTCTTCACTTTTACTATAAATGGACTATAAATGCATTTACAGAAAATCAGCACACACCTATAAATACATTATCATGCATGCAAATATTCATATACAAAAACTCACTACGAATGTTTACAAATCAGTAATAAAGCATGCCATGCACACACTCTCTTTGACACACACCCACATACACACAGACACCCCTCCCCTCTTGTATCCAAGCAGTTTTAGGCAGAGATCAACCCATACCCCCACCCCCCTAAAAACCCCCATCCTACTGCCACACCATCTCCCTCTGCCTCCCTCTACATCCCACCCTCCATCTGCCCCTCTTCTCTTCTATTGGAGGACAGAAACTAGGGGCAAAAGCAAGGGGAGGGTGTAGAGAATGTATTGCTTCTGTGTCTTGTGAGTGTACTACTGTGTAGGACATTTAAGGAGAGACAAGGTGACTTCATATTATTTTGTAACACTTAAATTATGACATTTTGTGAAATTTTTCAACAAACTAGAAGAATTTCCAAATGTGCAAACAGGAAATTTGTTTATGTACACAAAATAATAATTTATTTTATTTAATTTTTTCAGAAATGTTATACTGAAATTACACTTTTTAAATAAATTGCATGTATTCTATTTTGCTTGTTTACAAAGCAAAATGTTTGAGTGCATCTTGACATAACAGAAATGAACTGGGTTAAACTGCTGGGATTATTTTATGTCTGGAAGAGAAATGGTTGGAGAAAGGCGGAGCGAATGATGTGCTTACTCACTCGTCATGCCCGACTCTGTCGTGTCTGTCTCTCTCCCCCTGCTGTGTTCATTCAGAGTGCTCCATTAGTACTCACGCGAGCTTCCCACACACACATTCTGCAACAATGCAGTGACACACAAATGCAAAATGAAAGCACACATGCAAACACACGCATTAAATCATCATAAAACATTGAACTTCTTTTTTTTAAAATTAATATAACAATAATATAGCATTAAAATATGCATGCAAATATATCAGTCACAATTATCATATAATTTTCATAATCAGAAGTGCAGAGCTGTTTTCTTTTATAGATGCAATAGCTGTTGATTGGCTGTATTGTAGTGACACCTCTGGCATGTGCTTGGCTGCAGTGATACAGTTTTGCTCCATGCTGTGGTGTTTAACATGACACATGCACACAAGCATTAAATTAATTACAGAACATTTCAATGCACTTGACCTCTTTTCTCACCCTGGTCATATAGATGCCATCATGCATATTGTGCAAAACAATAAGCATGGTTCTTCATTGATAAATCTTAGTGATTCAGAAGAACTGCTCAAATATTTTCAAACACATTTTCCAAACTACTTGTGCTGTGAAGGGCTACAAGGATGCTGGAGCTTATCACAGTGATAGTAAAATCCTGACTGCATAAAGAAAATGTGGTTTTTGTTTAAAGGAAATTAATCTTTCTGTTAATAACAATAATTTTTCACTGTCATTTTTATTTTACAATAATAAAAATTCCAAAGTAAGATAATTTGAAAAAAAAGAAAAATATGATTAGAAAATCAGAATTGTCGTTAAATCGGAATTTTAAATCGAAAAGAGAGAGGAACTAAAAGTGGTCACCACATTAGTGGACAGACAAAACATGTGTTGGTTTTATTAAATCTCTATTTGAGTAATCAAATCACTTGATGCTCTGACTTTGAGACATGGATTAGGGCGTTGTTGATATAGTCTGCAACACCAGGCATTCTCTGTTCTTAGAATTGAGTGATGATTGTGACACCCTGTGAGTTCTACGCTGCTGTTTGTGTGTGTGTGTGTGTGTGTAGGTGTGTGCGCGTTTTCGTGACTTGTGTGCGCGCAGTGTATTGTAATTTTTCTTCTTTCAAAAGGGTGAAGGGTGAAGGTGGAAAGTGATGCTGAGAACAACCTACTCAATTCCTCCAGGCTTGCAGTATTTGGGCCAGCGTGTGTGTCTGTGTCTATTGTGTATTTAGGACAGTAGTCCCGTGTATGAATGTGTCTGTGTGTATGTGGTGTCATTAAGTTAGTTTGACCATAGCAGTCCCCTCTGATCTACCCTTGATCTTACAGAACTACAGAGAGACTACTAAATTAAGAAAACAGACAGACAGACAGAGAGTATGTAAATTACGTCTTTTGGCATTACTAGACAGAAGTTCAGCTGTATGCTAGGGGCATGTCCTGAAACATGTCATCATCCACTAATCCCAGCAGAATTTCACAAATAAACTACCAGTCCACATAACTGATGACCAACTAAAATGGGAGATGGAACCTTCCAGCACAGAGCAGTTCTGACAGTAAAATCTATGAGCTTAGATTTGCTGCATTAGGATTCTATCCCATTTAATGGGATGGTTCACTCAGAAATTAAACAATTCTTTTCATTGTAATATTTCATAGTAAATTTTTATACAGTGTTGAAGACAGAAGAAGATGCTATTGTAAATGGATGTTGACTCTGATCTGGGTGAAATAATAATTAATAAGGAATAATTTAAAAAATAATTAGGCTAATTAAAAAATATAATAATAATAATCAAATCATTAATATGGATACTTTCAGCACTTGCCCCTGTTTAGGCTTTTACCAAGAATCTATATACTATGCATAAAGACGTGTAGATTATGTAATAGAACTGTAGTCCATGCCAGCATTCACTGACATATGCACATAAATAATTGAACACTTGAATAAATGCATTTGCATTCACAAATGCAGCACTATACATATGCTCTCACAATGGGGACACAAAACATAGACATCATACACACATCGTGCTTTGGTATTAGTGTTTGGGTGTGGGGCGCGCAAATGTACTCAGCAAATGCAAATGGCCTCACTATGTCTTGATCTGTCTTTCCTGATAGTCAATACGAACAGAAGAAAGAGCAAAAGAATAAATAATTCAGAAGATTGCATAGGTATGAACAGTGGCATGCACAGACCTATGCTGGGGCAGGGGTGAAATTGCGTTCTGGGCTGGAGGGCGTCCTCCTCGGTTGAAATCGCATTTGGGGGGCACTGCATTACAACCGAAAGGGCACTTTAGTGATTAGCGATTTAAGGGGGAAGAGCTCAAGACCTCTTACTTGAATATTTAATGATACAAATGTAATAATAATAATAATAATAATAAATAAAAAACCTTTAAAGCCATCCAAATGTTGACATATCTTACTAAGATGTGATTTTATATATTTTTACCTATTTATTATGTCCAGAAATAGACCAATATGATCATATTTAGACAGATTGTGAACCTTTTGTTTTAATACAGTTGAATATAACTTTAATAAAAGTCCAGTGGCAATTCTCTTTATGCTAGACCATCCCATTTAACACCGCTTGGTCCGACATTTGCAGGCTTTGAAGGCGTGGCCTTTGAAGTCCGCATACTTTGAAGGATGCAGCTTCTGAATTGGGGCACAGCTAATGAAAACTAAGACACTAGACAAGACAAAACAGAACATGATTGTGACACACAGGATTACTGTAATGCCATAACAGTCATTCAGTGTTAGAGGCTACTAGTGCACTCATATCATGACCTAAAGAATGAGATGGTGTGTGCATGTTTGGTGAGTGATCATGTAAAGATTCTAAAAGGTGAAAAAAAATTGTTTAGTTAAAAATGAAGAATGAAGGGTTGATCTATAAAATTCAGTTTTTAGTGATTTTAAGTGATTTTCCACATTAATTGTGTAAATGGTCTGCCTTCTATGGAACAAAAGGCAAAACTTTTATAACTGGCCTCTGTCTTAACCATTTGGTAGAGCATATCCTGTTACAATTATTTGTACTACACTCACCCTGAAGAGGCCAATTGGTTGCTGTATGCTAAGCATATAAATCACTGCACTGCGATTTTCAAAAATACACTATAGCAGTGTATTTGCAAACAAATCAATCATAACGTGTGCTTATTTTCATGAACATATCAAAGATATTACTAGGCTATATTTTTATAATGTAATGTCATTTCAGAGGCCTTGCTGAACTGATCAAATCAAATAATTAATTTACATATATTGCTTGATTTACATAGCATTACTATACAGTATATTGAGAAGGAGGATCATCGGGTAGCACTGAGCAAGAAGGTCCGACCGTTCGAGTGCTCCATTTCCCAGACATGCAGCGCAGGTGAATTGGTGATATTTCATTCACCCGTAGGAGTGAGTGTAAATGCTAGCAGTTTGGAGAATGGATGGATGATATATAGCATATATATCTATATCTATATCTATATAAATAGCCTACTAGTTCAGGTCTGTTTAATTGGGGTTGGAGCTAAACTTTGCAGGACAGTGGCCCTCCAGGAGCAGGACTGGACACCCCTGGTCTATATTTTCGGAGAATCTATCATGGTAAACGTATCATTTAAAATACACAAATTAGCAAGTATAATTGTGTCATTAAGAGAGTCTATTTTCACTTTTTAGTAAAAACGAAACTATCATTGTGCAAATAAATATGTTTCCTGTGCTTGACTATTAAAGGGTTAATAACGTTTAATGATATCAGTATAATCGGCAAAGTACTTAATTATAAGCAGGTCATGTTTATGTTGTAACATAACATTATTAATTAAGTCGAAATTTCCCCCTCCAGGTCGACAGATGACAGCAGTGTGGCCGGCGTCAATGCGTGGCTTTCCGGCGGAAACGTTCACTAGCAACTTCCGTTTCCGTTTCGCCATTGGAAAACGTTCAGCGAACACCGTGGGAGCAGAGAAAGTCTAGAAACATTTCAGGACTTTTCCTCCCTTTATTTACATAACTATCGGATTATTTTTAACTTAGTGATTTGGTGCGGGGGAAGAAAAAACGAGCATTTTAAATAACGAGGAAACTTGTCAGGTCGCTGTAAAACAGCTGAATAAAGTGAGAGGTAAGTGTTTGTGTTAAGATTCGGTTCGTTTGCTACTGAAACCATTCTTTAAAACATTAACCTGGTAACCATAACTTAAATTTCTTAAACATTAAATTATTCTTGCTACAATTATAGTTGTTACTGTAATATAACGGCGGCAACTTGGTATTAGCCATGACTGTCATAAAAAAAAAAAAAATTACACAAAGTGACGATTCTGAAAGTACTGACACTGAATAATATTACTTTTCAGTGCTGTTCTGTGGACGGTATGATATTTTTGCAGTGCATTGGGTAACTTTCTGAGAGACTTAAATTTAGAGCCAATTCAGTGAACTCTTGAGGGTGATAACACAACTGAACTGAATCTTGCGCAGCAAAACATTGAAAATATTTATTGCACTGATTCTAATAATTATTGTATTTTTATCGTTGTTGCTCTTTGAATTATTCAAAAGCCAGAAACAGCCAAGGTCCATAAAGCACGCATAAGTTGGAATCACATATATTTGTAAATGGAGACTAAATCAAACACCCCAAATACAAAACATTCTTATACTGTTGTTCGGCCCCATTTATTTGAATGGTTTTAGTCATTTATTGAAGATTTGTGTACTTGAAGCACTCAAAGGACTAATAAGCAGATTGTAATTTGAGACATTAAATAATTGAGAACCATTATTAATATCTTGTTGTAAAGGAGTGCAAATAAATGATTAGACTTGTCTATTAATGTGAAAAATAACAAAGCTGTTGAACTGAAGGTGGACTGTGACATTAGTATTACATTTTGTTTGTTTGTTTGTTAGATTTTCCTCCAGCATGTCTCTCCCCAAGCGTGAGGTTGATGAGCTGAGGCCATGGGTGGAACGCATAGTAAAGAAGGTCCTTGGTTTTTCTGAACCCACTGTAGTCACAGCAGCATTGCACTGTGTGGGAAAAGGCCTGGACAAGAGAAAAACCACAGGTAAGATGTTTTCCTTACCTTATGAGCTCCTACCAATAATTTTTTTTAAAAATTAAAAAAAATTTGGGAGTCTGCCTGAATTTGACCAGTGCTGCCGGCTCGCAACCGTGCCATGTACCAACTGCTTTGACACGATTATCAGCTTAACTTGACTTGTATCGTGTGCAAGGGCCCTCAAGCTCCCGGGTGTCTAAACTTGCACTGTGTATGCCAGGCTTAAGTGTAGTCTCCTAAAAAAAAATATATATATCTTTACGGTATCTTAACATTTATTGTGAATAAATGTAATAGAGCCTGATTGCTTGAAGTTTGTAATGATAGTGGTGAGACTTATTACACACAACAGATTTAGATGAGAATTCTGCTAAATATTTGCTAATTTTTAACTGCGTAGGTTTGCCATTGAAACACAACATTATCTCAGTCAGTGTAAAAAAAATGGCAACACTGGCAGATAATAGTATTCTTTATCTGATGCTTTTGCTCTAGTTAGTCATTAAAATAGTATTACTAATAAAATGATTTTGGGGAAAACGGAGATTCTTTATATCAGTCATGGTAAAAGATTAATTGTGGTTTTGGATGGTAATGGAGGCTACAATAAATATTACAGAGACAAATAAATGAGGCTTGAGGATTAAAACTGATTTAGCAAGTGCACATGAAATTAATCTTAAAAAATAGTGAAATAGATACAAGTATCATGAGATGGAGTCATCTTCTTACAACATTATGGGGGAGGATAAATGTAGTGAAAATTATGCTATTCCCCAAGGTGAATTATATGCTCAGAATTTTACCTGTTATTATACCTGTCATCATATAAGAGGTTATTCAATTTGCTCTGTTTGGGGAAAAAAACAAAAAAACAAAAACAAAAACAAAAACATTATTTTGCAATGGGAAGAAAATTTGTTGCAATTTAAAGAGTCTTATGCTCTGACTAATAAAGATATCCTGGAAACACTTTACATTAAGGTCTCATTTGTTAACATTAATCTATTAACTAACATGAACTAACAATGAGCAATACATTTGTTACAGTATTTAATAATCTTTGTTAATGTTAGTTCATAAAAATCCAGCTGTTTGTTCATGTTAGTTCACAGTGCATTAAATAATGTTAAATACAACATTTGATACTAATAATGTATAGTAAATGTTGAAATTAACATTAACTAAGATTAATAAAATGCTGTAAAAGTCATTCTTAGTTCATGTTAACTAAGGTAGTCAACTAATTTAATACACAATACCTGCAGGGACGCTGAGGGTATTTTCAATTGAAGGAGGAAACATGACGTTTTACTCATTGTATGTAGCAAGACTCAAAAATAACGATCGAAACATCTGGTGGTGGTGGCCTTACAAATCCATGCACCAGAGATGTGGATGTTGTAGTTTGTTCGTAACTTTGAAAACATAAAAAAGTTCCCGATTAGATGCTGGGTGCTGCTGTCGTTGAGCTAATTAGTAAAGGTACACAAACTGCACAAGCTAAATTACTCCCACAGTTGTCTCCAGCATGGAAAAGCAACACCGATATTATTTCAGGGTTTTAGCTCTTTTATGATCCAGCCTTTTTTTCCGTTATTGCCCTTTCTAAGACTGTCTTTCTTTTGGTTGATACTAGGCATGTGACGGTATCAAATTTTCATGTTGCGATTAATTGCTGAAGCTTTTATCACGGTATACGGTATCATCGCGATATTGAAATAAGTTGCAAAAAAGTGTTGTCATAGTATAACAGGTTTAAGAACTCTTTTTGTAATAACAAAAAAAAAAAACTCTGAATGTTTAAATACAATACACAAAAAATATATTAAGTAAAATTTTCAAACAGATTAAAGTGCAAAAGAATTAGGCTATAAAGAACAACAGGTAACACTTTACAGTAAGGTCTCATTATTTAATGCATTAACTAAGATTGAGCAATAGCTAGCCTACATTTGTTACAGAAAGTATTATGTTTTGTTAAGAAATACAACTGATCATTGTTAGTTTTATCTCAGGTCCATTAAATAAGTTCTTTTGATTTTAGTAATGTTATTAAACAGTAACTAAGAAATTAACATTAACTAAGAATAATTAATGCTTTATAAGTATTTTTCATTGTCAGTTTGGTAATAATGAATTAACTAATGAAGCCGTATGTCTCAAAGTTTTACTGAACAATAACAAATAATCAGAACATTTCTAATCATTAGGGTATGTTGTAGTCCAGATTAAAATATAAAAATGTATTAAGTATTTGGTGCTGTGAACAACACTGAGATTACAAAAAAATGAATGGCTGTTTGAAGCATTTTAAAAACTTCACTAGTGCAGTTGCTTTGTTTGTGGGGTTTCCGGGGTAACCGCTGCATTCTGCTGTTCCATCAGCGCCCTCTGCTGTCAGAGAGTGAACGTGCACTTTCATTCAGGGCGTCTCCTTCACTCGTTCCGCCATGTGCTTCTCACGCATGTTGGGCTTGTTTACATCTGAGCGCGTGTCCCTTTGACGCAGAATACAGCGGTGTTGTACATTTTATACGGTTGATGGGGAAAGTATTATAAAATGCATTATAAAAATTTTAATAATTGGTAATAAATTATTATTTACGGTATTTTGAAGTGCCCACGATAACAATATTGTGCATATTCATTATTGCGATATATCGCATTACCGAATATCGGCACAAGTCTAGTCGATACTTTTCCAGTGCCACTTGTTGTCGGTTGGGTTATTGCTGTTCGCCTGTCATTCTCGCTCTGACTCTGCACAGTGTACAAGAAACGCACTGATGTATGCAAACACACATTGACCGACATGGAACACATACTATCAATGATTGAACAAACATTGGTCCTATGCCTTCCACAGACGATATATTTATAAAAATACATTTAGACCGCTTAACATAGTGATTGCTATCAGGATATGAGGAGACTTTCAACCAGTATAACAAAAAATGTTTCTGAAGAGAATCACTTATTGCACCTTAAAAATCATTAGTAGTTAGTTGCAAGTGCATCTAGTGTTGTCAAAAGTACTTCGGTACCAAGTCGGTACTGAAATTTTGAAAATGTGACGATACCCGCATTTCTGTAGTACCGGTAGTACCGAGAATCCGGGTATATTCGGTACACTGATAGGGCTGTGGCATTATTTATTTGAATATGACACGAGTGAAGCACAAAGCTTTGTTTACAAAAGAAATAATAGGTTAGCAATTAAATGTGACATCGCAGCCATGGAAACATTTTGGTTCATGCCTAATGAGAGAGGTACACGAGTCCATAAATTTAAGCTTTGTATTCTGTTTTGCGAATCGATCGCGATCTGGTCACCCAACTATCAGAGAATTTAATAGTATTCCATTAGTTATTCCACTGAACATGGGATCTCTGTTTCTTTTCCCAAATCTTCACTCACGCAGGGGATTATAAACGTTTCTTTCGTTTGCATTTAGGCCTATTATAGGCTATTTGCATTCTTTACTGTGGTAAAGTAGAAAAACACCGTAGGACAGAAACCTTTCTGCTTGCACGTCAATTTCTCTTTAACACAGTTTGTGCTTGTTATTAGACTTTATAGGGCACGTCAAGTTTATTTGTATAGCGTGTTTCACACACGCTGGTGATTTTTACTTTCACTTTCTCTGGCAGCGCTAAATCAAACATAGCCTGAATGTCTTTCCCCTGCGGAGGATAAAAGTCGCTCTTCAGACTTTTTACAACAAGTGTCAGTTGCTTGTAACATCAGGAGATAACATGAAGATATTATTAAAGAGAAATGGTCTCTTTCCTGCTCGTGTCCCACATCCCTCTCAAAGCGCAGAGCAGTAGGCTATATGACGCATCTTTGTGTGGAAATAAAAAAACAATTTTTTTTTTTTTTAAATAATATTTAACTTTCTTATTACTTAAGTTACCATTATTTACCGATATTTATTTAATAGTTTTACAGGCTGTAGTGTGTTGTTTCACTGACGGAATAGCTAAAATAAACACGCACGTCTGTTACCCCTGTTGAAAAAACCAGCATATGCTGGTAAGGAAGGTTTTGAAGCTGGTATGCTGGTTTGAGCTGGTTTATGCTGGTCCTATGCTGGTCCAGGGCCAGCTTAGGACCAGCACTTGACCAGCATAAACCAGCTCAAACCAGCATACCAGCTTCAAATCTACCTTAACCAGCATATGCTGGTTTTTTCAACAGTACAAAATGGATGTTTGAGCATTTATTTATTTTTTTTATATTTCAAAATGTATTTCATTGAGGTAGCCTATATATACACACACACAAACATACACACATGCTCCAAATCATATTTAATGTTTTTAAAATAGGCTATATAAAATAGTTCCAACAGATTTTGCTGTGGTACCGAAATTGGTACGGAGAACCGTAAAATTCTCATGGTATTGGTACCGACTACTGGAATTTTGATACTGTGACAACACTAAGTGCATCATATTACTTTTAATTTAAATCTCTTTTAAATAACAACGGTTGTGGTTAAACCCAACATATTCTTTAACATCGAAAACATTAAAGGCCCATTCACACCAAGGATGATAACGATAAAGATATAGTTATACAAATCATTCTAAATATAAAAGAATAGCAGAGTCCACACACAACTGTAATGATAACGATACAGAGAAACAATATCGTTGGAGTCACTTTCAGAACGATTTTTCCAGTTGATGAATGATGAAAACATTGACAGCCAATCAGAATCCATTCTGCTTAGAATAAACAGAACGATATCGTCCGCTAGTTCTTGGTGTGAACGGGTGTGTGGAAACAAGCTGGTATTTTTTGTAAAAAAAAAAAAAAAAATGTGGATGGAGACAAAAAATGATCCCATTTCCCTTTTTTACTGGTGAAATCAGTATTGTCATTCAGGACCCACAAATATTGCCCCATTGTTTTTTTTGTTTTGTTTTTTGTTTTTTATACATTGTATTCAGATGCTTCATATTTTGTGTGAAGTACAATAAACATTATAAATCTCATTGGTAAA
This sequence comes from Hypophthalmichthys nobilis, assembly GCA_037950665.1. NCBI lineage: Eukaryota > Metazoa > Chordata > Actinopteri > Cypriniformes > Xenocyprididae > Hypophthalmichthys > Hypophthalmichthys nobilis. The sequence continues at coordinate 26,464,577 of CM075481.1, read as the reverse complement.
CTGGCTTGTACTAATATAGTGGATAAAAACAAAAAGACAATATAAGGTATAACTGTAATTGAACTAAACTATACCTGTTCTATCTCCACACAGCATATATTCACAGTTTCTAATGCGTCGGGGAGAACGAGTTCTTGAAGCTCCACCCTCCGCCATGCTGAGCGCAGCAGCTCATTTGCATTTAAAGGGCAGACACTGAAACGGCGCGTTTTTGCTCAACCCCAAAAAGTGTCAATTTTAACATGATGTTATAAAAAATTATCTGTGGGGTATTTTGAGCTAAAACTTCACATAAACACTCTGGGGACATCAGAGACTTATTTTACATCTTGTAAACGGGGGCATAGTAGGCCCCCTTTAATGCGTCTGATATACTGTGGCAAAGCAGTGAGAATTCCATGAGACTCTTCATTAATAATGATCAATATCTCTCTTCTTTTAGACCAGCTAAGGCCGTTTCTTGATGATTCGGCAAGCAGCTTTGTTGAGCGTCTGTTTGAAGCTCTTGAGGAAAGCAAAAACTCCCGTGGCAACAAAGGAGCTGGAGAGAAGAACCGCAAAAGAGAACTAAAGGTATAAAGTTTTCTGTGCCTCCAATGTCTGAGTGTGAAGGAACGTTTATTAAGAAAACAAATAAGCTGTGTCCCAGTTCAGGGGCTTCGCATTTGAAGGCTCGTCGGTCTCATTTAAGAAAAGTAACTGTAATAAAATTTACTTTGATTCCATGTGAGGTGTAAAATACTGTAATTTCTTTATTACTTTGCAGTCTAACAGTTACATTTCTTAAATGAGAATGACTCGATGATGTATGCAGCGTTCAAATGTGACTTCCGGAGGACGCAGCCCCTGAATTGGGACACAGCTATAGTCTGTTCTGAATCAATTTTGAGTCGCTCTTTTCTAAAATGGACTCTTTAGGTAAACTTTCTCTGACTGTCTTATTTTTCCTCTCTCCTTTGTTTAGGAAGTGTTTGGAGATGAGGTGGAAGGAGTGAAGGATGGACACAGTGTGGATACAGCGGTAAAGAAGAAGAGGGTACCTCGGTTTGAGGAGGTGGACGAACCAGCTGTTTTACCTGGACCCCCTACAGAGAGTCCTGGCATGCTTACCAAGATGCAGGTAACACCATGCCATCAGTAAAAGAAGGCACTAGACAGAGAGGTATCTGATGGAACTCATACAGGATCACTTTAATAAAATGTTGAAAATTTAATGAAAGGAGTAATGGGATGAAGTGTGATCACTAGAACAGTTAGAACATTTTATGACTTGTAAGCCTAAAAATACTTGGATAAAACACATATTGCTTAGTGCTGCATGAATGAAAGTTCACAGCTTTTTCATAGAGGGCACTAATAGCTCATAATTTAATTTTTGATATACTGCCTGTGTCAAGTGTAAATACTACCTGTGATACTCTACCCTATTTTCAGATCAAGCAAATGATGGAAGCAGCCACACGGCAGATTGAGGAGAGAAAGAAACAGCTAAGTATTGTGGCTCCTGTCCCCGCTGTGCAGGTAATAAACAATACCAAGCACCTGTTTACAGCGACTGCCCTGTAGTAAAAAGAAATCTAAGGAATCATAAAAATACCTAGCATTTGGTTTATTTCATTTATGATTGTTGATAAATTAATCACAGGTAATCATGTTTTTCAGAATAAAATATGCGCTATACTTCTGACTAAAATAAACATTCTGCTAAAATATTTATTTTTAGACTTTAAATGTAGGTTTAAAATTTTACATGTAACACCAATAAATGATTTTTATTTTTTTATGAGAGATGTAAAGAGACTTTCAAGTACAAATTTTATAAGTATACAGTAACAAAGCACTTATAAATCATTTTTAAACTATTAGTTTACAGTTAATTCATAGTTTATAAATTGTAGTCTTTAGATTAATACAACAATAGGCTATGTACAAATTGTGAGTTCTTCATTGTCACAGTAGTTAACAATTATTATCGTTTAATTATCTCATAATTAAAGAGTTAGATAATGGTTTTTATGCATTAACAACTTATAAACCTTACAAGTGATGTGCAGTATTTTAAACCAGTAGTAAAGGAGCTGTTAAAGTTTATTAGGGGTAAATACTCCTCACTTTAGATTAGGTCACGGAAAATACAAAAGTGCCATTAATTAAGTGCTTTAAACCAACCTTTATTAGACATTAATTGCAGTAATATTAAGGGTTCCAGAATTTTTTATAAACACATTAAGCAAAAATGTGCAATTGACTTTATACATAAACATTTCTTTACGTTTCTTTACTATTGATAAAACTGTAAAGAAATGTAAAGAAAAAATGATAACATTATACACTACCATTCAAAAGTTTGGTAAGATTTTTAATGTTTTTAAAAAGTTTCATCTGCTCATGATCATGATAAGGCTGCATTTATTTAATTAAAAATACAATAAAAACAGTAATATTGTGAAATATTATTACAATTTAAAATAACAGTTTTCTATTTGAATATATTTTACAAAGTAATTTATTCCTGTGATGGCAAAGCTGAATTTTCAGCATTATTAGTCCAGTCTTCAGTGTCACATGATGCTTCAGAAATCATTCTAATATGCCGATTTGCTGCTCAAGAAACATCTCTTATTATTATCAATGTTGAAAACAGTTGTGTGCTTTTTTTTTTTCAGGATTCCTTGATGAATAGAATGTTCAAAAGAACAGCGTTTATCCAAAATACAAAGCTTTTGTAACATTATACACTACCATTCAAAAGTTTAAGGTCAGTAAGAATTTTTATTTTTTGAAAAGAAATTAAAGAAATTAATACTTTTATTCAGCAAGGATGAATTAAATCAATCAAAAGTGACAGTAAAAACAATTATAATGTTACAAAAGATTATATTTCAAATAAACGCTGTTCTTTTGAACTTTCTATACATCAAAGATTCCTGAAGAGAAAATATTGTACACAAATATTTTGTACAATTGTACACAATGTTTTTTGAGCAGCAAATTAGCATATTAGAATGATTTCTGAAGGATCATGTGACACTGAAGACTGGAGTAATGATGCTGAAAATTCAGCTTTGCCAACACAAGAATAAAATACATTTTAAATTGTAATAATATTTCACAATATTACTGTTTTTACTATATTTTTGCAGCCTTGGTGAGCAGACGAAACTTCTTTTAAAAACATTAAAAATCTTACCGATCCCAAACTTTAACGGTTGTGTGTGTGTATGTATGTATATATAATTTTAGTTAGTGTATTATATAGATATTTTGAGCACAGAAAAAAGAAATGTTATAATTGTGTCGACCTCGATAAACACACTGCCACTCAATAAATCAATGCTGTATGTTTTTGTTTCTATGCACACGTAAGAAAATGTACACATGGTAGAACTAAGTAAAATACATAAAAGTACTCATGAGAACGCAATGTTAAAATACATCAGTTAGGGTTAAGATACTAAGGCCCAATCCCAATTCTACCCCTTACCCCTTCCCTTTCCCCTACCCCTTCGTTTTGCGCGTACACATGAAGGGGTAGGGGTGTCACGATTCTCTTTTGGCAGGAGGGGTAAGGGGAAGGTCCAGACACTTCGAACTTTTTTGGGACCACACTTCGAACGAAGGGGTATGAGAAATTTCCCTGCATACACCGATTACCGTGCTGCTAGAATGCGTATAGTGATCATGGTAGTGATATTTCCACTCAGGATCGATCACTTGTGTGTTACCTGGCTGCCAGTTTCTCCGTAGCTTGCTAAAAGCGCTATTTGAATGATGTGAACACAACTGAATAATACAGTTAAAAGAAATATGTCATCCTTCATATCGCAGTCACTATTTACATATTGTATCATCTGTAAACTCTTGCGTTACCAAGGCAACAACTGATTCGTTTGTATTACATTGCAAAGAGCTCTGTTATCGCAGCACCACAGTAGAAAACAAAACCATATCCGTACCGGCCGGCTCGGCATGGAATGAAACATGGCCCAATGGAAGAGTGGCTCCACCAGTCTTGTACATTCTGTATCATTCTGTATCGTCTTGAGAAACTGAAGGCTCATACGTTTTCGAACTGAAACAGAGTGCCGTTTTCTTAAGTCCAAAATACAGCGCAAAACGTAGGGAGTGAGTAATCTGTTAAATTTGCTCACGCCTGATTTCTGTTGATATGTGCACTTCATTGCTGTTCATACTGGTTTAACTGGTATGATGACGTGTGTAATGGTGTAGTAGTGGTGTCCCATTTCTTAGGGGAATATTTTCACCCCTACACCTTGCTCTGTTTGAAGGGGGAAGGGCGAAGGGGTAGGCGAAGGGGTATAAAAGAGAATTGGGATTGGGCCTAAGGACAAAGTAATATGCAACTCTTTACATATGAGAATTAAACAATAGGAAGTTTTACAAATTACTGTGACAATGAATAAACTCACTATTTGTATATAACCTATTAGTATATTAACAATAATAAAGACTACAATTTATAAACTATGAATTAACTATAAACTAATAGTTGATTGATAAGTATACATTAATAAAGTACTTATTACAGTGTTAACGACTTTGTTTTGTAAAGGAGCATAAATGTAATATAATTACTATGTTGAATAATGAATGTGTGTTCCTCATACCAGTTAACATTTAGTGTATGAGCCTTGTTTCATTTAATGATTTTAACTTCTGCTTTAAAATAAGCAATGAGCAATTTACATTTTTAAAAATTTATAAGTATTGGATTTTTTTTCATCCTGTAATCAATTTATTGGAAGAAATAATCAACAGATTAATCAATTATGTAGCCCTAAACTCCAGTTTACAATAAATGACATGTTATAACTGGTACAGATTAGACAGCAATGTTGTTATTTCTTATGTTATCTTTTTTATCCCTAATAGTCTGTCATCCTTTGTCATCTAAGCTTTAAAAATGGATACCAAACTTTTGTTTTCACTCCTGTAGTCCAGACTGATTCCATCTCAGACGGACTCTAGTGCTCCACATCCCATCCTCCCAGCGGTGGGTGCTACCCAGTCCATTGCTCCCTCTCAGGCTGCTAACTTCATGAATGACGCTATAGAGAAAGCCCGCAAGGCAGCTGAGCTGCAGGCCAAGATCCAGTCCACACTGGCCATGAAACCAGGAATTCTGGGTGCTTTGGGAAACACAGGCCCACATAACCTGGTAGCCCTGGCCAACCTGCATGCCATGGGCATTGCACCACCGTGAGTGTTGTATACATGTAGAAATGCTGGTCTTTTTTGTACATAATCTGAAGAAGAATATTGGGAGCAAGCTTCATGTTTCTTAGTAACTTTTTATTAAATTGCAGTGTGTTTTCATGGAGGAATTTATTGCTAAAACAAATTAGTTAAAAGTTTTCACATATTTCCTTATAGTAAAGTGGAGCCTCGTGAAATCACAAAGCCAACTCCCCTCATTTTGGATGAGCTCGGACGAACTGTTGATGCCAGTGGAAAAGAAATTGAGCTCACACATCGTATGCCCACTCTAAAAGGTACCACACACTGCTACAGAAATATGAATCTCTCACATTTGGTTGTTTTGAAATGTATTTTTCCTAATGTTCTCTTTTGTTTTATTTTTTCCCTCTGTCTCTAGCAAACATCAGAGCGGTGAAGAGGGAACAGTTTCGGCAGCAGTTAAAGGAAAAACCCAGCGATGACCTGGAATCCACGTCTTACTTTGACCCACGTGTGGCCCTTACTCCTGCACAGAGAGCCAAGAAAGGCTTTAGGTTCCATGAACAGGGGCGCTTTGAGAAGATCGCCCAGCGCATACGCACCAAGGTAGGCAACAGCATCCCTCTTTATTTTTGACTAAAAAGCATAGATTAAAAATTTGATTAAAAAAAAAAAAAAAAAAAACTTTGATCAATAATAGTTGAGGATCATATTTTCTCCTGTTCTCAGGCTCAGTTGGAGAAGTTACAGATGGAGATTGCTCAGGCTGCCAAGAAGACAGGCATACAGGCGTCCACTAAACTAGCTCTTATTGCCCCCAAGAAAGAGCTGGGAGAGGGGGAGATTCCTCATATAGAGTGGTGGGACTCCTACATCTTGCCTTCCCACATAGAATTGTAAGAGTCAAAAGCTTTCAAATCTGCTGCAGACAATTCTAAAATATTCAAGACAAGTTTAGGGGGAAAAAAAGAACATGCTGGTCCAAAGACGTATTGACATTGTGAAGGATTCAGGCTGTCTTTTCCATATAATCTGGCAGTCATGTAGTTCCTTTTGATAATTAATAACAGAATTGAGTGAAAGTGGTCATGTTACATTTCTTCTGTTCTTTTTTTTTTTTTTTTCCCCAGATCTGCATGTACAAATTTAGATGAGGTGGAAATGCATGGAGTCACCAACCTAGTTGAACACCCCATTCAGATGGCCCCTCCAGGTATTCATCCATGCATTGAACATCAAAAAACCTTCTGCAGACAGAAACTGGTAGAATTTCAAAAGACTCATTGATCTGAATATTTGGCCTAACCTTTTACGTTTCTATTTCCGTCTTTCTCTTTTTGCTTCTCTTTCTCAGTGGATACAGATAAGCCAGTGACTCTGGGTGTGTATTTGACCAAGAAGGAACAAAAAAAGTTGAGGAGACAAACTCGTAGAGAAGGCCAGAAAGAGGTGCAGGAAAAGGTCCGATTGGGTCTTATGCCTCCACCTGAACCCAAAGGTACATCATCAGCCAGACACCTGCCAGTAAGACAGAGGAAGTTTAAATGTTAACCAACCAGCTAAAGGTTTGGGCACACCTCAACAGTTATAAAGAATGAGCCACACAGCTCATTCTTTATAACTGTTATTTTTCAATTAAAGGTTTTTCACATTTTTCACAATTTTCAGGCCTGGAAATTTTTTTGGAAAAAAAAAAAATAAACCCAAAAAGTTTTTGAAAAGTCATGGAAATTTGTTTTACAAAAGTCTGTATAATAGAATAGCCTATAATGTGGGAAATTCCTGCTAATAGTTATTCACTATAACATATTGATTAAATCAGTAAATGAATCCACACAGTCAGAATATCAGATCGAATCAGTAATTTGAAAGCAGCGTGAGTGATTCAGCAGTACTACGTCTTCTCTCTCTCTCTCTCTCTCTCTCTAACGTGCAAATGGCTTCACATCAACACGTCACATCTGCACTACAGACGAGCTGCATGCTGCGATACAAGACTTTATTTCGCATTTCACTTGCATGTCTTTTTAAGTCTTTACAATTTAAACATTCAAGCAATTTTACACCATTAGTTACTCGCGCACTCTCTGAGAGACTGTTTTCTGTGCACCCTCAGCCAAAGTGCACACACAGCTCACCAAAGCCTCGCAAACAACTCGTGAATGTCAATTTGAGTTATTTTTAAGACTTTTTGTCATTAATGTTAATCAAACAATAAAAGACAGAAAATCACTCACTGCTGTTGACTGGATAACTTTTGTATTTTTACTTTAAGGATTATCCAGTGTTATTTGACATCTGATTATTCTATTTCTTTAGTATTTCTGTACCCGAATACTACTTTTAGACCTACCTAAAAAAAACTTTATTCTGTTGTTTTTATTTGTGCTACTGCTTTTAGTTTGTTTTATTTTACTGACTGTTCACTGAAACAAAAATACATAGATTGAGCAAACATTTAGGATTTAGGTAATTGTACTTAAAAATAATAATAATGATAAAAAAAATTCTAAAAAAAATGCCTCCCCCCATTATAAGTGTCACCTAAGGGGGGAATTCCCCCCCATGTTTGCGACGCTATGTTCTCTGCATGGAGTAAAGTCTGTCACAGTCGCAGCTTGTATTAAAACTAAGGTTACACTTTATTTGAAGGTGTATTTGTTACACTGTAATTATACATTTAAGTACTGAGTAATATTAAGTAACTACATGTACTTGCTATAGGAGTAGGATTAGGGTTTGGTTTGGTTTAGGGTTAGTTGCATGTAATTATGCATAATTTACCATATTACTATAGTAACTACATGTAACAATAGCACTGTAAAATAAAGTGTTACCAAAACTAATGGCAAGCAAACAAATAGTATTAATAGTCATTCGTTTTAGTTAAGATATACTGTGATAAATTTGAACATGGATTTTTATTCTTATTTCACATTCATACATACATAGTCTTTCATGGAATATTAGATCATGAATATTGCCTCAAAAGTCATGGAAATTTAGTGGTGAAAATGTGTATGTATAAAACCCTGTATATTTTAGCTTCTACAAAGTAGCCACTAAATTACAGCTCTGTGCTCTGTACTTTTCTCTGTGTGTGCAATTTTTGTGTCTGTTTGTCTGCAGTGCGGATCTCTAATCTGATGAGGGTTTTGGGGACGGAAGCTGTGCAGGACCCCACTAAAGTGGAGGCTCATGTTAGAGCGCAAATGGCCAAGAGGCAGAAGTGAGTGGTTTCACACGCACAAAGTATTGGTTTCAAAGCCAATAGTACTGTATTTTCCAGAGAAGTTGCACAGGGTCAAAATTGCACATTTACAAACATTGTTTTATAAACATTATAAACACTAGGGATGTGGCACGATTTTCGAATATTTGATTAGTTGATTTAATTATAGAATATCGAATAGGTTGTGTGGTTGTTGTCTTAAAAAAAAATTCCCCATGTTTTCCCCAGAGGGTGGCGCCAATAATTCACCTAAAAGGTGTCAATCAACTCTCAGACTACAGAAGAACAACACATTGTCTCTCACACACACTGTAGACTTGCGTGACATATAACAGAGACATTAAATTAATGTTAACGTAAGTGCCATCATTCAGGCTGTTCACAATATGTTATAACGTGTTTTGGTGGCCTAAAATCATTATGGCTTGAGGTAGGCTTGCTGCGATAGTCGGTGCTACTGATGTTCAGCTACAACACCAGTATCATCACTTGCCCACCGCGGCACCACCCTCACCATCTTTTTGATTTTATTTTTTATTTATTTATTGTTTTTAATAGTAATAAAAATAATTTAGTTCAGTTAGAGAACAGACACTACACACTAAAAAACTAAACGTGTCTGCTCAATTCAGCGTGAGCCAAATGAGTCGTAGCACAGATCAGCAGCAGGAGTCAGATTTCACCTCACTCTTGACTGACAAGACAACAGTGGAAGATTTGGTTTCAAAGCGAAATGTAAAAGCGCCCATTGAAGCGCTTGTCATTGTACTGTTTTGTTGTTGTTTTTCATTAAGAATAATAATGAACCTACCATTTAAGCAGTCGCCACTCCCGAATTGGCACTTATTTTGAAAGTGAAAGTAAAATGCCCTCTTCTCCACGGGGCATTCATAATGGTGTGTGCCCACTGGCGCAGAGTGAGCGTTTTCAGTTAATTCCTATGGAAGCTCAACTTCTATAGGAATTTATTGAAAACACTCGCTCACAATAAGTTTGTTATAACAGTTTGTTATTATACAGATTGAAAGCATGAATGGTCTCTCTCCCTCTCTCTCTCTGTTTATGTGTGTGTATCCTATACATGCGTGCGTGCATGCAGGGGAGGGGTGTGATTTTCGAATAATAATCGAATAATTCCCAGCGATCATTGAATATTATTTTTGCTTGAAATTCCCATCCCTAATAAACACTATGAACATGTATTTTAGTTCCCCTCACTCCACAACAAATCATTTACATTTAGCTGTATTCAGAACAGGAATTAAATTATAAAAAAAAAAAAGTCCATAACACCTTTTAGATGATTAAAAAAAAGTGCAATTTATGTTTTGGGAAATGCAGTATTCTGTTCTTTTATTTTTGTTTTGCGTAGTGTGCATAGAGTAATGTTTTACCGCGTGTGTTCAGGGCCCATGAGGAGGCAAATGCAGCACGCAAACTCACGGCAGAACAAAGGAAAGAGAAGAAGGTGAAGAAACTTAAGGAGGATTTGAGTCATGGGGTTCACATTGCTGTTTACAGGTACAAAACGTGACAAATCAGCTAAAATATTGCATTAAAATGTAATATTTGTGCTGTAACACACACTCACTGAATAAACAGCTTGATTACAATGTCTTGTTAGCTTGCTGGGTTCTGCTTTAGAGAACCCAATCTTCCACAGTGTTTCCAACAGGAGTGTTCTACAGCCGCGCTGCATCCTGATAATCTACAGCTCCACAAAACTGCTGAATTTAATGTGAAAAGAGAAGTCCACAATTCAGAATAATAGTAGTCATCAAAAAAAAAAATTAATTATGCAGTGGACGAAAATGTTAAACAATTGAAAACTATTTTGTAGTTTAGCTTCTTCAAAGTAGCCACCAGATTTCAACTGGGTATTCACACTCTGGGTATTCTCTCAACCAACTTTGTGTGGTTAAGGAGGACACTAGTTGGTTGCTTTTATTTTACTATCAGTCTGCAAATTAGAAACATTAGTCAGGTTAGACACCATGTTGAATTTAACAGATGAAAACGAGGCTGTGAGGGATAGACGTACAGTCTTTACAATGGCACGCACTGTATAAAGGTCCTAGATCACGTAATTTTCACAACATTTAAAACGGTTTCCATTGAGTTTTAGTATACTGAAAGTTTTTTTTTTTTTTTTTTTTTTTTTGTAAAGACATTTCATCAACTGAACAATCGATACGTTGTTAAACAACAGTACAGTCCATTTAACGCACTGTATTTTATCCCTCACGGCCTTGTTTTCATTCCTGTCAAAAATTAAATATGCCACTACCCTGACTAAGGTCTATTACATCACAGTCCTAAGTTGTTCTGTCTCGTCACATTCGATACAGATTTTTTTTTTCTGTTTGCTCTCATGATTTTAGCTTTAAGTCAACCTTTTTTGCATCGTTCTTGGTGCTTGCACACAACAACATACATATAGCATGGCCAGTTTATCCTGTTGTTTACTCAAGTAGTTTATCTGCTTTGCCCACAGAATCCGAAATCTGCATAACCCAGCCAAGAAGTTTAAGGTGGAGGCCAATGCAAACCAACTGTACCTTACTGGCACCGTGGTACTGCACAAAGACGTCAACATCGTAGTAGTGGAGGGAGGTGGGTGAATATGATTGTGAAATCTCTATTAAATGGGCTGCTTGATTATTGCAAAAATTATTATTGAAATCACGATTATTTAACTCGATTATTGGTGGGTGATATGATCAAAGTCTTATTTCATGATATGTGTAATTTTAGATTAGAGACAATTATCGATACATTTATCATTCTTACAATCACCACCAGAATGTCCACCTTCACAACTGAACTCTGTTAAATGCTGTTCACTTCAACAGTTCTCTTCACTAAACGAAATTCATTTCAAACACTGGATAAGAGCAGTGTGGAAATTATTAACAACACTAACATAACAAAGCTAATGTTTTATATTAAAGCACAAACTAAGAAAAGAAAAACAAACCTTTAACCTTTAATTAAATTAAGCTTGCTGAATCGCAGGCTATTGTCAAATAAAGTGCAACCAATCTAATGTGTTTACAGTGCATGTTGGCTACGTTGTCTCCGGCAGGGGCGGGCTTTGGTAGACGATATGATCGGATATCACAATATTTTTTTAAAGGTGATAATTGATAAAATATTTTTCACATATTGCCCAGCCCTATTACAAACAAAACCAACAAATAAATACAACAGAACAAAAATACAAATTAAATATAAATAATGGTTTAAGTTTTTCAAGATGTACTAACAGTGGTATTTAGATGAGTAATGGCCTACAACAGAAACTGAATAAAGTAATCAAATGTAAAATAACACTGCTGTATACATTAAATATAGACTAATCCTTATTACAACTACAAAAGTTATTCGTTCAAGAGCAGTGAGTGATTTTATCTTTGTCTTTTGTTGTTTGATTAACATTAATCAAATCTTGACCAGGTCTCTCTGGAAGAAGAGATGGCAATATCTCAATGGGATTCTCCTGGTTAAATAAAGGATAAATAAATAGAATAAATTAATGACTGCTGCAGATTTATTAGGCTGCTATCACTTTAAGAGTAGCATGGATCCAATATACTGTTGCACACGCATTTTCTTAACAGTTTACAATCACTTAAGATACACATAACTTAAGACATTAACTGTGTTAACGAGGATACTCACCAAAACGTAATTTTGCCATTTTGTGTGCAAGCTCTTTGACCATTTAGGCGCGTATCCGAAGCCCACAGTAGGCTATACACTGCTTATGTGCATTTCGATTCGTCCCGGAGCGCACACACAGAAAGCTGCCTAGGGGACTTTATCTCTTTTGCGGCTTCATGCACTTGTATTAACACTGTTTAATATCAAGCATGTCCCGCAGTTTAGCAACAGTAGACTGCGTTTTACAATACTTATTTATTCGGCTGATTTAGATGTTAAGTTTGTCTTAAGAAGGAACGAAATCGCACCACTGTGAAGGAAAGGATGGTGGCTGAATGGAATGCAGTAGCGGCAGAATAATCGTTTTACCTCAAGTATCTTGTTTTCATAATTGTTGGAAGCTGAAATCGAAAAATCAATTACTTCTAATCGCATAGCCCCTAATCTCTATGGATGTATTTATTATTATTATTATTATTTTCAGAATCATTATTTATCCCTTAATTGACTCCTTCCTCCTTGTAGGACCCAAGTCACAGAAGAAGTTTAAACGACTGATGTTGAATAGGATCAAATGGGATGAGCCGAATTCCAAAAGAGATGGTAAGGGAAACAGGAGTGTATGAAGACCAAACATTTATAATCAACCTTTTATGAGCTGTGATTCGGAGTTGACCTTCCATGATTTTTTTTTATTTTATTATTTTTTTTTTTTTAAGAGCCTCAAGATTCAGATGATGAGGGTTCCAGGAAGAATAATAAATGCACCTTGGTTTGGGAGGTAAATGCATACCTGTTTCATTCTTCTGCAAAGAACATTTACCAAAAATTATTCATTACTCTCATTACTCACCCTTTGTAATAGAAACTATTTTTGCCGTTTCATTCAAGTCAAGTCACCTTTATTTATATAGTGTTTTATACAATACAGATTTTTGAAGCAGCTTTACATCAATAAACAGCAAAAATAATTCTCAGTGTTGACCATTTCATAGTTTTATAGCGAAATAAATAGACACTGTAATATGAAGTAATACAAAGTAAATAAGTAATAAGTTTTTCTTCCTTTATCTTATTAATCCTTTGTGTACTTAAATGTATCAATTTTATTCCTCAGGGTACAGCAAAGGAACGTAGCTACGGGGAGGTCAAGTTTAAGCAGTGTCCAACGGAAAGCATGGCTAGGGAACATTTTAAGAAGCATGGCACCGAGCACTACTGGGACTTGGCTCTGAGTCAGAGTGTTCTGGAGACAACTGACGACTGAGATATAGACTGAACTCTGAAGAACAACACCAGAGGACACAGTGGCATGTGGACCTTGCACGCTTTTTTTTTTTTTTTTTTTTTTTTTTGAGAGAGAGAGAGAGAGAGAGAAAGGTGGGATAGACTTTGGCAGAGACAAACATGTGTATGTAAATATAGTTTGAGTGTGTAAAAGGATGATTGTGTTTTGCATACCTTCAGTACAGGTGTGAAACAATGCAAGACTTCAGAATGAGCTAGGATGTTAACCCCTATGCGTACTGCTGTAGAACTTTACAGTGGTAGCAGCTTGAACAAGGGTGGACACTGGTTTTGTATCTCTTGTAACAGTTTTATAGTGTAGGCTGTGCCGTCTTTGATCTCATGTGTTATTTCTACTTTGGATCCATCTTGTTTGAGTGCAGCATCATGTGCTCTCACCATTTTGATGCAGTCTTTTCAGTAAGTAAGCCTCACTCCTGAAATAAGTTAATTGACACTGTGTAGTTTGTTACTGATTGACCATACATGTTTGAGTGCAGATTCTAGAGCATTGGTTTCAGTATAACACAAAAGTGTTGATTTTAGTGTGGCTGAAGAATGGAGAAGTATCTTTATTTTGGTTCACATATTCAAATGTCCAATAGAAAGTGACAGAACACATGGCTATTTACATTTATGGCACATTTATTTTTCATGCTCTTATCCCCCCCCCCCAATTTAATGTCAAGAAATCAAATGCAAAAAGTGCAACCAACCAAATGTTGATCATTAAAGCTCGGACAAAAAAAGAATGTTCTTGTTTGCTGATTTACTTCATGTTATATATAAAACGTAATTTCAACAAATTTAAAAGACTTCAATTTTATTAAAGAATACCACCTTGTATTTTTGATTTACACAGCCACAGTTAATTGTATTATCATATCATTATCATTTTATCATTGTATTTTCATTCCCCAACAGACCAAGCATTCCTGTAGAATGGTGCATACAACAAATTCAAAAGGAAAATTTGTAAATAATAAATCCACTCCATAGCAGATTCCAAGTGGTCAGCCTTAGGGCTTAAAACCAATTCCACCAGTACTGGGCAAGCACTTTCTTAGTGCAAATATAAGTAAATATGTAAATATCAGAGTGCACGAAAAGTATAATCGCCAAAATTATGAGACCTATGTTTTCACAACAGAAATTATATTTGTTTTGATTGCTCTTTAGTAGATGGAGGAAATCCAACCATTATATAGTGATTTGTTCAGATTCATATTCAGCATTAACAAGCTCAAGTGTTCATGTACATCCAGGCAGTTCTATTAAACCACTCATACTGTCTCTTCTGGACCCAGTTGTGATCACGTGATCACGCTGGTTTAAAGCACTTCCAGAATTCTTGCACTGACTGTAGTGAATTTGTGCAGATACTTCAAACTTGCATATACACTCACAGACTAGCACTCCAGCACACTTTGTCCCCACTAGAGACATGAAGTCTGTTGCTGGGATTTGGTTTGGTTGTAAAGCCAGAAGATGCATAGGTTTTTCTAGCATTAAAGTCACTATGAAATCAAAATTGACAATTCTTATTTTTTATGGAATATTACAGTATTAATTATAAGTTGTTTATCCATGCAATTAAATTCATGCGCTTGTATAATCTTTAATCAAAATAACTTCTCCTTCCTCTTGCAACAACATGTCTTGTCTTCTCTGATGACGTGTGTTTACTGGTGCAGAGCGGGACAAACTGTCACTCACATGAGATCACAGCAAGAGCAAACTGCAATGAATTCCCGATGGACAAAATCAAGTCATGCCCTACGTTTTTTGTTGTTCGGGAAGACGTTTCACTCATATACAAACCCTAATTCCAATGAAGATGGGACATTGTGTAAAACGTAAATAAAAACAGAATACATTGACTTGCAAATCCTTTTTGACCCATATTTAATTGAATACACCACAAAGACAAGATATTTAATGTTCAAACTGATATACTTTATTCTATATTCTGATATAGTATATTCACTCGTTTTGAATTTGATGCCTGCAACACATTCCAAAAGAGCTGGGACGGGGGCAATAAAAGAATGGGAAAGTTGAGGAATGCTCAAAAAACACCTGTTTGGAACATTCCACAAACAAGTTTATTGGAAACAAGTGAGCATTATGATTGGGTATAAAAGGAGCATCCCAAAAGGCTCAGTCATTCACAAGTGTTTTTCACCACTTTGTGAACAACTAGTCCAACAGTTTAAGAACAATGTTTCTCAGTGTACAATTGCAAATAATTTAGGTATTTCATCATCTACAGTCCATAATATCATCAAAAGATTCAGAGAATCCGGAGAAATCTCTGCACGTAAGCAGCAAGGCCATAAACTAACACTGAATGCCTGTGACCTTCGATCCCTCAGGCGGCACTGCATTAAAAACAGACATCATTCTGTAAAGGATATTACCACGTGGGCTCAGGAACACTTCGGAAAACCATTGTCAGTTAACACAGTTTGTCGCAACATCTACAAGTGCAAGTTAAAACTCTACCATGCAAAGCGAAAGGCATACATCAACACCTCCGGCTTCTCTGGGCCCAAGCTCATCTGAGATGGACTGATGCAAAGTGTCAAAGTGTGCTATGGTCTGACAAGTCCACATTTTAAATTGTTTTTGGAAATCGACGTCGTGTCTTCCGGACTAAAGAGGAAAAGGACCATCCAGATTGTTATCAGTGCAAAGTTCAAAAGCCAGCATCTGTGATTGTATGGGGGTGTGTTAGTGCCCATGGCATGGGTAACTTGCACATTTGTGAAGGCACCATTAATGCTGAAAAGTACATAGAGGTTTTGGAGCAAAATATGCTGTCATCCAAGCAATGCCTTTTTCAGGGACTTCCCTGCTTATTTCAGCAAGACAATGCCAAGCCACATTCTGCACGTGTTACAACAGCGTGGCTTCATAGTAAAAGAGTGTGGCCTGCCTGCAGTCTAGACCTGTCTCCCATTGAAAATATGTGGCGCATTATGAAGCCCAAAATACGACAACGCAGACTCAGTCTGCTGTTGAGCAACTGAAGTTGTACATCAAGAATGGGAAAGAATTCTACCTACAAAGCTTCAACAATTAGTGTCCTCAGTTCCCAAATCCTTATTAAGCGTTGTTAAAAGGAAAGGTGATGTAACACAGTGGTAAAAATACCCCTGTCCCAGCTCGTTCGGAATGTGTTGCAGGCATCAAATTTAAAATGAGTGAATATTTGCAATAAACAATAATCAGTTTGAACATTAAATATCTTGTCTTTGTGGTGTATCCAATTAAATATGGGTCTAAAATGATTTGCATGTCAATGTATTCTGTGTTTATTTATGTTTTACACAATCTCCCAACTTCATTGGAATTGGGGTTTGTACATCAATAAAGAAAATAAGACTATCACAACTTCAGTTTCATGCTGACTTTAATGGTAGCAAATAACATTAAAAGTCATTGTCTATTTTAAGGTCAAACAACAGGCTTCCTTGTTCTAGATCTTTTAGAGCCAGTAAGAGTTATGCTGGAGTAAACTGACCTTACACCCCTTTCTTACTCTTGAGAGAGCAGTACCTTCCCCAAACAGAGGTACCATGGTCAATCAAGTCCTAAGTCTATTAAAGCTCTCTGGGTTCCAGCAAGATCGGCAACTAGATCAGGGGTGCAAAACTCCTGGAGGGCCACAGCCCTGCAGAGTTTAGTTCCAACCCTGCTCCAACACACTTCCCAGATAGCAAGTCAATGTTGATACATCAATGCCAATTGCATTGCATTAATGTTACAAAGTGATGTTGGTTCAATATCACTTTTGACCTGCCAGTTAATGTTGAATTTTCAAAAAGAAGAAAAAAACCTCTAAGGTGTTGATACTATATCACTGCTGTCGAATCATTGTTAAAATGAACAAAAATAATCATTGGGTAATATTGTTGAATCAATGGTACAGTGTAATGTTGATTCTAAATCACTTTTGTTCAAACATTGAAAATACAACTGAAATGTTGTCAACATTAAACAACGTTGCCATCTGAAACAACATTACACTTCTAACTACACTTCAATGGAACATCAACAAATTCCTGAACATTTCAAAGTTTGGGGAAAAAAAAACTTTTAAAATAAAAATGACACTTTTCCATCAGTTGATTCAAAAAGACAAAAGATCATTCTTTAAAAAGGACAAAAGCACTACAACCTTTAAATATATAATTTTTCAGGAATCTTGTCCAACGGTTCAAACTCTGGCTTACATTAGACTACTGCCTTTTTTCCTTTGGGTTCTCTGAAATCTGAAAAAGAAAGTAGGATGTTGCCAGAGCATGTCAATTTAGTTGTCATGTTACATTCAGGAATGTTAATATGTTAAACACAATATTATTCACTGTTTTGTTTCAATTGCTTAACACAAAAACATTCTAACTATGATTTAAATATGATTACATTGTTTATTTATTCTATTCAAAATTAATGCTTCCATATCTTTCTTCGATTTCTACAATTAACATTTGTAAATGGAAGCACTATGGAAGGGTTGATCAATCAAGCTGAGTTTATCTCCAATCCTAATTAAACACACCTGAACCAGCTAATTAAGGTCTTTAGGATCACCAAAAACTTCCCGGCAGGTGTGTTGGAGATGAACACTGCATGAAGGTGGACACCTCTGGCAATTACTCAGGACTTAACTATGGGACAGCCGGGAACATTAATCTATAAATCTCAGCTCATTTTTCTATGAATCTATAGCATTCAACTGACAACTTTATCCTGTAAAATAACAGTGCTGAGTTTTTTTTTTTTTTTTTTTTTCAATTATAATTTCTTTAAAGCTGCAGATTCACCTTATTTAGAAATGAGTCTCTTTAAATTCCACAAAATAACTTTTTGTGATTATTTCAGCAGGAACAGGCTAAACTAAATGGGGATCTGTTACATTCCTCATATTTAATACTAATTCAGGAATATGAATGATAACCTGATGAAGAAGTAATCATGCCTAAACCAAACTCCTAGTTGATTACAACAAATCGAGTAAAGCAGTTGAAAACGCCCATTGTGGTTTGAAAATGCCTGACTGATACCCCACTGGGTAACACCTAGCATTTAATTCAAAAAGTAAAATATATATATACTTAAATGTATTCTAGATTTATTAGACATAAAGTAAAATATTTCCAGACTTTTTTGTTTTCATTTTGATGATTACAGCTTGCTGCTCATCAAAATAAAGAAATCAGTATCTCAAATTATTAGAATATTTAATTTCAAGTTCTATTAAATTACCATTCTCAGGGTATAAATACTGGGTTTAGGTCAGTAATCCCAACAGCAGTCATGGGGAAGTCTGCTGACTTGACAGTTGTCCAGAAGACGATCATCAAGACCCTCTACAATGAGGGTAAGCCACAGACGGTCATTGCTGAAAGAGCTGGCTGTTTGCAGAGTACTGTGCCAAAGCATATTCATGGAAAGTTGACTGGAAGGAAAAAGTGTGGTAGGAAAAGGTGTACAAGTGAAAGGAATGACCGCAGGCTTGAGAAGATTGTCAGGCAAAGCCGATTTAAGAACTTAGAAGAGCTTCAAAAGGTGTGGACTGAAGCTGGAGTCAGTGCATCAAGAGCCACCGCACACAGACGTCTTCAGGAAATGGGCTACAACTGTCACATTCCACGTACCAAGCCACTTCTGAACCAAAGACAATGTCAGAAGCGTCTTACCTGGGCTAAGGAGAAAAAGAACTGGACTGTTGCTCAGTGGTCCAAAGTCCTCTTTTCAGATGAACGTAAATTTTGCATTTCATTTGGAAATCAAGGTCCCAGAGTCTGGAGGAAGAGTGGAGATGCACAGAAACCATGTTGCTTGAAGTCCAGTGTGAAGTTTCCACAGTCAGTGATGATTTGGGCTGCCATGTCATCTGCTGGTGTTGGTCCAGTGTGTTTTCTGAAGTCCACAGTCAACGCAGCCATGTACCAGGAAATTTTAGAGCAATGCTTCCTTCTGCTGACAAGCTTTATGGAGATGCTGATTTCATTTTCCAGAAGGATTTGGCACCTGCCCACACTGCCAAAGGTACCAAAAGCTGGTTCAATGACCATGGTGTTACTGTGCTTGATTGGCCATCAAACTCACCAGACCTGAACCCCATAGAGAATCTATGGGTTATTGTCAAGAGAAAGATGAGAGACACCAGACCCAACAATGCAGATGACCTGAAGGCCGCTATCAAAGCAACCTGGGCTTCCATTACACCTGAGCAGTGCTATAGGCTGATTGCCTCCATGCCACGCCGCATTGATGCAGTAATGCATGCAAAAGGAGGCCCAACCAAGTATTGAGTGCATAGAAATGAACATACTTTTCAGAAGCCTGACATTTCTGTTTAAAATATCCATTTTTTATTGATCTTATGAAGTATTCTAATTTATTGAGATTGAATTGGTGGGTTTTTGCTAAATGTGAGCCAAAATCATCACAATTAAAAGAACCAAAGACAAAGTACTTCAGTCTGTGTGCACTGAATTTATTTAATACACGAGTTCCACAATTTGAGTTGAATTACTGAAATAAATGAACTTTTCCACGACATTCTAATTTATTGAGATGCACCTGTATACTTTCGTGAGCTGAAACAATTGGTACTGTATAAAGCTGTATAAATGTGTGTAAATATAAGCACAGCCAAGCATGCTTACGCAGAGAATCTAGTTGTAGATTAGTGTTACTACAAAAAGAAAATGCTGCCGTGTGTTTCTGTTTCCTGTGTCCTTTAATTGCAAATACTCAATTAGTAATTTACAGTGAGTAACAGCGATTTTAATGTCAAACCATTTCTGGCGGTGTTCTTTCCTCTGACCTGAATTAATAGCAGCCGTTATTTTCTCCCATGTACAATTTTTTCTTTCGTTAGTTATGCCTGAAGCGAGTGACCCAAATAACACTTTTCTTCCACTTGGCTGACCAGTACTTCAATTTCTGTTTCTGAGAATTTTCTCTTTTTCGCCCTCTTTGCCATGATTTCGGTGAGGACATAAACATTAACGTGATTTATAAAGGGAGGTGTTGTCACCATACACTACCAGTCAAAAGTTTGGAAACGGTAAGATTTTTAATGTTTTTAAAATAAGTTTAGTCTGCTCACCAAGGCTGCATTTATTTAATTAAAAATACAGTAAAAAACAGTAATATTGTGAAATATTATTACAATTTAAAATAACTGTTTTCTGTTTGAATATATTTTATAAAGTAATTTATTCCTGTGATCAAAGCTGAATTTTCAGCATAATTACTCCAGTCTTCAGGGTCACATGATCCTTCAGAAATCATTCTAATATACTGATCTGCTGCTCAAGAAACATTTATTGTGTACAATTGTACAAAATATTTGTGTACAATATATATATATATTTTTTTCAGGATTCTTTGATGAATAGAAAGGTCAAAAGAACAGCATTTATTTGAAATATAATCTTTTGTAACATTATAAATGTCTTTACTGTCACTTTTGATCGATTTAATGCATCCTTGCTGAATAAAATTTCTTTAATTTCTTTTCAAAAAAATAAAAATAAAAATTCTTACTGACCCCAAACTTTTGAACGGTAGTGTATAATGTTACAAAAGCTTTGCAGTTCAGATAAATGCTGTTCTTTTGAACGTTCTATTCATCAAAGAATCCTGAAATAAAAGTACACAACTGTTTTCAACATTGATAATAATCATAAATGTTTCTTGAGCAGCAAATCATCATATTAGAATGATTTCTGAAGGATCATGTGACACATGGAGTAATTCAGCTTTGCCATCACAGGAATAAATTACTTTATAAAATATATTCAAACAGAAAACACTGTAATAATATCTCACAATATTACTGTTTTTACTGTATTTTTAATTAAATAAATGCAGCCTTGGAGAGCAGACGAAACTTCTTTTAAAAACATATCTTACCGTTTCCAAACTTTTGACTGGTAGTGTATATGGTTCATTGGAGGCCTTTCTAAATGCAAATGACCATGAACGTGAACGTTACTTACTGATGTGAGAACCGCATGCGCATATTTGATAAATACAATTTTTTTTGTACTTAGGCACATTATAAATTTCATTCGTAGGACAAAATATAGAACCTTTTCTACACAGTGTTGATAAATGAGGCCCCAGGTGAGCAAGTTGTTGATCTAAAGAGAAAAACACTAACACCATTAAGGCATTACAAAGGCCAAATCGCATGCAATTAAATTCAAATAGGCCGAAAGGGGTATAGAAAGTTGTCTTGCTTCTATCATTCTCAGCCACTGGCACCTGGTTATGCCCATTGGCTATAGATCCAGGGTGAAAAACCACCTGTCCTCGGACAGAGCAACCAGGGATTCTTCAATGCATGGTTACAAGAATGCATCCTGGTGCATTTAGCTAATCACAGTCAGAGAGAGGAATATGTCTATACCTTTGTTATACAGGCACATTATTAACTAAGGGTATTTTATGAGCTATAAGGTTAGTACACCACAAATCTCCCTCATGAGATACAAACACTGCAGAATATTTATACTGCAGATCCCTCACCTATAAAACTCTGAATGACTGATGTTGTCTGTTCTGTCCACCTGCCTAACTCAGTACCCCTACAGGTAAACTAATGACTTAGGACTGATATAACATTCCCAAAGTACATTGGGAATAGATTGAATGGGAATTGGTTGTAGTTTAGTTTAGTTTTTTTGACTGCTATAGAAGGGTGTTGTTTCAGATATCCTGGATGAGGGGGCTATTCAGGCTAGATATTTTTAAACTTTGTAGCTATGTCTGAATTACTGGATGTACACAGATAGATATATTATTTTCACTTCAAATAAAATGCTTCAGCTTTTAATTTTCCACCATCCAATGAAAATTCTGAAAGTACACGTGACAGGGACCTACTGTTGCAATAGTAACAAATGCAACTTTAATGAGCATTTACAAGTAAATATGAAGATACAAATTCCGTTAACAGATGTGTAATTGTCAGCCTTTGCTTTCTGCAACAGACTGAAGCCACCTCGTATATAATGTGCAGTTGCTTTCAGCTAATAAAGGAAAAAATACAGCAGTTTTCTAGTGTTATCATTGGTTTGGGCAGTCTTCAGCCTTTCCTCAAATTTCACCTCTGATCATTTTTAATCAATGCACAATTCGTAAAAAAGAAATCCAAGCAGACTGGGTGGGCAAGATAGATGTTTGGGCCATGCCTAGATCCAGCCCCGGGTTCTGCTTTGGCTGTGATTTAAGCTGTACCTCTAAAAACCAGGTAACATAGTAGACCTTGGTGGGCTCAGATGCACTGTTTGAACAAGCAAAGAGAAGATACCTTCCAGGACAAGGCTGAGAATGTGGACCCTAAGGAACAACACATTCATTTTTATAGTGTGTACTTAACTACTGGCAAATCGGCCCTGTTGTCCAATAGTATCTGTTGTCGGCACCACCTGCAAATAATTGGATATGAGGTACTGTCTAAAGACTTGTCTAGAGGGAGCTTCTAAAGACCGTTCAGATGTTATGTAACAGAGATACACTTTAATGTCATTAATATTTTAATATACAGTATATTAATGTATATAATCTTTATATAATGTGGTCATTGTAAATGAGTGCTCTTGAGGACAAATGTGAAATTGCATTTCCGTTTTTTCCCCTCCCAAAACTGATTTTTAATATTAATATTAAAATACAATATAAAATAATAATATATTTATTTTTTCCTCATTGTACTGTATGTTTTTTTCTCATTAATGTTTGAACACCACATTGTAGATTAATTCCAAGGTTGCTACACTACCAGTCAAAAGTTTGGACACACCCTCTCATTTAATGTTTTTTCTTTGTTTTCATGACTATTTACATTGTAGATTCTCACTGAAGACATCAGAACTATGAATGAACACATATGGAATTATGTAGTAAACAAAAAAGTGTGAAATAACTCTTAGATATGTTTCATATTTTAGATTCCTCAAAGTAGCCACCCTTTGCTTCGTTGACAGTGCTGCAAACCCTTGGCCTTCTCTCAATGAGCTTCATGATGTAGTCACCTGAAATGATTTTCACTTCACAGGTGTGCCTTGTCAGGGTTCATTTGTGGAATTTCTCGCCTTCTTAATGGGGTTGGGACCATCAGTTGTGTTGTGCAGAAGTCAGGTTGGTACACAGATGACAGCCCTATTTGACAACTGTTAGAATTCATATTATGGCAAGAACCAATCAGCTAAGTAAAGAGAAACAACAGTCCATCATTACTTTAAGAACTGAAGGTCAGTCAGTCCGGAAAATTTCAAAAACTTTGAATGTGTCCCCAAGTGCAGTTGCAAAAACCATCAAGCGCTACGACGAAACTGGCTCACATGAGGACCGCCCCAGGAAAGGAAGACCAAGAGTCACCTCTGCTGCTGAGGATAATTCATCCGAGTTACCAGCCTCAGAAATCGCAAGTTAACAGCACCTCAGATTAGAGCCCAGATTAATGCCACACAGAGTTCTAGTAGCAGACACATCTCTACATCAACTGTTCAGAGGAGACTGCGTGAATCAGGCCTTTATGGTCAAATTGCTGCTAACAAAACACTACTAAGGAAAAGCAACAAGCAGAAGAGATTTGTTTGGGCCAAGAAACACAAGGAATGGACATTAGACCAGTGGAAATCTGTGCTTTGGTCTGATGAGTCCAAATTTGAGATCTTTGGTTCCACCCACCGTGTCTTTGTGCGACGCAGAAAAGGTGAACGGATGGTCTCTACATGCATGGTTCCCACCGTGAAGCATGGAGGAGGTGTGATGGTGTGGGGGTGCTTTGCTGGTGACACTACTGGGGATTTATTCAAAATTGAAGGCACACTGAACCAGCATGGCTACCACAGCATCCTGCAGCGACATGCCATCCCATCCAGTTTGCATTTAGTTGGACCGTCATTTATTTTTCAACAGGACAATGACCCCAAACACACCTCCAGGCTGTGTAAGGGCTATTTGACCAAGAAGGAGAGTGATGGAGTGCTGCGCCAGAAGACCTGGCCTCCACAGTCACCTGACCTAAACCCAATCGAGATGGTTTGGGATGAGATGGACCGCAGAGTGAAGGCAAAAGGGCCAACAAGTGCTCAGCATCTCTGGGAACTCCTTCAAGACTGTTGGAAAACCATTTCAGGTGACCACCTCATGAAGCTCATCGAGAGAATGCCAAGAGTGTGCAAAGCAGTAATCAAAGCAAAGGGTGGCTATTTTGAAGAATCTAAAATATAAAACATGTTTTCAGTTATTTCACACTTTTTTGTTTACTACATAATTCCATATGTGTTCATTCATAGTTTTGATGTCTTCAGTGAGAATCTACAATGTAAATAGTCATGAAAATAAAGAAAAAAACATTAAATGAGAGGGTGTGTCCAAACTTTTGACTGGTAGTGTATGTCCGAATATTATAAATACAGCGGCAGACGAACATCTCTGACGTCGGCCTTATTTATTTATTTTTTTTTTTAATTCGTTCTTAAACATGGGTAACGTAGCTCCGATATTTGGGATTGTTAGCGCACGTTGATGCTAAGAGCATTATATACATGCCTGTCAATAAACATTAGAGCGCCACTCTCAGGCTGAATAACGCAAGGATGACCTCTGTCAAAGGTGTGTCTGCATGTGCTCAGCGAATAGAATATAAAGCTTACAAAATGTTTATCATCAACTAAAGCTAAGTCACAGAATCTACCCTACCTAAATTTACGGGCAGGAGCCGCTACTGATGCGTGGCTTCCCCTTGTTTGGTCAGACCATCAGGACGTTTTTTTGTTTTGTTTGGCGAGATCTGGCAGCACTAGTTTCACAGCGGTCAAAAGCTATTTGTACCCCATATTATGCCTAAATTCAACTCCATTATTATACTCCAAGTATATTAAAAATACCACATTCTTTTCACATTGTAAATTACATGTTATTTTATAAAGTGATGAACTTTGTATGAAATATCGCCGTACAATAATTTTAAAAGTTTTATGAAACCATACCACTTTTTAATCAGGCGTCTACAGCGGGCTACTGGGGCCCTTCTCCTGGGGTCCTCAGTCAACGTGCTGCGGAACGTTTGTATGCGCAATGAGCTGATGGGCTTGTTTTGGTTGCACGTTTTTATATATTTGGAGGGACGTGTACGATTTCGCTGATATTATTGAATCTTTACCATGATGCCGGGGGAGAACCAGGCCAAAGCCGGAGGAATCGCCTCTGAAGCAACTTCTGGCACTTGTCAAAACTGCACTGTTTTAAATCAGGTGAGAAGTTTATTCCTCAAACTAACATTCTCTCCAGTAGTTATTTATTTGCTTAATTGTTTACCCCAGTAATGATGGCCATGCCATGAGAATTAATAACTAATAATTAACCACATGAAGGTTGAGTGGATCATTACGTTATATATGTTGTTATATTACATCTGTCTTAGTCACTGTTGATTTTGATATATAGGTACAACGTATTAATGTGATTTCCAGTTAGTGGCACGCGATTGATTGTTTGTTATTAACTTATTAATTTGGTGTTTAATGTTGGTACCAGTGTCGTGCTTTATTTTTTGATGAATTGCCTTATTCGTGGTTTTGACTGTTCATTACAAGTAAAGCTAATGCTATGTCTACGTTTTCTAGAGCTTAGATGAATATGTGGCTGCTTTGTTAACTCTCAAGCAGAAGATCGTCGACACAGAGTGAGTGCATTATTTATTACTATTGTTTTTTATTATATTTAATTATATTGCATCATTCAAGATGTTTACCTTACAGCTAAATTGGCATGGCATCAGTTCAGTACTTGCAAGGCAGCAAAAGAATAGTATGATAGTATGAATTGTCTGATTTTTCTGCAGCATCGGTGCCGCTCTGTTGTCATGACACTCAGCGTATTGTTTTCTGCCTATTAAAAATGGGAAATTCACAATTTAGTATGCAAATAGATGCGAGAAAGAAACCCAATTACTGAATTACTATGCCAATATTGCAGTGACACCACTACTGTGGGTTACATTTGAACGTTGATCATTCAGTGGCAGAGCCGTCACGTGGTTCATGTAGCTCTCAATAGTTCCAGACAAACCCAGGCTGTCAACGTGTTTGAATGGGTTTCAGCGGGACAGATAGCAGCAGCGAGTATACTTGCCAGCCAATGTGCTTGGAAGACACTGAAATGAATGGGGTTCATCACTGGAACTATTGTTTTTTTCGAATTTTGTAACTATCAGTTGCCCGACGACTTACTTCTGCATTCTCTGATTCTAGTGGAAGTCTATGGGATTGTCGTAACTCTATTAACGGCTCTGTTCAATGCAAGATTCTCAAATTTTAAACATATAATACTTATTACATACATTTTTACATACTTATTACATACACTTATTACAACTTAATGTACAAAGTAGAGTTTGAATTGAACATGTTTGTTAAATGGTTCAAACTTTAGTAATTGCAATTGAATTGCAAAAGTTAATGTTTAGGGTTAGGGGGTTTAAATGTTTAGAATGTTTAAAGAAATATATTTACAGGACTTTTTTGTAAGTACTGTAACTTATAATCAGGTTCTTGCTTAATGGCAAAGATGAACATGTTACTTGCTGACACTGTCAAATAAAACTATAACAGTATTGTCTTCTAGTAACTTTCACATTTTTATTTCAGCCGTCTCTTGGGTGAATACAAAGAGAAGTGTGATGATATCCTTTTTAAAGCTATATAGACAATGACATTGTTCTTGCTTTTGGCATGCTGTCTGTTGTTTTACTGATTCATTTTATTGTAGATTTGATTGTAGTTGTTGGGTACCTGTTTCATGCAACATCACAAGAGCAAGAGTACTGCTGTATTGAATATATTTGCCCACTTAATTTTTTCCCCTTATCCAACAAAAATGGTTACAAAAGAAACTAAAGTGGCAAACTTTAGTTTTAAAACTTTTAAAATGTAAACAAGCTTTTGTATTTGACTATAGCAATGGCAAATATCCTTTTCTGGTTCCTTAAAAATATCACTCTGGATAATTTAATTATTCTGTTCAAGCTCCAATATGGGTTTTCCATTTCCTATGCCATGATTGCTAGTGAGAGAAACGTTCAAACCTGAAGTGAGAAACACTTGAAAAAACTCCAACTCTAAAATGAATCACACTCTGCTACCCACTCTGTATCGCTCACATACACTGGTCAGGAGCAGTGAACACAAAACTTGAAAATTAACATTGTTCTGAATCCATTTTTGTTTTCCTTGACAAAAAGTCACAGCTTCAGAAATCACAGAGGTAAGACCTTATTTACTTTTTCCCTACAATTGTGTGTAATAGATTTACTTTTAGGAGACATTTGTTTTAAGTAGCTTATTAAAGTGATTCACAGTAGACATTTACCAGGCTGTTACCAGAACAGGTGACTGAGAATACGCCATGCATGTGCACTGATTCCTCAAATGGCATACCCCTAATGACTGCAAAGACATTTTACTTATTATGTTGCAACTAAAGTAATGCAAAGCTAAGATGCTGCTCTACAAGTACATTTATGCTCAGTTGCTACAGAAAAGTTCCTTAATACAAGTACAGGTAATCTGCCATGCAGTAACATTTTAGGAGTTTGATAATGTGCACAATAGCCTAATTTTCTGCAAAAAAATTGTTGGTTGTGATTTAAGTATGTTGACCAGCTAACTGTGTATTTGAAGAATGCCTTTGAAACATGGTGTTATGTTTTTCACAGAGAAAGCAGCAAACTGCACAGACAGCTGGATGAGGTGCTACTGAAGCTTGAGCCCTTAGAGAAACAAACAGCGGAGTATGAACAGATGAAGACAGAGCTGGAGAAAGTTAAGGTTTGTGTTCAAACACCTTACCTTCACTAGAGTTCACAATTCCAATATTTCAGTAATTGCTACCAATTCTAGTGAAATTCCCTGATTCTCGTTGCCAATTTCAATACAGGTTAAAAACTCCCCCCTTTATTTAAAAAGATAAATATTAATATAAACTAGGGCTGTCAACATTAACGCATGCAATTAATTCTAAATCCTTAAAATAATTAAACGCAAATACATATGAATTACTGAAGCACGTGAAATTGCGTCTTTAACAATTTACGTCACGCAGTTACATCTTAGAAGTCGGGAGGTTATCACACTGAGCATCTACAATACTTGTAACCCCTGGTAGATGCAAATTTCTATTCTAAATCTTCAACCCGATTTCGCTTCTCTGTTTGCAGTCAGATCATTTTAAGCCCCTAAACTGTAAATTTCAGTCCAGTGATCCAGTAAGCCAGATAGAATAGAGACTTGTGTTGTCAGTGAATTATTCATTCCTGTGTGTTTCGCTTTAATACACGACCTCTGTCATGTTCTGTCATTGTTTCTGAAGAGCGTGAGCCCTCACGCATCGCGCTGTGTGATATAGGCCTACAGACTGAACGGAACATCAAAACATCCCAACGCTGTATGGCCAGATGATATGCAAACTACGTTTCTAGGCTGGATAAAGCAAACCAGCATCTCGCTAGTAAAGTTTTGATGGATGAGGATTGCAATCAAGGTAAAAATGATTACGTTGACGTACAGGAATCGTACAGTAAACATGCGTGAGTCCGTCAAATTGATGAGCAAACAGTGTATGTGCTCTCTCGACGCACTGATTGCACATTGTATTTATGCACACACATTTCAGTACATTCACGTTGTTTCCACACACATTCAGGATAATGTTTTTATCGGTGTATGTTGCTATGTTTAGTAATTCTGAATGGAATAGTGTACTCAGTTAGGTCAAAGCAGTCGTTTTTTTGGCTTTTCCATTTGGTCTTGTTTAGTATTGAAACTTGACATGTCTAAAATATAAACAAGCTCTAAAAAGCTTTTTGCCGTTGCACTGTACACATACTGTACTGTTCTGAAATGATTTTTTTTCTGTAATGTTTATTTTTTTATGGGTGCTTTGGTGTGTATAAATTTATGAATGAAATGGACTCTTATATCATTTGTTTTTTGTTTTTTGTTGTTTGGTTCCCTTTTGGAGCCTCTAAGTGTTTCCACGCATTTTTAGACGTGACGTGAACGGCCCCTATCTTTAGCGAAGATGCTTCCGAAATGTGCCGCGACGCGGCTGGTGTAAACACAAGCATTGAGTATCGTGGCTGCAGACATGTGCAGTGTAAGTTAGGGGTTATCCTTTGCTGAAACTTCCTCGTCGTTGTGGAGAGCGCAGTTCATGGTTGCTTAGCAACGAAAGACGCCACGGAAGCGCAAGCTTTTTGGAAAGGAGAAAGTGGCCCAATTGCTTCCACTTTGGCTTCTGCACTTTCCATGCGTTTTTAGACGCGACATGTGAACAGCCCCTATATCTGCATCTCCATTTCTCCAACTACGGGCTATATATATATATATATAACAGCTATAAACAGCTGCACAGTGTTTAGTGTTTTCAATCACACAGTATCTTTATTTCTGTGTTACAAATATTCAAATTATCACAGAAGTACTGAGATAAAAGTTTATAGTTCAGATATAAATAGTAATGTCTGTTATCGATCAAAAAAAAAAAGAAAAGAAAAAGAAAGATACTTGGCGCTGAAAATGACGCATTTATCGATTATATTGTTTCACCACCAGGTGGCGACAAGTGACTGGTTAAAATATATTTGAATCTTCATTCAACAGATTCTTTCAAATATACTGATTCATCTAGTAATGAAACAAGAGT
Source organism: Hypophthalmichthys nobilis (assembly GCA_037950665.1). Lineage (NCBI taxonomy): Eukaryota > Metazoa > Chordata > Actinopteri > Cypriniformes > Xenocyprididae > Hypophthalmichthys > Hypophthalmichthys nobilis. The sequence continues at coordinate 26,434,456 of CM075481.1, read as the reverse complement.
ATTTATGAGTGAGTCATTGAATCATACAGATTTTTAAAAAATAATTAATTCAAATGAATTTAAAATTTTAAAATTTTAAAATAGACTGCAGCAATTAATATTTTGTCAGAACCTCTGGTAAATTGCATGTTATTTTGTTTAGTTGTCATCCAGAATCATGATCTGTTTGAAACAAACACAAAAAGTGTTTCTCAATTTATCCAGAATTGTGCAGCTCTAAGTTTCTTTAACACTTATTTATTTAACCTTCATATAAAATATAAGAAAGATTTGGTTACATTTTACTTTTTTACTTTGTTTTAAAATTATTTGTTGTTTGCCTTAATTAAAAATGCATTGGTTAAATTCAAACCTTTTTTTTTTTTTTGTACTGGTCTTTTAAAAAAAAAAAAGAAAAAGTTATTACATTTTTTTCAATAATTATCGATACTGATCAATATGAAATATATTGTGATAAATTTTTTTGCTGTATTGCCCAGCCCTATGTCTGACAAATGTCATGTCTTGTAGAATGCGTGCTCCACCGCTCCCTATTCACAGAGTATGCGCAATCTTGAAAGCGAAAGTAAAACGCGAGCGCGCATTCAAACATGATTTCAGTACCCCGCATTTTGAAAGCGGCTCCCTGATGCGTGCAAATACCTCCCAGTATGAAAACTATCTTAGGCTGTGCTGTGTAGTTGTAACCATCTCTCAGCTCTGTATCATGCTTGAAGAAAAATTTGGTCTCGGTTTGATGACTTTGACTATGGTTGTGCTTATTGTTTGCACTTAAGACTAAGAGAAAACTGTGTTATTCATTTTTATTTATACTGTATTTCTATGATCAGTTTGTGGAAAGGTTCATTTAGGAGGTCAAAAGTTGTAGAAGCTCATAAATCATGTACAGTTCTTAGGTCTGAAGAGACTCATATGAAATCACACGAGTTTGTGGCAAAACCTTTTACAATGTTTGAGTATTTTCTTTTACTGCATATGATAATTCATATTCAAAGTAGAACTGAAATGACATTCATTACAAGATGATTAGTGTAAAACATTTTTCAAATGCACTTGCAGGCTATTTTTCTAGTCATGTATTTCGTCATTGAGGATTTGTTAAAATACTGTGTAAAAATCTTGTTCTCGTGTCTCGTCTCGTGAGCTAACAGTCTCGTCACACCCCTGGATAAATAATTAAGTAGGCTTGTTGTGATGGTCGTTGTTACTAATGTTACACAGTGTTCGGCTGTACACCAATTACATTACTTTCCCACCGCCCCACTGTCATTTTGCTTTTTTATAGAAATAAAAACCATTTACTTCAGTTGGACAATGGACGCTATGATTATAAACTAAAATTGTCACTTCACTTTTGTAAAAAATATAAAGCAAAACATTAAATGTGCAAAAGTAAACTACTAGTATTTCCAAGTCAACTTGCAGCAGCAGTATCGTTTAATTGACTAGTCTCACACACCCCTAGCATTTAATCATGTGAGGAATCGAGAAACTGCAAAACTTTTTCAATTCAAGTGTTTTCAATTAATTCCTAAGTTGAGCTTCCATATGAATTAACTGAAAATGCTTGGTCTGCGCCAGTGGACACGCACCATTATGAACTCTCGTTCGGCTAATGCTGAATTGAGCAGACATGTTTAGTTTTTAATTGTAATGTCTGTTCTCTAACTGAACTAAATGATGGTGCCGAGGTGGGCAAGTGATGATACCGATGTTGCGGCTGAACACCGGCATCACCGACTATCCAACAAGCCTACCTTAAGCCATAATGATTTTAGACTGCCTAAAGGCGTTATATATTGTGAACAGGCTGAATGACAGCACTTATGTGAACATTAATTTTAATGTCTCTGTTATATGTCAGGCAAGTCTACAGTGTGCATGTGAGACAATGTGTTCTTCTGTTCTCTGAGAGTTGATTAACAGCTTTTAGGTGCTCACCACTCTCTGGTTGCATGAACGTGTCACCACCGCATCAGCACCGAAAACATGGGGAATTTTTTATAATCTATAATCGCACAACATATTCAATATTCTGCAAATAAATTAACTAATCGAATATTCGGAAATCGTGACACATCCCTAGCCCCGATATACTTGCGGTGAAGTTATTTCGCTCTTCGTTTAGGAGTAAAAAAAAAAGTTTGAAAAACTTTTTGCAGCTGTATAGTGGTGAGAAAACGGTTGAAGGGGACCTATTATGCAAAATTCACTTTTGCATGGTGTCTGGACATAAATGTGTGTTGGCAGTGTGTGTACACAACCACCCTATAATGATAAAAATCCAACCACTCCTTTTTTTTTTTTTTTTTTTTAATCCCCATAAGCAGTGTCTCAGAACAAGCCGTTTCCAGATCCCTGGCAGTGTGACGTCACATTAGCCACAGGCCCCGCCCACGAATGTTGACAGACACTGCCGTTTTAACATAGAACCGCCCTGAGCGAGTTCATAGTGAGTTTACACAGTCCGCATTTGCTGCACTGATGAGAATGTCTCCCAAGCATTTTAGGTGTTCTGTAGCTGGATGGATTAATCCACATAGCTCTCTCCATCTAAATCTGAGCCACTAAAGATGAGGTGGATTATTTTGTTTTAGAAGAAAATGCTCCCTCAACTCTACCGAAACTCGTTTATGTCTGCGCGAATCATTTCACACCGGACTGCTTTGTGAGCGAATGGCAATACAAATGGACAGTACAAAACAGAGGTTGTGCTAAAAATGTGTTACTCAAGGATAGATCAGTAAACTGTTCGTGTTCCAGCTTACAGCCTCCAGAGTGATACTCGATATGGCAGTAATGAAGCACTCTATTACAGTTCATCTGAGTTGATTTATGGATATAAAGTTCACCAGTTTATTAAGCACCACCCAAAAAGGCATAAGGTCTTTATATATTTGTTTACTGTTAGTTGTAACAAGTGTTTCTGTGTAATTCGCTGTGTATGTTGATGATAATGCGAGAGAGAGTGAGTTTATGGATAATATTTTAATGCACACTTGCACTGTGTTTTATTAAGCTCTTACAGAGATTTTCTAGAGTGAAAACAGACGCTTCATATTTTGTGTGAAGTACATTAAATGTTATAAAACTCATCGGTAAACAGGCTTGTACTAATATAGTGGATAAAAACAAGAAGACAATATAAGTTATAACCGTAACTGAACTAAACTATACCTGTTCTATCTCCATGCAGCATGTATTTGCAGTTTCTGACATTATAGTGCATCCTGACTGAATCCTGACACCGGAGAATGAGCTCTTGAAGCTCCGCCCTCTTAGGCCAAGCTCAGCAGCTCATTTGCATTTAAAGGGCACGCACTGAAACGTCGCGTTTTTGCTCACCCCCAAAAAGTGGCAATTTTAACATGTTATAAAAAAATTATCTGTGGGGTATTTTGAGCTAAAACTTCACATACACATTTTGGGGTCATCAGAGACTTATTTTACATCTTGTAAAATGGGGCATAATAGGTCCACTTTAAGAAAGCATCATCTGATCATAGTGATGTAGATGTGTTTGCACAAGCTCAGCAGCAGTGTTTGTTTTTATAATCTGACATTGATGGATTGAACAGAAGAACTGAACCCGAGAAGATTTCCACATCAGAGTACAACTACCAATTACTAATCACCACGGACCAATGGTAGCTTGAAGGTGTTTACCAGATAACTTTTTGGAAAGTTTGCTTTGGCAAGCTACTTCCTAAAACGAACTCCAAATTAACTGTTTTAGCCTAATATTGTTCGAAGCTAATGTCACTGTACACTGTTTGTTCTGCACTTTTGCTTGAAGTATATCTGGGCCTTTAATGGCTCATTTCCCCCACCCGCAGTACTCTAACTTGATAGGCGTGGTGTATGCCGGAAAGTAGCGATTGACGTCATTTTCGCGCGAAGAAGAAAGCAACATTGTAAACGACAATGGAGGACATAGAGCAGATCTTGTTCTTGCTTCTCGGCATGTGGTTGTTTGTTTGCTGCGGGCCAACATTGTGTTGCAACATTATTGTTTCAACTATATTTAAAAAAATGGCGCCACTTGTGTTGTCATTCCCCTTGTAGCATGCGCAAGTGACAATTCTGTCACCCAATCAACGTTCTGCAGTCTAGCTCCACCCTTTAAGTACCAAACTACTGTGCTAGGTACCCTACCGCAAGGGTCCCAAAAAAGTCTTAAGGTACGGTTCAGTATTTTGGTATCATTCACAACTTCTGACAATCGAAACGAACATAACTGCGTACAGTACTGTACTATACCGTACTGGTCTGTGGAAATGAGCCAAAAGTTGGTAATCTTTACTACCAATACTATACAAAGATGGTACTAAAATTGAAGTTAGAATGGTCATTCATTGTGAAGTTAGTAAAGCTAACTAACTGGACTGGAAATATGCTAATTTGCTAAATTTACTAATTTCTCTTGTCTTTTTGCTTCATTATACAACAGGCTGAATTGAAATTGTATCAGCAGAGATGTGAAGATTTCGACAGACTGAGAGCTGAAAGTGCTCAGACACTTTCTCTGTAAGACCACTGTCTGCTGTAATATCACTGTTAATTAGTTGCTCTTGTGATGATGTCTTCTACTCACAGTATTTATCCTTCTCTATTCCCAGGAAAGAAAAAGCTGAAGAATCCTTAAGACAAGCAGAGGGTACATGCATCACAAATTATTTTAGGATAAGATTAGAACAGGGCCTAGATGTCAAGAGTGCTGATCATATTAATAAAAAACCAGATGATCAAAACTGAAACCAGCCTTTACTTTGATGTAAAACTAATGATTTGTACACTCATTACACAATTCCTGGAACATATTTGTGTTGCCCATAAACATGTAATTGTACCATTTCACAGACACTGTGCAAAGGCAAAACCTAGAGAATGAGAAGCTCAAAACAGAAAAGAAATCACTGAAGGAGGATCTACAGAAAACTCAGGTTAGGTTCTTTGAAGTTACCTCTGTGATTAAAGCATTGGTCAGTCCAAACAAAAGCTGTGCATTGTTTTTCAGATTTTTAATAATAGTATTAAAGTGGAATACTGGCTTCTTAATGCAAGTTAATGTATCAGTACCACCTTAGATTGTCTCTAAAATAGCAGAGTTAATGGTAACACTTTACAATAAGGTTCATTTGTTAACATTAGTTAATGTATTAATTAACATGAACTAACCATGAGCAATACATTGTTTCTGTATTTGTTAATCTTTAACGTTAGTTAATAAAAATACAGCTGTTCATAGTTTGTTCATGTTACATCACAGTGCATTAACAAATGTTAATAAATACAACTCTTGATTTTAATGATGTATTAGTAAATGGAGTTAACATTAAAAAAAAGATTAATAAATGCTTTCAAAGTACAGTTATTAATTCATGTTAACTAATGAACCTTATTGGAAAGTGTTACCAAGTTAATATACCATTTGTCTTTTGCCTCTTTGTTTTGTATTTCAATGTTTGTGTCGTAGCTTTTTTTTTTTTTTTTTCTGATCCATTTTTGGGTTTCTTTATTTCAAGGATTCCCTCAAAAAATATGTTCAAACTGCTGAGGAACATGAGAATCTCAAGTTGGAGAATGCCAAGACACTGATTACGTAAGTCCATTCGGACTGTTATAGACATATTTGTAATTGTTCACAAAACACAATGACAAATGCTTGTCCTTTTTTTGAGTCCATTTGTTATTGATGTATACTTTAAAAGGATAGTTCACCCAAAAATGAATGAATCCCATGATTTACTCACCCTCAAGCCATCCTAGGTGTATATGACTATCTTCTTTCAGACGAACACAATCAGAGTTATCTAGGGGGTTAATAAAGGCCTTCTGAAGCAAAGCGATGGGTTTTTTTTAAGAAATATTCCATATTTAAAACTTTATAAACTATAATAACTGGCTTCCGGCAGCGGCCATACACGAGTCTAGTTCCGGCAGAACCCCGGGACCCAATGCATGACATATTGACGAACGTGGAAGCGCAGAGGATGGAGAAAAACACCGGTCGTGAATTAAAATTCTAAAACAAGAATTTAATTTTTAAAGAGAAATGTTAGAGGATTTCAATATAAGAGAAGAGGAGCTTCAGTTTGCTGCCCAGGCCTATTTTTTTTTTTTTAATCGTGAGAGGAGTCTATTCTCAGCCAGTTATTATAGTTTATAAAGTTTTAAATATAGATATTTTTCCAACAAAAGCTCATCACTTTAGTTCAGAAAGCCTTAATTAACCCCCTGGATCTTTGATGATGGATGGATGTACTTTTTGGGCTTCAAAATCTTCAAAAAGAGCCCCATTCACTCCCATTATAAAGCTTGGAAGAGCCAGGATATTTTTTAAATGTAACTCTGATTGTGTTTGTCTGAAAGAAGATAGTCATATACAGCTAGGATGGCTTGAAGGTAAAGTAAATCATGGGATAATTTTCATTTTTGGGTATACTAAAGTTTTTGTTAGTGTTGAATTGAACATGGTAGAATTGATCTTCAGAGAAAAAAAAAAGTTTTAATGCATGTTGTTTTTTTGTTTGTTTGTTTTTTTGTTTTTTTTTCTCCTCTTCTTCTTCTTCTTCTTCTTCTAGGAAAGGAAACCTTGAGAATGAAGTTTTGGTGCTGAAAGGTTTGTGTTAGTGATCTGATACATTAATCATATTAGGCTGAAATTTTAATTCTGCTTTTTTTTAATTAATTTGTTTAACTTATCTGAATATGGACTATCACAGCATATTAAAACATATATTGGATTATTTTCTAATCTTCTTACCTATGTTCCAGCAAATGGTTTTATGCACGGTATAGATTGGAGATGAAATCTAAACTGTTTATTTGTACACAGAGATAAAATTTCAACAGGAGAATGAAATTGGTGTTGTAAACAATGAGAAGAGAAGACTTGAAGAAATGCTGTACACAACACAGGTTCAAATTTTGCTGAAATGATTTATATCCTCTGGTGAAATGTAAAGTAAAAGGCAACCCATAATCATTCATTGTTTATTTTTGCTATTTGTTTCTTTACTGTTTTCAGCAAAGGCTGAACCAACTTGAGAAGGAGTTCAACAAAGGTATGAGTTGTGCATACGTATATCTAGTACCTACACTTAGTATATTATTTGTTTTCAGTCATTAAACAAAATTATTTTTATCTTAGAAAAAAAGAGTGTGTCTTCTCAAACAGATGCGGAGAAACTAATTGATAAAGGTATGCGTTGTTTAAAACTGTTAGACTCTCCATTGTTCAATTAAAAGCTTGGATATTTAAAAGAAAACATCTGGAATGCATGGCAATTGATTGTTTCCTTTTCAGGCAAAGTCAGAATGCTGCTGGAAGAGCTCTGGCATTGCGTGGAAACTTCATCCAAAACGCAAGAACATTTGTTCATCGATGGTAATCATTTTTGTTGATTGAGCAAAATTTTACATTGCTGAAATGTATTCATTATCAAGTCACCAAACTTAATTCTGATGAAGAGGCAATGCATATTTCTTTTACAGGAGAAGAGGCAACACCCTTGAAAAGCGATTTTAAAAGAATACCTTCTCAGCCACTGCTTAACAGTCCTTTAGGAAGACAGATTTCCCATCCATCTCCAGGGAATCCCAGTCCAGAAACTCAATTGCAATCTTCAAAACACTCCTCACCTAAATCACATCCAGCTATCAGTAGGCCTAAATCATCACCTCAAAATCTGAAAAAGCAGAATAAAGAACAACAGTTCAGTACACCAAGTAGAAAGAGGAAAGTAAGTTCAGATGGGCTTGAACATGTGAACACTTGGACTGATGATGCGAATAGATCTTTGCTAAATGAAATGACAGATGGAGACTTCTTACATGGAGATTACTGTATGGATTTGCAGAACATTAAAGAGTGGTTCAAGCCTTTGCCCACAGCTTTATCACCTGTGCATAGCCCTTCAATAGAGCTGGTAAGTGAACATTTATGTTTCAATTACATTGTAATGCTCAAGTGATTAAATTGCAGTGCCATTACTGTGGTTTTCAGAGATGTGGAGTCTTGGTCTTTGATATTAAAATACATCTGAGTTGAATTTGACTTTACTTTAATTAACTATTTGTGACTATGCTTGGGCTTGAGCTGATAACTTGTAACAAATAATTCCTTTTGAGACTTTATATTGAGTTCAGTTTAGATAAGTTGAGAAAGCATCAAATGTGCATTGCGGAGAAAAAAATATATGTGAAGTTTCATACGAACACCTACACCAGATTTATTTTCAGCCCACAGAAATTGTGCTGTAGAAATTCACAATACAAGTAATTTGTAATTGACTGAAATACTGACAGAAAACGTGTGAAACGTTGCATGTCATCTCAAATATATTGGTATCCATGGAGATTAAACAATCAACAGTTGTTGCCTAAGGCAATTAGTTAAAGTGCCCCTATTATGGATTTTTGAAAATTACCTTTCATGTAGTGTGTAACATAGCTCTGAGTGAATGAAAACATCCTGCAAAGTTTTAAATCTGAAAGTGCACTGTATATAAAGTTGTCTCTCAAAAGTAAGAGTTGATTCTGAGTCAATAAAAAGAAACGTTTGTAAAACGAATCCCAAGCCGTTTCATTGTGACGTCACAACAAAACATTAGCTTTTTGCCCGCCCACTTATTGCGCGTGCAGACGCCAGGGGAAAAATAATTTTTTCAACAATACCACAGTAGTACAATCTTTTGTTGTGTTCCCGTTATTTTACTGATGACTGCTTCTTAAACCTCGGGGAGTTTAACGCAGGATTCACAAAACACTTGGTCTTAAAATATGCCCAGTTTATTTGGACCAGCTTGCTCCTCTGAATCTCAACCTGTAAGTATGATTAATAATTGATGTTTGTTTTCTAAAATTCATAGTTTTGAATGTTATATTGTGTTAACGTACACCCTAGTCTGTCTCCTGTTTTTATTATTACAGTAGAGCTCTCTCTGTATTGTAATAGGATGTTAAGATGCTAGTCCACGCTAACTAGTTCAAGTATTATCTCTGTAAACAGTAAACGCCCATTGTAATGTCAAACAATGAAATAGCCATTTTTCTTTGTTAATAGTTATGACGAAAAAGTCTGTACACATCTGGCCTAAATGTTTATCTTATGTTAGAGGTTTTCAGCCACGCTTGGCATTCTGATACAGTTCCCACTGGAGCACCTACATAAAGTATAACCGTGACGCTGCTATCACATCTTATAAATAACTAAGGTGACACTTACCGTATAGAAACGTCCTACTCCAGTCGTGATTGCGAATCAGTTTCTGGTTGATCGACTACTTCAGACGTTTCATCGTCGGACTCTGGCTCTAATTGATATGGTAAAATCGGTTATCTTTTCTGTCCATACATTGTATACAATGTCTTGCGAACCGATAGCTGTCATTCAGTTATGGCAATGGGCACGCAGTAGACCAATCACAAAGGATTGGGCCATCTGACCAATCAGAGCAGCGTAGGCTCACGGAAAGGAGGGGTTTAGAGAGACTGCTTCATTGAACTGCTTCAAACGAATCTGAGGTGGAAAAAAAATGTATATTATGAGAAAACGAAAGTGTTTTTTGACCTTGAATGCATGTAAACCTGTTGTAGGAGACTCCCAAAACAATATTAGGAACCTTAAAAAAGGCATAATTGGGGCACTTTAAATATTTTTAATACTAGCTTGTAAAATGTAACTGTAATAATGTTCCTGTATGGCCCAGTAGTGGTTAAGGGATGTAGTATAACACTTTTAATTTGTTCTTTCAGGTCAGTGTGAATGACGACCAACCACTGTCCGATACTGAACAGGAATATCAATCAAATAATAGAAAACCAGAAGCACTGCCAAGCTTACAAGAAGATATTCTTCAAAACAACACAAAATTAGAACCCTCAGATATTGAGGAGAAGTCATTGCTAAAAGAAGTGGAAAAATCCTCTGTAATTTTGTCCCCAAACACTCATGCAAGATTAGCTGTGTCTGTTGATAATTTAGATCTTGAAAACCCTTTGTCTGACAGCCAACACATGGAGGTAGAGTATGTGTTTGAAGTAACGCATGGCTGTGAAGCCAACACTCAGAATGAAACTGCAAAGTCAGGTATAGAAAATGGACACAGTGTGGAAAGTTCCTTAGAAAGTGACACCACACAAACTGTGGTAGAGCTTCCACTGATGAATCAGAATGGTGACGGAACACAATTGGAGGATACAAAAATCACTAATAATCTTAATAATATGTTGGAAAACTCAGATCCTCTGCAGGATATAAAATCTGAGATATACACCAATTCTATTGAATCTGCAGAAAGCAAAACTCAGGTACAGCCCAACGTGACATTGGAAGCTAATGTCAAGAATGTTTCAACACTTGATGTGAATAATAGTAAGTTAGACCGTATTGACAATAAGGAATCAAAGAATTCTGTACCACTAGAAATGAAGTCTGAAGCAGATATATCAACACATGACATTCAGAACAGACTAGCTGACAAGGTTGGTCAGTCTGAAGATGGTGCTGAGGATAATGGTTCAATGCCTGCAGAAGATCAAAAAAGTTTGGATGCAGGAGAAAATGGAAATGCATCCCCTTTAAGACCCTCAAAGGCTGAAGAATCATCATCAGAAGATGAAGGATTTTTTGGTTTGAAGAGAAAGGTTAGGGGTGTTCACTCAAGGTCAGAAGGAAGAATCTCCTCAGAAGAATTGGACAGTGCTTCTGTGAATAAGCAGTTTTCCACTGCAAAACAAATGTCCAGAGATGAGCCTCAGGAATTGCTTTCTGAGAATGGAGCACTATCTCACTCTGGACTTTCCACAGTAATCATGCATTCTGAGGATGAAAGAGATGCCGAACAGCCAGAAAAGGACAAAACTGTTCAAAATGTGTGCAAGTTACAGAGTCAAGAAAATAACCCTAAGGATAGTAAAGAAAATGATTCTACGATCCCAAGAAAAACATCAGAGCAAATAAATAATGAATCTCAGCAGGCAGAGGAGATGTCAACTGATGCCTATAGCCCTGGTGTCAAAAATTTGGTCAGTGATGTTTATAACCACAAGGAAACATCAGGAGATTCTGCAGTGGGTAGTCTTGAGGATACCAGTACACCATTCCAGAGTACTCTGGATGCAGAATATTCTACCTTTGAAAAAGGTGAAAATATTTCACTTGTTCTAGGTCTCCATACCAAAATTCATATTACACCAACCTCATGTTTATCTCTTGGAAGGGTTCGAACAGAGATGGGTCCACCGCTCCCTCCAGTTGTTATGCCACTGACTGCTACTCCTCCAAGGTTTGGAAAACGTCATACTCCTTTAAAGCCTTCTTCAGTATCCTCAGGATTACCAACAGATGGACCAAAGTCTCCTAAGTTGATATTGTCAGTGCCTGTTGATTCAGCTCTTCCAGATTCCTCAAAAATGTCTCCATGCTTGACCACTCCATCGCCGTCTTGTGGAGTTCCCTCCTCACCACTTCAGTTTGGGTCAGCTACTCCAAAACATGCTGTTCCAGTCCCAGGAAGACTCCCATCATCTGCCTTATCCTCCTCTCCTCCTGCTGCTTCTCAGGAAAATTCCATGCAGATGCTGGATACTATGTATCCCGACCTCTCTGCACGAGCCCGCACGTTAAACATACTCCGTGGGAATGTTAACCTGAACCGAGCTGGCAACGAGAATGGTACCTCCCCTCCGTCTGTTAACCAGATATCAGGAAATAAAACAATCAGTTCTTCATCTACTGCCTTTACCAAAACAGAGCAGAAACCAAAAAAGACAGGAGTGAACATGCTTTTGCCAAAGAGTGCTAAAAGACTCAGACTTGATAACTGCTCTCCTGCTCCTCCTGGTGTTGCTTTTCCTGCAGAACAAGTAATGGATCATCAAATGGTTATTAAAACGGAGTCCCTCCAATCTCACCAAGAAATACAAAGCAATCAGCAGAAAGTTGAGAAAAAGCCAGACAACACAATTGACAAAAATTGTCAGATCTCAGAAGCACTGGCCAAAGTTGGAATGTCCTGTTTTGATGTTTTGCCTGTTGTTAAGAGTCATGTGTTCCTTGGGAGAATATCTCAGGTGCCAATTTTGACTGATGAAGAAAAGGCTGTAATTGCTGATTTCTGTGTAAATCAGGTATGCTTTGTGCAATTCAGATGTTTTTTCTAGGCAATGCAGTTTTGAGGACATTGATGCACACCTTTGCATTTTTTCCCTGTTTCTTTAGTCTTCAGCAGAAAAGCTCATGTCTGCCATCTTGACTAAACTAAAGACTGAGAGGAGCATTCTGAGTTGTGAAAATATTCAAGCTCTGTGTAGAGTCTACACCGGGATATGTCGCCAGATAGGGGACTATCAGAAAGCCCATGCCTTTGCATACAACATTCTCAAAGAGGGTGAGTTTACAGCAACTTTTCCCATTATTTTTATATTTATATGGTATGTTTATTAAATGTATAATTCTAGTTGTTAAGCCTTTAAGTCAGGGGTTCTCAACGGTGGCCCTCAAGGTCCATTTTCCTTGCAGAGTTTAGCTCCAACTCACCAAATCATCTTCCAATAACTTTCTAGTAATCCTGAAGACCTTTATTAGCTTGTTTAGGTGTGTTTGATTAGGGTTGGAGCAAAACTCTGCAGGAAAGTGGACCTTGAGGGCCACCGTTGAGAACCTCTGCTTTAAGTGTTGGTATTACTAAACTTAAGTAGACTTTCAGAGACATGGCATGTCTCCAATTTCAAGTTGTTGATTCAATCTGGATTCTTTACTCACAGATTTTCCTGATGCCTCCAAGCTAATATTGTTCATGGTCACAACATGGCCAAGTGTTCTTTTCCATGAGACCACCTTGTGCAAAGCCATTCATACAGTTGCCAATCTTAAATCAGAAGAAGAAATTTTGGATTATCTAACTAAATATCTACACTGGGATAAGGTATGCTTCATTGTCCATTCTTTTGCTTGCAGGCTCTGATGGCTGGAGCTAACAAACTACCATGATTCATTCCATTACCAATAATTATTACAAAACTTATAGATTCTGTAATTTCCTGCAATTTCCTGCCTGACCATGATATTTTTTCCTCTGGGCATCTCGTATATATAAAAGTGCACACAACAGTATAATTGTGTACTTTTTAATTCAATGCATGAAACTAATAATTTAAATAATTTAAGTTGCATTTTAACAGTCTTCCCTAATATTTCCTAGAGTCCTCCTGATGACATCCATAAATTGATCAGCAACACACTGAAGGCACTTCAAGAAGACAAAGCTTTGACATTCCAGAAGCACGATCGTCATGGTCATGACCTTTGCCCAACTGCTTGGGAATATATATATACCTTGGATCTCTTGTGTACACATATGAAGTGGAAGTGGGCGCATGATTATGTTATTGGGTATAGTACAGAATGTTAGATAATTTAAAAGAATGGATAGTCAATATATTCATAATAATATATAGAGTGGATAATTAATATATTTATCATGACTTTTTTTTAATTAAACAGCAAAGAGCTATGGCCCATTATGAACACTTGGGTGACACAGTCAAGGCTTCAGCAATCCCCAGTCCGTGATGTTTGTGTAGCAGCTGTTTTGCGATTGATCGGTAAGTTATTGAATTTGCATGAAGTGATTAATGCTGAAAGTATTTCTTTAATTTAAAGTAACATTAAAATATTTTTTTAATTATTAGTTTATTTAAATATTATAAAATTATGTTTAATTAAAAAGTAATGAATTAAATCTAATGAAGATGAATTATTATACAAAATATTTAATACTATTTCATAATATTTCATTCTACTTTTTTTTTTTTTTTTTTTTTTTTTTTTTTTGCTTGATGGTACATTTTATAACAGCACTACAAGTCAAAATGTCATTAACAATAGCATAAAATCTCACAAATCACAGCCTCTTAAAAGATTTGTTAAAAGAAGATTTTTTTTTTTCTTTTTTTTTTTCTGTATTTCTCCAGGACGACTTGGTCAGTTAGGAATGAAGCAGATGCTTTCCAAATCAGTCCAAAACGTTGCAAAAGCTATAAACCTCTTTGGAAAACACGGGATTACAGAAGGTACTGGACTTCTATTAATAAAGCACAACAGTAATAGCAAATTAAAGATATGTTAATAAAACGATGGCTTGCCTAAGTTTTTATGTTTTAAAGTTGTGTATAAATCTACAGCCTTAGGGTTAGCAACCCCACACCATGCATCACAATACAACCATTTGTTATATGATTGTAGGTGTGCCCAAGGAGGTGCAGTTGTCTGCTGTCTATGCCATTTATGACCTGGCACCCTGCAACCCAAAAGATGCACTAGAGGCTCTGGCATCATGGCGAAGTGAAACCACACAGCCAGTACCCTCTGCAGTGACCAGCTGCATCACTCAGATCGGCTCCCTTTGTCGTCGGATTAAATCCTGATTTTTTTTTTTTTTTTTTTAAATCACTGCAGGTGCCATTTTTGAGCATTCTTTTTTTTAAACAACACGTAAGCTGTGACTGTTCTCTGGTTTTGCTCTGTGACCTGACAGAATGTCCATTGGTTACAGAAAAACACAGAAATGATGCCATTCTTGTACATTTGTGTATATTATGTATGTAGATTAAAGATATTGTTTATACCATAAAGAACATTTGTATTTAAAAATGTGTTTTTGACTTTTGTTGTGTTGTCAGCATTAATATACAAAAAAAAAAAAAGGAAAGATTGTATGGTTTGTTTCTCTCTTTTTTTTTTTTTTTAATTGTGACAAATGCTTTTGTGCTTGGAATATTATATTCTTGATACATCTGATTTTGTCCTGATTTGACACAAGACTGTGCTTCCTTATGTAATGTAGCCTTTTTTCATTATAGTTCTGATCATTTTCCTTGCAGGTTTTGATAAAAAAAAAAAAAAAGTAAGAGAACCTTTCCTAAAATTTCAGTGAGTATAGAAGTGTTTTGGTTAAAAACAGACTGAAGGTAAATCTAGTTGACAAAGCAGCTCATCTATGTTATCTTTCACAGACTTTACTTACAATTTCAACTGCAATATATTGGAATAAGATGCGGTGGTTATCATCACTTGGATCCAACAATACATTTGAAATCTTTGTAAGACATTTTTTTAAAGCCACTATCATATTCGCTACTTTGAATCTCCCCACTGGAGACTCACTGAAGTTATGTTGCAGGCTGAGCCACAATTTTGCCTTTGGTCTCATAATTTTGTCATGCTAGGCTGCTTTAATTTCATTAATACTGGTTAACATAAATACCATGACCTTTTATAACCGTAAAATTAAGGCTACGTGCTAAGCCCTGTGACAAAATATTATGGCAAAATCACGTTTTAATATTTATAAAAGATAAAATTTATATTTTAAGATTGTAAGCAATTCACCAAACTGCAAAACCTAGAAAATGCTTGCATCGCTTTTTTTCATAAGGTTGGATAAATGGGTGGGGAAAAGGGTGTGTGTTACGCTTCCAGAAAGAGTTTAAATTCCCGGAGACATGCGCACTCCAGTCGAGATTCCCTGTGCGCCATATTGGAATGATCTGGATTCAACAGTTCGCTAAGAAACAGCTCACGCAGTGGAACTATCTCGGTTTCTTTTAGTATTTCCCGGGATTTTTAAACTAATACACGGTGTCTCACACATTCACGTGAGTCTTGTAACTCTCGAGGACGCCTGTCTGCCCTGAGGCGAGAGAGTGTTTGTAAGATTTGTAACGGCGAAGTTGGATGGATCCTCGGGTGGCTTGGATTCAGCCCGAACAGAAAGGACCTGCCAACGCTTTATGGATGCGCGTATGGGAAACCTCGCAGAGGCGAAACCACTGTCACACGCTGCGGGTGAATACACCTGCGTTGGCGGCCGGTTTCATAAAGCAGTTAACGCTGGTTCCCACCAACACAGTTGTAAAACCTATTAACAATTGCACCAATCAGCCTTGTAATGATGGTGGTGCCATGAGATCTCCATACGCATGTTCTGATCCTGCACCTCCGTATGTCACCCCTGTTGAGGTCAACGGTTGTGATTCTTTATCACCTTTATCTTCAGGAGATTCCGAAAGTGACAGTCCGACATCAGATTCATCATCTACTGGTGACGGTATGAGCGCAAATCCAGCCAAACTTCACTTTAACTTCACTGAACATATGCACAATGTCAATAATTGTTTACAACAACATTATCAGTGGCTACAGACTCAAATAATGATGGATAACCAGCTTAAAAACCATGCAGGACTAAGGAGACATGACAATAAAGCGAGCACATATGGATTGAACTACTTTCTGTCCCACTCTAATGACCGTTATTTAAGTGGGACCCCATGGGCAACCAGAAGATACAGTCTAGGTATTAATGGGTAAGAGCACTTTCATCAATGTTGGTGACACTTTTCATTGTAGTTTGTGGCTTTTTATCTTTTATTATTGGCTAAATATTAGTAGGTTGGAAGACTTTGTGATGTCAGTTAGTTGTGCATGGGCTTTTGCATTGGCGTGTTGGTGTGTTGGTGGGGACAAAAAGGGACTAGGTTGGGGTCATGATATAAACCAGAAGTAAAACTTATTTAAGCTCGAAGTAAGTAAGTGAGTAACTTTTGGTCTGTGTTAACTGAGCCCACAAGTCCAGAGTAATGTGACAAGGAGCCAGACAAACAAATAAGCAAGCTGAAGGTCCGTAATTTTGGGACTGAATGCATTTAGAATAATAACTTTTACAAGGAAAATTAGGATAAGCTAGGTGTTTTTTTTTTTTTTTTTTTGTTCCGCAGTCAAAGCTTTTGATCTTTGCCCTTTGCCTCAAAGGTGTAATAGATTGGCATCCCTGATGCAGGTCTGTATTGGTTCATCATTTAGACTACGAAAATATCTTTTGATTCCAAATTTATAGGGTCATGGGGTTTCAGAGCATCAAAAATGAAAACTGAATAAATCTTATTTATTCACCCTCATGTTCCAAACACAATTCACAGTGGAACAAAAAAAGGTTACGTTTGTAGAATGGCCTGGCCGCTCTTTCCATACTCTTGATATACGCCCTAGCTCCCGATGTGAGCTTTGGATTCATAAATGGAGTGCTCTTTTGAGTCAGCTTTTTTCCACATAATTAATTGATCCAGTTCACAAAAATGGTCTTAAAGTCCATGTGAAACTGAACTTGCGATCAACTGTACTTATTTACGAGTAAAATTGAATATTGATCAATAAAAAAGTCCTCATATTCCTTACAGTCTCTGTGTGGTTAAAAGATGTTCTGCCCAAGCCATCAAACTGATGTCAACAGAGAAGGAAAGTCATTCCAGAGATGAAGCAAATTTTCAGATTTTATTTAAAGATTACAAAGACTTTTTTTTTTTTTTTGTGGATTTACTTGCATTGGTGAATTGTTCACAACCAGACTAATAATATCCACTAACAAAATAAATGGAGTCAATTTTGATTTAATGTGGAATTTAATGATTTGTTCACGATCCGGTTCTCAAGTTCATAATGTGCCTAAATGAGTATGTTTACATGCACATGTAGAAAGTCTGTTATTACGAGAGAACTGCTAAAGACACAAAAAATGACGTTCACATTTACATTTACTTTGTTAGCATTGTACTCTTAACCCTTATACAAGTTGTGTTGAGTAAGCAGCTTTATCCACACCTTTCCATTACTTCAGTTATCTGCTCTTTTCCATGCACATATACACTCTTTAAAAACCTGTACAAATGTCATTTATTCATTAAGGCACTTATTCATTGTTTTCTGACAGAAACCTCTTTTGGTCCCGTTCCAATACCCACACTTGCAGTCTTTGCACTTGACCACTTGTCTGCTTACATGATGTATTTCCTGTATTTGGTCCTGGTGTTCAAGTAGGCATGAAGACCGCAAGTGTGTGCAGAAATTTTGATTTCCCGATGTAAGAAATTTACAACATTGTTGTAAAAATGCATATTTTTACAGAGCCTTATTTACACTTTATTACTCTTATTTTAATTTTCAGTACTTTGCATTTTAGCAGTCAAATACTGCTCTGAAGTGTGGATTTAGTGTGCATTAAGGACACTGTCCCAGGTCAGAAATGCCATAAAAATTGCGCATTTACTTTCTGGGACAGGACCTTTGTCTCACCCGTGCTGTCATGCATATTATGAGCTCTGATGCACATAAGTTAAAGAATTATTATTATTATTATTATTATTATTATTATTATTTTTAAAGGGAAACATCGGACAGACATATTTCTGTATTAATGCTGTATACATTTTCTGAGATTTTTACCTGGTGTCTGTTCATACAGCTCTAGTTTCATGTTATTCATAGGTCTTCAATAGGAAGCAAGTTGTTTTAAGGATTGTGATGTTTATCCTCCCCAGCCTGCATGAGGAGATTGTGGATTTTTATAATTTCATGTCCCCACGCCCAGAAGAGGAAGCAATGAGGAGAGATGTTGTCAATCGTATTGAAGCTGTAATCAAAAATCTGTGGCCTACAGCAAAGGTGAGTCCAGACTCAGAAGAGAGTACATGTTGCTGTTTGACACTGGTGGATTAAAAAAACAAAACTGTATTCATAATATTCTTATTTATTTACTTTCCCCCATGCGGCTCTGACATTGACAAATAATTCACCTTCAAGGCAACAAACAGATAGATGGCAAACACAAAGATTCATTAAAGGTCTAAAAAGACTAAAGATCCTCTTCTGTTCAGATATTTAGACAACCCCTACCTCAGAAAAGTCATTGAAGTATGCTAGGAAAGGTGACCATGTTTCATGAATAACTTTTTGAACCTTGGGCAGTGAATTTGCTATTTAAGGCTTTTAAAAGTGTTTTAATGAAGACCTGCAAGTTAATCTTAAAGGGTTAGTTCACCCAAAAATGAAAATAATGTCATTTTTTTACTCCCCCTCATGCCGTTCCACACCCGTAAGACCTTCGTTCATTTTCGGAACACAAATTAAGATATTTTAGCGACAAGAATATTTTTGGTGCGCCAAAAAAAACCAAAATATCGACTTGTATAGTGATGGCCGATTTCAAAACACTGCTTCATTAAGCTTCAGAGCGTTATGAATCTTTTGTGTCGAATCATGATTCAGATTGCATGTCAAACCGCCAAACTGCTGAAATCACGTGACTTTGGCGCTCCGAACTGCTGATTCGACACACAAGATTCATAACGCTCTGAAGCTTCATGAAGCAGTGTTTTGAAATCGGCCATCACTATATAAGTCGTTATTTTTTTATTTACACAAAAAAATATTCTTGTTGCTTTATAATATTAATATTGAACCACTGTATTCACATGAACTGATTTAAATATGTTTTTAGTACATTAATGGATCTTGAGAGAGGAAATGTCATTGCTGGCTATGCAGGCCACACTGAGCCATCGGATTTCAACAAAAATATCTTAATTTGCGTTCCGAAGATAAACAAAGGTCTTACGGGTGTGGAACGGAATGAGGGTGAGTAATAAATGACATTGTTTTCATTTTTGGGTGAACTAACCCTTTAAGAAGGAGAGTGGACATTCAGTCTTTGCTTTATAAAGAGATTTCTTTTCTTTTGAGTGTCTGTCAAAGATTGCAGTGTAAACTGCACATAATAGTCGATTGCCAGGTCTTTTTAAAGTGCCATTTCATCTTTCAGGTTGAAATATTTGGCAGCTTCAGTACAGGACTCTATCTTCCTACCAGGTATTGTATATGGTTGTTTACATATGTTTGAACTTGCAGTGATAAATGGAATTATTTTATTGTTATTGTGTTATTTTTGTTCTTAATTGCATTATGTAGTGATATTGACCTGGTGGTGTTTGGAAAATGGGAACAACCACCTCTGCAACAGCTGGACCAGGCACTCAGGCAGAATAACGTTGCTGAGCCCTTCTCCATTAAGCTACTTGACAAGGCTACGGTTAGTCATTATCAACCTTGTTCTTCTGTGAGCACCTCAAGGTCAAAGTCTTTGCCATTTTAAAAGAAGTGCCTTTTTTTTTTTTTTTTTTTTTTTGTGTGCAAAAAAGTATTAAGGTTGCTGAGTTCAGACTGAAACGATCAGGGACCTATTAAATGTTTGTGTTGTACTGCATAGTTGCGCTCTTAATCAATTGCACTTTTTTTTTTTTTTTTTGGTGGTTTACTGCTGACTAGAAAATGTAACAGTAATAATTCCAATACTAATAAGTCTTCTTCCTAAGAAGAATCAATTTAGTAATCGGAGTCTTTTTCTGTACAGGTACCAATAATTAAGCTGACTGACAGAGAGACAGATGTGAAGGTAGACATCAGTTTTAATGTCGTAACTGGTGTCAAAGCAGCTCGGTTTATCAAGGATCATCTCAAGGTGAGAGCTTGCTGTATTTCTTTTGAATGAGCATGTTGAGCCCACGTTAAGTGATTGATTTGGTGCTGTAGAACTGAAAGCATGAAGTCACTGAATCTTGTATTAAGAACAGATTTGCATTGATATTGAATGCCTTAATCTGGCCACATATGAAAATATAAATATTTGTGATTGAACATACTATGTGCTTCAATTCTTTTATTTCCTTTATAAATGTAGAAATACTCCGTGTTGCCATACCTGATCTTTGTGCTGAAGCAGTTTCTGCTTCAGAGAGATTTGAACGAGGTGTTTACGGGTGGTATCAGTTCCTACAGCCTCATTTTAATGGCCATCAGCTTCCTGCAGGTGAGGCACCAAGAAAGGTTCCCCGGTATCTTCGTGTTGTAATTAAGCATTCCCTTTTCCAGACGGTGTTTCTGTACTGCTAATTGATATACCATTTATCCTCATTTTGCATTGAGCCATTTGACTGTAATATTATAATGGTATTTATATAGTATCGCTTGGGGAAACTTGACGTTCTTGATTGATCAGATATACAAAATTGATTGATTTTGGTCATTAAATTTTCACAATAAACAGACATTGCCTTTTGGTGTTTTTCAGCTCCATCCCAGAATAGACTGCAGAGCTTCTAATATTAATTTGGGCATCCTACTCATCGAGTTCTTCGAATTGTATGGACGGCATTTTAACTATCTGAAAACAGGCATCCGTGTGAAGGATGGAGGAGCATATCTGGCCAAAGAGGAGATCATGAAGGTCATGGAGAATGGATACAGACCCTCAATGCTCTGTATTGAGGACCCAAACTTACCAGGTATGAGGACAGACCACCATAGATTAACCAGGAGCATGTACCATGAAGCTGGATTAGCTGGCTAGCCAGATAAGTTTCATATTAGTTTGCACCAATCCTGGGTTTTAGGTACCATGAAAGTGACTTGGCTTTTAGCGGTGTTCATCACCATAGTAACTTATGCTCCACGGCTAACCTCCGGGGCAGGTTTTGTTCTGGGTAAGAGATCTCAAACCGAAATTGGACCAATCAGATGTGAGCAAAGTGACACTGACACATCCAATGCAATAAAGTCACTCCCCCAGTTTCTCTTCCTTCAAATTAAAGGTCACTATATAGTTAAAAAATAAATAAAAAAAATACTGAAATTGTCTGGCTTTAATGATAATTAGAATTATTTTATGATTTATATATGATTTATACAATTATTATATGAGAAAAAAAAAAAAAAAAAAAAAAATATATATATATATATATATATATATATATATATATATATATATATATATATATATATATATATATATATATATATAAATGTATATATGTGTGTGTGTGTGTGTGTGTATGTATATTTATTTGGTTTAAATGAATATTAAAATGTACAGATCATATGTAATATAAATAAGCTGTAGAATGTAAAAATGACTACGTGACCTTGCATGTTTGAGTCTCTTTTGCTATATATTATCAACTATATAAACTAACTTCACAAGTTTCACTTGCGCTGATAGAGCAAGATCATTTCTTTTATTTGTCCTTTTTCATAGGCAAGTATTTTCTTTAGTGTAAGTGCGTTTAAATTCTTAATTTTCTTCAAACTCTTAACCTTCAGCAAAAGAGTTTTGAATTGCGCTGACTCTCTTGCAAGAAGTGAATCACAGTTTCTCTCTGTTGCAAGGCATGTGATTGGCTGTTTGCCACTGATGTCACGCATTCATGTGCACGTGTTCCACAAGCTCAGGATCAAAGCCTGAGTTGACAGAGAAAGTTGATGATCAGCATCATGGTACCAACAAAGCTGGATTGGTTTTGACAACTTGAAACTAATCCTATAACCCTGAGTTTGTTCAGCTACCATCATGGTTCAGGCCCCAGGTTTATCCCCTTGCAATTAAGTAAACTAGTCAGTCAAATTTACTGACTTTGATTTATTCTTGATGTTTAAGATGTGACAATCAAAAATGCAGTTTTGTGCTTAAAGTGGCACAGAGTACAGCTACAGAATGGCCAACAAATTCATAGTTTGAAAAGCTGTGTTAATGCTTAGATTTGTTGATTTAAACTAACAGTAAGCTTTTTAATTAAGGATTCTCTGTATGTTAGGAAATGATGTTGGCCGGAGCTCTTACGGTGCCATGCAGGTGAAAGAGGTGTTTAACTATGCATACCTCGTCTTGAGTCACGCTGTATCTCCACTATCGCGCTCCTACCCCAACAGAAATATGGAAAGGTAAGTCCCAGTTTTAGGGACTTAGGTTAGTTCACCCAAAAAAGAAAATGTATCATGATTTACTCAACCTCATGCTATTCCCATTGTTACATTTAATCTTCAGAACTCAAATTAAGATATTCTTAATGAAACCTGAGATTTCTGTCCCTCCATTCTACCAAAACTTTGTCTCTTCATATTTCATAAGGAAATCTTAAAATAAATCCATACAAATTAAGTGGTTTAATCCAAGTCTTCTGAAGACACTTTATATGATGAACCGATTTAATTTAGCCATTTATTTACATATAATCATTGAATAATGCACATAAAGCACAAAATATGTTAAACACAGAAGCATTCATTTACCATATTTGGTGTGCTATCTATTTGGGTGTGGTACAACATAAAAGTGAGTAATTGATTACAATTTATTTTTGAACTATCCCTTTCACTTGTTTTGAATGTTAACATGTGTATTCAGATAGGTTAAAGAATTATTACTATAATATTGTAATGATATAACTACCAGTGTTGTTCAATATCTTATTTCCCTTCACAAATGAGTTTTTGGTTCTTTAACATGATGAACTTTTCCATGCATTGAAGTCTGTCAGCCTCATTTTGTTGGAGAAATAATTTTTTGCACTTTCAATCTTAAGCACATTGGGACGTGTCATTAAAGTTACCCCGGAAGTAATTAACTACAGGCAGTGGATCATTCAGCAGTGGGGAAACAGACACAATGCCAAGATGATTGACATTAAAAGTAAGTAATTGGAATCTCAAAATATTTTTGTGCTTTGAGGATGAAGGCCAAGTGGATTGATAATGTTTCTGGTAATTTTAGTCCAGAATGGTGTGGAAGACTTGGAGCAGACCTCAAGTGAGGAGCAGCAGAGAGACTCCTCATCACCGCACAGTGCAGGCTCACCTGTGTCCCTATCCAGCCTTCAGCAGCACTCTTCCTCATCTTCCTCATCTTCCTCATCTTCCTCAGTGTCCTCGCTGTCTGGGAGTGACATTGTAAGCTCCTGGTGTAGTTTCTTGACCGTACAAGAGAACTCATTAAAGGCACATGTCAGCACACTTCTACATTTAAATCCATTGAGACAACCCGTACAAAACTATAAAGTTTGCTGTCATTTACATTGGCTTTGTAATCTGCCATTTGATATTTCTCTCTCTCTCTCTCTCTCTCTCTCTCTCTCTCTCTCTCTCTCTCTCTCTCTCTCTCTCTCTCTCTCTCTCTCTCTCTCTCTCTCTCTCTCTCTCTCTCTCTCTCTCTCTCTCTCTCTCTCTCTCTCTCTCTCTCTCTCTCTCTCTCTCTCTCTCTCTCTCTCTCTCTCTCTCTCTCTCTCTCTCTCTCTCTCTCTCTCTCTCAGGATTCTGACACACCGTGCAAAGCTTCAATTCTTCATGATGCATCTGGAACTTTCCCGCACTCCAGAAGTCTGGTAAAGCCAACATTCCACTGATTTTTATTTAGGCACCTCACGAAACTGGGGCCGTATTCACAAAATATTTTATCTTACCACTAAGCGTTCTCCTAAATAGCAGTAAAAGTTCTTAGGTAAGAGTAACCTATTCACAAAGCTGCTGAGACTAGCTTTTACGAAGGAATGGGGAGAAATCTTAAGCTAAGAGAAAGGACGTGGTTGACCTCATAGCTATGGATGTCAGCACGCTTACTAACTATGCACACAGTGATTGGCATATTTAATTATAGATTTTAAAATATAAATGTTGCTATATTTAAACAGATTTTAAACTGTAGGCTAAGTGTCGCTAATTAAACAAGTATATGTTCAGCTAATTGTCAGCCTCTTATGTCTGAATCTTGAGAGGTTGCGGAATTCAAGTCGGGATCTGGAAAGGTCCACGAGCCGGAACTCGGGTAACCTTTTGCTGAGGCGGATTGACGACAACAGCTGTTTTAGGATTGTTTGTGATTTGGTCTTAGTGACTTAGTCCTCTTGACTACCCCTAACTTTTCACAGATTTAGGAGCTGGTTTTAGCTCTAAAATGCTTTGTGAAATACTCTTTTAGGAATCCTAAAATTAGGACTGACATGCCCATTGGGGTTTCTCCTAAATAGGCAAGTTAGGAGCTACTTTTTGCCCTAAGATGTTTTGTGAATACAGCCCCTGATTTTGGGCAGACTTCTGAGGCAGCATAACGGATGATCTACAACAAAATAGAGCGCCTTAGTGATAACTAAGAAAATACTGAATTCACTAAAATACTAATTTCTCGTTAGAAATGACATCAAAAATGGAAAAAGTTGGTCAAAGTTTACACACAATTTTACCCAAGCTGCAACTTTTTGCTAAACTGACATGGATTGGAACGCACAGTAGTATGGGATATCAATGCAGTGAAGGATACATCTATGCTGCCTTCAGAAATAAATCAATTAAATGTATCTTTAGTAGACAGGATGTGGCACAACCATTGAATTCGGACATTGTTGCCTTTCTACCTCCGTTTCTTGCCTGTGGAGGCAGCATTTTTCAGCTTTTGGATGCAGCCAATATGTCTCTCAGCAACCTTATGTAACCAGTCCTTGTGTTCTGACAAAATACATTTTTGCTTGTTTTAAGTTGGCCAGTGGAATTCCAGTTGTGGTTGTAGTTACTTGTGCACTGTTTTGTATTCCCTCTTCCTGTTTCAGTCACACCCATTACCCAGCAAACAATGTATGGTTGTATGTTTGACTCTTATGAATGGAGTACTCCACATGTCTCCCGTTTACTCCAGCTCAATACCCATCCTGAGTCACTACACTAATGTAAGGGACTAGTGTGATCATATCAAACTCCTAGATCATATTAATGTTTAGGTATTTGCTTGATTTGTAAGGGTTTTAACCTACTTGTTTTCTTTCCCCCCTCTTCAAATATCCCATTGACAAAGATGGCACATCAAATTTCCAAGTAGTTCATAAAAACAACAAGGCAGTGCTTGATGTAAATTGGGACTACAACTTGTGTTATTTTACATAGACTTGCTCCTGCAAGTAAATACTGGTATTAAATTACCAGGACTCAAATTTTGGTACCTGACCTGAACAACCTGCTGCTCGAGTTTGATGTTGTTTTCAGTCCTTAACAGAATGTTATTGCATTAATAATTTGAAGTTAAATTTATTTTAATAGTAAAGTTAAATTGAATTTATTGACAGTCCTACTTTAATTTTTATCAGTCAACTTGGGTTGTTTGTGTTGCCTAAAGTATTGATAAATGCTTACAGCAGGCTGGTATCATACTCAACCTACTTAAAATAATTATTTCTTGTTTCAGAATGGCCAGAGGTTCAAGGGGCCTCCACACACTAATTGTTTAGAGCGTAACACCGTGCCTGGACATCATCCTCAGTATGGCCGTAACAGCTGGCGTCGGCATCGAAGGGACACTGTTCCCATGAGCCTCAGCAGATAGTGCCAATCACTTGTCCACCGCTTCCACTTCTGCCCAAGACAAAGAATGTGGGCCACAGAGTGGTTTCATAGGTCAAAGGTAACATTTCTGCTTAAGATGGGCGCTGACTGAAATTGCACTTTTGATTTGTTTCATCCAGTGCTCTTCCTGTGACTATAAATTTAAATGTTTTTTCATTTGTACTTTTTTTTTTTTTGTATGACAATGTCTGATGCCTTTTATGTTTACTGATACCTTTAGTTAATTTTTCATCTCTTGTTATTGCTTT
The DNA here is from genome assembly GCA_037950665.1 of Hypophthalmichthys nobilis. NCBI lineage: Eukaryota > Metazoa > Chordata > Actinopteri > Cypriniformes > Xenocyprididae > Hypophthalmichthys > Hypophthalmichthys nobilis. The sequence goes on along the minus strand of CM075481.1, from coordinate 26,408,155 downwards.
TCAGAATATTTTTGATAAGTCTTGTTGCAGCACCACTAGGCTGTGATTGCTTTTGTATTGTAAATCTCTACGTAAAATACTATCTTTGTGCAATATATTTTTTAAATTTGATTTTAGTTCAATTTTAATTTTCTTGAATTGAATGTAAATTGACATTACACTATGGATCACATATATGGTATTTTAAAATGTTCAAATCCATATCACAACCAGTTTTATTGTTGGGATTGTGGTTTTGTGCATGTTAAAATCTTGTGTGTACTACATACTACTTGCTCATCTGTTGGCCTTTCAGACATGCACTTAAGTTTGTGCCAGCGAATGGGTTTAGTGCTTGATCATTTACTCTGTATCAAAATCATCTCCCCTCTCAGACTTGTATACTGCCATTCATGGTGAATGACTTGAATATGCACTGTCTTCGGTTAACCAATTAGTATTCTTTGTTGTCTGTTTTTGCAAGATCTCCTGATTAAGGAGATATATATAATTTTTTTTTTTTTTTTCTACAATTTAATGGGTTTTTAATCGGTTCCATATTTTCTTGCATTTGACATCTTTTCCCCACCCTCAGATGCATGTAATGGTCTAAATGTAGTCCTCTTGGACTTTTTTTATTCTGCCACCAGATGGCGACTCTGCATCCACCAAGTATCTTTTATTTTATTTATTTATTTATTTTTGCCATGAGGCTCACCATGCTTGTACAAAACATTTCACACAAAACATTTTATGTTCCATAACACCGTTCGACAAGATTTGGCACTTAATACATTCTTGCATTAAACCTGATCATAGTTTCTAAGGCCTCTCTGATTAAAACAAACTCCCATTTTGATTATTTTCAGTAAGATCCCAAAGCCAACTCTTAATTTTGCTATATGCGCTGAAAATGCTGGAGGTTTGAGCACCAGAGAGGTTTGTTACATGTGTCTTGAAAGGGGAGAAATTTGTATCAGTGCAGTGATTTAAATCAAGAAATCATACACTAAAGGATCTGCAAAGAAAGTCCTCTCACCTGAATGCAGGTGATGTTTGAATGTAATGTATGATGTGTTAAGACTTTTTTTCCAATATACATTTTTATGTATGTTTTGTACTCAAGTTATTTTTAAAATAAACATCTTAAACTGCTGGTGTGTTCTTTGTGCCCCTTTTCTGATTAGGGGTTCAAGCACATAGCGCTGAAACCCTATTGTAATTGTTAAAATTTCCAAGGATCAGCATTCTTCCCTAAAAATGATCGGGCAGACTTGAAACTTTGAGGGCTGGCAGTACTCACACAGTCTACAACGTCACCAAGGCTCGCCCCAATAATACCGGAAAATTAATACTGAAAAAACTAATATATATATATATATATAAAAATATAATCCTTGGCTCAAGATGGTCAAAATGCATGACTAATTCGATCGTTGTGAGTTTTTCTGGTATTATGGAATTTTTGGAAAAACCTACTTTTGCAAACTAGTCCTAGGTTTTTGGCCCAATCGCAACCAAACCAGTGCAGCGAGATTCTCTGGAGTCTGATTGTCAATAATTATCAAAAACGTTGAAATTTCGATTCAAGGGTCTCTAAGGGCTGACAAAATGTTCGAAGTGAGCAGAGCCACTTTTACTAAAATGGCTATAATTTGTGAACGGAATGACATTTTCACCAAACTCAGCACACATATTTAAGAGCTCATTCATGTAAAAAGGATGCAGTGACTGGCGCTATAACGTGGAGAAAAAAAAAAAAAATGGCTACACCAGCGTAACCCTAAGTCTGACTTGAAAATTGGCATGCAGTGTCTTTGTCCTAGTTTCCTTTTTAAAAACTTTTATGGACATCGGGCCTTTAACTGTTACAAAGGTGAAAAAAGCTTTTTAAAACTATGTATTTCCTTAATAAACTGCCTGTACTGGCTGTAAATGGTCTTTTCCATCTATGAACTAAGTGATTATATGCTTGCTGAATAAAGCAATACCTTTTTACATGTGTGCCTAAAGCGCTTGAACCCCGATAATTGTACACAAACATTACGCAAACTGTTTTAATCTCAGTTTCTACCTCAATACAGTTATATTAAGAAGTCTGTCATTGTCTTCCCTTAAGGAAACCATGCTATTTTGTCATGTGACCATGTTTAGGACCTGCCCATTGTGTGATTACAAATTTAAGAATATGTTTAAGATCTGCTAATCCTACATCCTTACATAACATCACTTGAAAGTCTAAGGTGAAATGCATTGTATCGGGCATTCAAGGTGAACATGATGGCATCAGTTTACTGATGGAGTTTCCAGTGAGGGGGTTGTCAGTCTTTGATCTCCCTACTGGGAGTCAAAGTATGTTTGAATGTTTACACAGTCTTAGTTCTCGTCACCAGCTACTGTTTATACCATTTGGGGTACTATTATCTGCCAGTTGGGGATAATTGCATTTATTGTCTTTAGATGCTTTTGTTTTAGTGGTCACTTCTAAGGCTGTGTGTACGGTCAACACCTTTAAGGACTGCCCACTGAATGCCTATGAAATACCACGCATAGCTCCCTCAGTCAGACTTGATGACTGCAGCTACCAACAGCACGTTCTCAATAAAAAAATCCTGCTGTAGATACAACCAAGTCTCCTGGTCTTCGCTTCTGAGATTTCCAACATCATCAATGAACAACTTTGATTTTGTTTATTTAGCTATTCCAGCACAAGGCCAACAAAGGACATATACATTAATTTAAATAAATATGCAAGTAATTTAAAGAGGTTTTAGAGTATGTAACTTCATTTTTCATGTATTTTTTTAAATAATTATGAGAGTGGTGTCCTTATTTTCATTTGAGCAGCATCCCTGAAAATGTCTGTGCACTGCCCACATATGAGAAAAGTACAAAGTAGTATGTACTGTATATACAGTCAAACCAAAAATTCAGATATTTTTGATATATTTTTACTAGTGGGTGCAGGACACTATAGTTCATTTATGTAAGTGAGGATAGCAAAATAAAGTAAACTGACATATCATACCCAAAAATTCTTCATAGTGTGGACTACCAGTAAAATTGATAAAAAATTTGGAACCAAAAATTATTCAGACACTTTGAGCTGACCATGTTTTGCTTAAGTGGTATCTGACATAATTAAGATTATTTTTTCTGACACAGTTTAACCCTGAGATTTTGTCATATTTTATTACCATTTTTTTTTAAACTATAGTGAATAAACTGTATTAATGAATTAAATGTTTAAGGTGTCTGAATAAATTTTGGTTTGACTGTAGGCTATATTACACTTTTGCAGTGTTAATTTATTTGCCCATAATAATAAAAAAATGAAATCTCTGTGTAAACTGTGTAATTACAAGCTAGCTTAAAAGATAGTATTATTATTATTTATTTTTATTATTTTTTTCAGTTGTATTTCAAGTATTGTTACTTGAACTGGAATTTAACCTCCCAGAAATCACTAAGGGGAAAAAAATCTCATCTAGAAGTCATACAAATGGAATAGTCAGAAAAATTCACTCTTTTTAGACAATGTCTATTCAGTTTATATAAATGATTAAAGTGAATTGAGTGATTCTGTAGTCCCCTATGACCCATATTATACAGGAATTTCCATGTCTTTAACTTCTACATAACGCATTGTCTGTGAACCACACAGAGGCGCTCTTGCTCTGCAGTTTGAAGCATTGCTAATTCCATGCTCACTGTGACACTTTTTAGGTTGAGGAACACTTTGAGATCTTTCCTTCATCAATGTGGCCTCAAGCCACTTTTATTTCATTTTATTAAAAATACTCTTAATCATCTGTCATAGGGAAGTTACCTAAATAAAAGGTTTAAGCTTTGCATGTCCATCCTCATTTACATCTGTTTACCTATGAGTCTTATTCTTTATTCTGTAATTTTACTAAAAGCCATGCTGAGCCTGTTAATTGAGACACAGCCATTAAACGTTGCCTTTAAAATTTTGGCCTATATTACAAAACTTCACAAGGTAATCCAATCAAACATCAGTCAGTCTCCTCTGCCTGGAAGCATTAATCTCAACTCTATTATTAGCTCTCTTTATACTGAATAATTAAGCACATTAAAAACGTTCTGTGAAAGAATAAGACATGACTTTACTTGACTTTACTTTCCAATAAATGTTTTTCTAGGAAAATTCTGTTTGTGAATAAGGGAAATAACACATTCTCAGGGTATCAATTGTATGCATCAGTTGTTAATTAGATTTTGGGCATTGCACTCTAAAGTGGATACACATTTCTGGGGTTCTCAGAAGCGAAGATATAAAAATGTGTCTACATTTATGATGTTAACTGTAGAAATGTGTCATCACAGTCTGTGAAAAGTGTCCATTGGAGAAGTCCGGCAAACCATACATTTATAGTTGTTATTAACAGGCAACCTGTATCCAGGTGTTGTCCACATACACATTGAAAAGTCAAGTAAACGCTTTTGTGATCAGAATGTTATGTGTCTTGGTAGAGTGGTAATCGAGGATGCATTGTAATTGGATGTAATAGGAGTAATGTAAGTGCAATATAGCCATCATATCCGTATTCACAGGATATCAAAAACCCCAAAATTGAAAAACATGTCATTCCATCATCCAGGATGCAAGTTGTTCATTTCACCAATGATCTGTAACAAAGGATACTAGCGCACATACACAGATACACAGCTAGGCCTACTTCAAGGCTGAAGTTGGTTGAGCAGGATGTTTCTCCAAAACATAAGTTGTACTTTTCTCTCAGTGAGAGGTACAGACTATAAATCATTATTCTCGAGTGTCTGAAGATGAAAAGGAAAATAAATGCTTCATACACTGAAGGAATCATTTAAATAATTTAATATTTAGAAGGATAAATATTGATTAATAACTTGACTATAAATCACTCAAAAGATATATATTGAAGTGGCAGTCGACTCCAGAATCCACCCCTTTCATCGCCAACTGGCAACTTTTGAAATACTATTAAGTAAATTGGCAGCGGGCGGAATCTCACGGACCAAAAAAAAAAAAAAACATTTTGACACGGAACACGCATTTCAAATTAGAATAACTGGCTGTAGCATTATTTTTTTTTTTTTTTATAGAAAGTATTTGAAATTAGCATGTTTCCTAAATCTCAGCAAATATACCATAGTATTTGTATGCTTTAGTACAGTCAAAAATATTTTATACACCACCTTTAAATAATGCACGGGAAACAGAGATCCGATAACTTATTCAGTTACAGAAGCCACTTTATGTTGACAAGTGTAATTGCACCATGTCCTGATTGGCTGATGATCTGAACTGCTTGATCAGATCGCGGTGATCACATTATAATGCCAAGTTTTAAATGCAGCCAGAAAAGTCTGGTAACAATGTGCAACAAAATGGATTGTCAAAACATTATTTATTATTATTATTGTTATTATTATTATTATTATTATTTATTGCTAAATATCTTAAAGATTCCACAAGAGGTATGCTAACATATGAGCACAACTGTAGATATTTAGAGTAGGCTACAAGGCATGGTAACAACGCACCTTCAGGTGCTTTATCATTGTTGCCCATGTTATCTTTGGAAACATAAAAAAATGAGTCATCAACACAAACTGTTCACGCAAACCCAAGCAAAGGATCTATTATGTTTAAATGCAACATTTACAAAAACATTAGGCTTAATTAGTCAAATGTACCTGAAATACAGAAAAAAGAAAAAATGAATTAGCTGAAATTTATGCCTTCCAAGAACAGTTTTCTCTTTGTATTCTGAATGCAGCTTCCCTTGTCCTCGCTTCCTGAACAAGCTAAGTTAGCTGTACCTGAATGGCTTTCTATTCAATGGGGCATTACATTTTCTAGTCCCATACAAGATAAATCTATTCATTCTTTGTTAATCTTTCATTGAAGGGATTATGAGTCACAGTCGGACTTGGGCTACATGGAGGAGTAATGGAGTAAACCCACTTATAAAACACAATTTTTCAGGCTTTAATTCAAATTATGTAGGTTATGTTACTTGAGCATTAATGTGGTTCTTTTTTGGAAGTTTGTTCAAAAGACTGTCTATAAAATGGGGTCCTTTTTTATAACATTTATGCTTGTATTAATAATGTTGGCTTATTTTACAATGAAAAGAGCTGTCACTTGCATTAACAACATGACAAATGTAGCGAGCCACACCAGCTATCAAATGCCTGATTCAAAAGTCATGAATATCCGGGGGGAGTAGGGTTGTATTGCTGCTCTCTTGTTCTTGCCCAGAACAAAACCATACCGCCAATACAAACTCTATGCAATTATCAACCATATTTGACAATAGTGGTCCTGACAGAATTTACTTTCAGTGAATAGTGACCTCTCTTCTCTCATATTTAAGGAAATAACAACTAGCCTGAGTAAGCTCTGGGCACACAGCTGTCCTATGGGATTTTTGGTGGGAATATTTACCATATTGTCTTACAATCTTACTCTTAAGATAACCCTCATTTTTTACTTCTCAGGATGGGAGCAGAGCCTCATCAAGCCCAATAATGATACACACACAATACATTTAATTTCAAGACTCTGAGCTCTATGAGTTTGTCTCTCTGCTTTTATTTTCGAAATATTCTTGCTGGTATTGATGGAACACTGTGACTTTTATAGAAAGCATGAGCATAATTCCAAAAGGGCACCTAAATTCTGTTTTTAATTAGTATTATATTTAGCATTAGACTGCTGCTCATAACATTTGAACATCTATAACCATATATATATATATATATATATATTTAATTTTATTGTGGTCATGAATGAAACCTATCAACTCTTAACACCTTAGCAACTGCATACCCTGGCAACTACCACACACAATTTTTTTTTTTTTTTTTTTTTATAATGTAAAAATCTTGTAATTATTAAGATTCTGTTATTAATCTTAAGTCATGTAAGTTACAGATTCCCTACAACATAACATCAAAATAAGTGTAGCAACATTTCCCCCCAAGTGCACATTGATTAATATGTATAAGATATACATAGGCTTTTATCACATGATGTAGATTAAATTGATAATTTCACAAGATATTGCATGAAGGCACAGTCTGTGCTATCATGTGCAGAATGAGTGTGAGTTGACTTCAAAGGTGTTTTTCAGTTGATGTTTCTCTGTTCATAGTTCCTGTATAGATTTTCCATTTCCCAGAAGAAATCTAATGAGGGAAGTTTACATTTGAACAAAATCATGGAGAGAAGCATAGTCAGCAAATCAGTAAGCTTGACAGGGTGTTTAGAAACTTGAACATGTCTGTTTATTGTAAGAACTGTGGTGGCTATATCTATAACCTTGCTGTGATGATAGCCTACATTTTTGTTCTTTTGCTTAGTGTGAGAGTACATGCAACAAGAAAAGCCATTCAGCAAAAAGATGTAATTACATAAACCTAAAGAATGAACACTACATCTTTATACATCTTTTAAATCAAGTAGCCTAATTTAAAACTTTACTGAAGAGTTTCTCTGATTTGTTTAGACCACTTGTCAACTACAAGGCCTGCGGGCCACACTCGGCCCGCCACAACTTTTAATCAGGCCCGCCAACAAATTCTGGTTATCAATTTAATGTGGCCCGAGCGCTGTTTAAAGCTGGAGTCCGTAACTTTTGGCACTCTAGCGGTTGATAAACTGCATGCGCCTTTTGTTTAGTTCTATGACGAGTCACGAAGGTACTGTGCTGCTCCGCAGTGATAAGATCCGAATCAGTCTGAAATAGTCCGAATATAAACACTTATTATAGGTGTACCGTAGTGATTCAGGATAAGACAAAAACATGGTTTGGAAAATGGATTTATACGGAGCCTAGCACATGACTTGCAAGAAAAAAATTTAATTGTGTGCATGATTTACTAACTCGTTCCCTTGATTTACTAAATCGTGCACACGATTTACTAATTCGTTCCCTCGATTTATTAAATCGTGCGCATGATTTAGTAAATTGAGGGAACGAATTAGTAAAACGTGCGCATGATTTAGCCTACTATTTTTTCCTGCATGTCATGTCCAGGGCTCCGTAGATTCATGACGTATTCGTTCATTAGATAATTTTTTTGTACATTTTGAACACAAAAAAGTTACAGACAGCAGCTTTAAATAAACATCTGTGACAATTACAACATTGAGACACAGGTGGTGCTATCGCGCTTCACTCAACTCGCTAATTTTGTCAGAGAATATGGCAAGAACTGTAAACAACGTAAATGCTATCTGAATTTAAATGTGGATAGCACAATGGCTAAAAAAGAAAAGTGGACAACGAATATCGACAATTCCAACCAAGATGGTAAACAGAATATTTATTCTATGTAGTTTGTTTAAATAACAGTTGGCATATTCCCAGTGCATGTGTCCTTTCAAGTTAAAGTTGTCTTTTCAAAGTAAGAGCTCCCAAAATAAGCCAAATAATACGATTTCAGATACCATTTGTTGTCTACATACCATGTGGTATTTATATCTGTAATTTGTTGACTATTTTGCTTTATCAAAATTACTTTCTGAAATTGAAATTGTTGTTTTTAAAGTACTGTTTTATGCTACTATTTTAAAGGGGGGGTATAATGCTATTTCATGTATTCTGACTTATTTACACTGTTAAAGAGTTGGATTCGCATGCTAAACATGGCCAAAGTTTCAAAACATGAGTTGGACGTATGTGCCAAAAATACTCTTCCAAATCCTCATAAACTTTGCGGTCTTTTTATCGAGTATGGGGCTGTGTGACGTCATAATGGTCGGAATTCCTTGTACGAGCACTTCTCCTGGAAGAGCACACGCGCACACGTCGACCAGAGCCAGAAAGCAAGAGCACGCTCATCAACGCGCGTTCGGCTTTAAGAAAGTCGTCGGCAGCGCTGCACAGGTCACAGGACTTCACGAAATCAACAATGTCACCAAAGAAGTGTGTTTTTGGTTGTGAGGGAAAAATAACCTTGCTTCCCAAAGAACCCAGCGTTAAGTGGAGCTGAGAGTTTTGTGCTCACGCATTATGATATTTGTTATTAAAATAACCATAGAAACCATAGATAGTTGCAATCACTTTTTTATTGGTTAAAATGAATGGAGAATATCTTGTGTTTATGTGAATATCTGCTCGAGCCCTCAGGATCGGTGCTTATGGTTTCATAAACAAGGCCCAGTTCTACGCTGGATTTACAGATCGTTTGAAACTAAAAGATGGAGCGGTCACAGCAATAATGATCCCGGTCATGAGTCAGAACCGCAGGTGGTGAGTAAAACTGCTTCAAATGTCTGTTTTGTTGGCAATAGGCGCCTAAGTGCATATAATGTAAACAACACGAACGTAGTGAATTCATAAATTCATTATTCATCATTCACTATACGCTATATTCATTATAGTGATTCAAAAGTTATCCAGGTATAATGCGATGGTGTATTGTGTATGTTTAAATACATTTGTTTGCTGCACGTGCTCGTCACTCTTTAGCTCCACTCACATGGCACGCCTCCAGGCACTCTGCTGTTTTCGGAAAGACTCGGTACAGCGTATGTTTCTTTTATAAATATGATAAAACTAAATGCTGACCATGGCAGAGCCAGTGGATTGGAAGACTGAGTTGGCTGGCTCATTAATCTTACTGTAGAGCCAGCTTCCACTCCTGTTCCCACCCCAAAACTCTCTCTCCCTCAGCTTACTCAGTGAATCTTCTACAGTCGTGGTCAAAAGTTTTGAGAATGACACAAATATTAATTTTCACAAAGTGTGCTGCTTCAGTGTTTTTAGATCTTTTTGTCAGATGTTATATGGTAGACTGAAGTATAATTCCAAGCATTTCAGAAGTGTCAAAAGCTTTTATTGACAATTACATTAAGATCTGGGGAGTTTCCTGGCCATGGACCCATAATTTCGATGTTTTGTTCCCCAAGCCAATTAGTCATCTCTTTTGCCTTATGGCAAGGTGCACCATCATGCTGGAAAAGGCATTGTTTGTCAACAAACTGTTCTTGGATGGTAGGGAGAAGTTGCTCTCGGAGGATGTTTTTGTACCATTCTTTATCCATGGCTGTGCTCTTATGCAAAATTGTGAGTGAGCCCACACCCTTGGCTGAGAAGCAACCCCATGCATGAATGGTCTCAGATGTGAGTGCATCTGCACGTACAGTGAGGCAAAGTCTTTTGGAGGATGGCCTGGTGTCAAGAAGGGCAGCAAAGAAGCCACTTCTCTCCAGGAAAAACATCAGGGACAGATTGATATTCTGCAAAAGGTACAGGGATTGGACTGCTGAGGACTGGGGTAAAGTCATTTTCTCTGATGAATCCCCTTTCCAGTTATTTGGGGCATTCAGAAAAAGCTTGTCCGGAGAAGAAAAGGTGAGCACTACCATCAGTCCTGTGTCATGCCAACAGTAAATCATCCTGAGACCATTCATGTGTGGGGTTGCTTCTCAGCTAAGGGAGTGGGCTCACTCACAATTTTGCCTAATAACACAGCCATGAATAAAGAATGGTACAAAAACATCCTCCGAGAGCAACTTCTTCCAACTATCAACAAGTGAGCTAGTGCTGCTTGCCTTGTTATCATTGTAATAGAAAAAAGTTATGAAGATGTGGTCTACATCAATATCCAGAAATTTAAGAGAGGATTCTTTCGATATGAGACATGATGCATATTAGGTTACATTACATAGTTTGATCATAAAGCAAGCATAAAACCGAATTCAAGACAAAATACAATATACAAAACACACTAGTGATATAAAAGAGAAAAGTCAATTTCATGTGCATTTATCAAGTTCCAGTATCTCTTGTTTCATATGGTACTTCTCACATATGATGCTGTCCACTCTCCCTCCACAGAGTCTCTTTGATGTTCAAGAAAAGTGTCATTCACTTTCCTGGCTAGCATGGAAGTGAGAGTTGATAATGGCTTGTGAGAGATCGTTTTCTCTTAGAGCCTCGCCAGAAAGTTCTACTTGGGCCCTTACTTTGATGTTACCTATTGATTCCTCAGTGAGGGTGGGGGAGTTTAAGGCAGGACACAGCTCTTAGTCCTGTCGGACTCAAACTTGGGTCCTTACCACTCCACACCACAAGAGACAAAGGTGGAAGGAATTTGTATAAATAGCCTTTGCCAACAATACGGGCTATTTGCACTTACCATAATTTATCAAATACATTGTTCTTTCTCTTTCCTACTGGTCAAAAATGTCTGATATAGTGTCATTGGCAGTTTTTAAGCCCAGCACCTGGGTGAAATTAACATAGAAATAAGTTACATGTTCTATGGTCAAAATCAATTAACCTGGCCACCAGAAAGTACAACAAAAAAGCTTATTAAATACTTTTCAGCAGAGGCAGTAGTTCCTGTGTTCCTTGACATCAATGGTCAAAGTGCACCATATTAAATGCTGACCATTTAAAATCTAGCAAATATGGCACACTTTGACATCAATTTCTTTTCTTTCTTTTTTTTTCTCGAGTGGGCTTAAACAAGCCATTATTTTCAATCCTGCTACAAGCCTGCGCACCTTGTCCATTCTAGAGCCAGTGCTGTCTAGTCTCGGAGCCAGCACTTTCCAAACTGACTATTCTGGAGTTAATCTCTGTCCTTATGCCCACCTCTAAACCCCTTCCTCCACCACTGGTTCTGTTTGGCTTGATGGACTCCCTGATTCTACCCAGGGTCCTTGCCTTTTCTCTTCCACTGGTTCTGTCGTAGAACTGGCCCTCCCTCCTGGCCTTCTATACCACCTGGATTGTTTTTAGGTGTTGCTTGTGGATGAAATTTGTTTGGATTATACCTTCTTCAATGTTCTTATGTGATAAAGGTTTGCGCTTAGATCCACACCTCAACTTCTTGCAACGGTTGCACATAGTTACTGAAAGTACTCTGCTTTTTTGTATGAAAGTGACAAATCTGCCTCTGCATTCACTCCTGATGAAGAGAGAGATCAGTGGAAAGATGAATTGCTAGCCAATTGCTAGTCTAATGCAAAAATGGACATGAGGAGCAAACCTCTTCAATGGAACAAAAGTCAGTATAGTTTTTTTTTTTTCAACTGTTTTTGGTGATTTTGAGAGATAGAAAGAGGTGAAGGAAATGGACTAGAGGGAAATTGGTAAATGATATCAGTACAGTCCTGGAAATTACAAACACACTGATATACAGTATAATGTTTAGACTTATGTAAGAAACATTACATAACATGTCACATTTGAAGAATCCAAAGAAAACCTTTGTTTTCTGATCTTCTTTTGCTGCCTGCATGGTGAAAGCCTGCTGGGGAACCACATTATCCTTCATGGGACATTATTGTTATAGGTGTTTGCTGCCTAATGCATGCCATAACCATGTAAAAAAAAAAAAAAAAAAAAAAAAGATTAAAATGCACTCCTGCTCCACAGACCTTTTTCATTGTGTAAAAAATGTAAATACACCTCTATCTCTCTTAGAAATTGACAAAAAATCACACATGGTTTCACATATTTTCCAGGCTATAGTATGGTATGATAATTGCATATCAGAAGAACATAATACCAACTGTAAATGACTGTTTTTCATTAATTTAATGAGAAAAATGGAAATATACCTACACACAAAATTACATTTTCACATTAGGGTATCACATAGCTTTGGGTATTGCTTGCTTAGCAACATGCTAACATCAAAATTAATGGATCTATTTCACAGAGTTTAGAATCTTGGTTTTAAAATATGTTAGTCTTTCTATTTTTGACAAATTTATATTTGCTTCGTTCATTTAGCAGGCATTTGCATTTATTTATTTAGTAGCCACTTTTATCCCCAGAAATTTACATAGATTATATTAAGTAACAGTGAGAGTGAAAGTTTGGGAAAAGTTAGACTTAAGCAGGCTTCAGGAGGGAACTTGTAAAAGTGAGTAGAGGTAGGAGAATGCAGAGCCAGTGGCTGGTCTTGAACTGGATGCGACTTGCAACTGGCAGTCATGTGAAGCAAGACAAAGAGAGGCGTAATATGTCTTGGGCTCAGACCAAATGTACTGCCATATTTTGGGTCATTTGCAGAGGTTTGTGCATGAAGGAAGACCATCTAAAAGAGCATCACAGTAGTCTAGAGATGACAAAAGCCTGGAAAAAGAATTGTGCAGACTTGGATTTTCTGTGTAAACTGTAATTTGAACCTAAAAATATTATGTGGTCAAAAAAATTGTAAAACCAATAAATCATCCATTATGATCTGCCAAACTTCTAACATGGTAATGCAATTTATCTCTATAGACTTGCTGTTCCATAGACTTTTCTGAGACGCAACTACTTGCTAACTCTTCACACTATCTTCTGTTACTGTTGTCTTTCAGGCATCTTGTTTATTTTATTATTTTTGTCTTGTTTATTTTATTGTTTGTGTAACTTGAGAGACGTTTCTGACATTGAGAAGTGTGAGAACAGTACATGCTTTGTATAGAGAAAAAAAAAAATCTTGCGGGCTGTCTTTGTTCATGTAAAGGAGCAGGCAGGTGCAAGGAAACGATTTTCCTGTCATGCTGTCAGCAAACCGGCCAGCTTGGGATCTTCTCTCTGAATGCTTATTTTCACTGAAAACTCAGATGCACAGGAGTGTTTGTGGCTTAAAGATGGAAAAAAACTAAGCAACCCAAGTCAATCTAAGCATCTGCTGCTTGCATAGAAACACAAAATTCATACATTTGTAAATTTTCCTGTGACTGAACCCTTCCCACATAGAGTGAGAAAAATGTTAAGGGATAGGTATGTCTATATGTAAATCACACAAATGATCTGTTTCATGTTTGACAGTATATGTGAATATAAAACAGGCATAGACAGAGATAAAACTAGCTGAAATGTGTTTCTTTGTCTATAAGCTCACTGGGAGATCTAGGAGTGACAGGTAATTGGAACAGTGCATGATTAATTTTTCTACAATGTGATTTCTTTCATTCTTGAGTGTCAAACTGAGGAGAAAGTGTTGTAGCTGTGGATAACAGAACATTAACAAATAGAATACATCAGCATTCTCAGCCACTGCTTCAACCACAAGCAGTTACAAATACTATTATACAAATAGTATTTATTACAAATACTAATTTTTTTTTATTCATTTCCAATAATAAATAAATATAAATAATAAATAAGTTTTTATTGTCTCAAAAATATAGAATGTAGTAATGTATTCAATAAGTATCTTACATTCTCCCATGGTGAGCTACTCATAATGTAATAAAGTATAATCTAATAAATATTATTACATAATAATGTTACAGTTCACGCCTGTCCCAGACTCCGTTTCCCATAATCCCTCCTGTCCCACACCTGAACTCACTCCGTCATCATCTCTCCCACTCTACCTGGATTCCCTGCACCTGGTCTTCGTCATTAGCACTCCTTTATATTGGACTCACTCCCTGCACTCCCTGTCCGTTCTTGATGTTGATGTTTACCTTGTGTAATGTGTGTTAGCTGTTCTGGTCCTTGTTTAATAAATCCCTGCTTTAGTAGAAGTCTGATTCTGCCTCATTGCAGCTACCACATTTGTGACAAATAAACAGCAGGAAAAGTAATAAAATCTTTAGTTCATAATATTATAACTATTCTTACATTATGAGAATCTGATTACATTGCTCTCATTATGTTATGAGTTGCTACAACACCAGATGGAACTGCAAAAATAATTTCTATAAAAATAGCTTCCAAACATACTTCACAAACACATCCCTGTCGTCTTCTTAAAAAAAAAAAAAAAAAAACAGCTTTAATCAGAACTTCTTAATGGCACAGGTGCAAGTGTTTGCTTTCACTTAATTAAGAATAGAATCCTAGTGTAAACATATGGTAGAAATAGTAAGATTTGTATGGTAGTATGCTGTTCTGAATTTAGCCTTTGTTTTAGAAAGAAATCACTCTTGTTGGTCTGAAACTTCACACCTCCCTTGCCTCATACATGGCATTGCATGAGAATACATGGAGAAGCATGATCATATAGGCTATCTTGCTCAGAAGGTTTAAAACATTAAACATTTAAAACATTAACAGGTATTTAAAACAGTGGTAAATATGTATGATATATTATCTTAGTTTAATATTACTCTTGATACGTTTTGAATTCTGAGACACATGCAATAAGAGAAGACTAACTTGGCCACTTTTTTAAACTTGAAATCACATAACCATAATAACATTCTAACGCCACATCATTTCACAACGTACAAGTTTGGCACTGCAATGTAGGGTTAACACCGCAAAAGCAGTGCTAACCTTGCTTCGCCGCAGGGTTTCATAACCCCGGATAAAAAGCAGCGCTAACCCTGATTCTAAATTACAAGTGTGAAACGTTCCTTTACCCAGAGTTAAAAGCGGCGTTTAAAATGATGATAACCTGGGGTTAAGTGCAGTGTGAATAGCTCTAAAGAGTGTATCTAGTAGGTTGTGTGTATTCGGGGCTGCAGGCACCTGGTACGAAAATGTTTTACAGAACGGAGTGTCCAAAGATGTGCAAACAAGTTGTGTTCCTCTGAGACTCCATGCGCCAGCTTAGCAGCTTCCATTTAGATGAATATGAGTGTTCTTGGATATCTTTCTCCAGACAAAAATAATAACACTGGTTGAGCCAGAAAAAAGTACACTCATCAACTTTAATGATAAGCAAAAATGTAAGGAGACTGATTGGAACAGGTGTTACAGTGGAATAACCTCATGTGACATGACACTGTCTAAGGCACTAAACCTCTCACGACTCAAGCCGTGAAATCACAATAGCTGCAATCTTTAAATTATCAGACTCAAGGAATCTACTTGCTATGTATCTCCACAGATCTTTAAAAATAACATCTTGAATAAAGAAAAGAATACTGACGAGGTTGATCAATATGTGCCTGTTGTGTTATATTGTAAGAATATTATTATCTAAGGACAAGATGGCTTTCTACTTTCCTGTCACTGTCTCAACCATATTTTTTATTTATTTACCCTGGCTTTTTAGCTCTGCTCCAAAACCTGGCTGCCTAGCTGTCTACTGCTTACATACAGCTTCATTTTCACCATCATGGAACCTCATAAGTGACTGATCAGGAATGTTCTGCAAAGGCAACTCAAATAGTGCACCACATAAATATTTTAGTGAATTGGTTCTTTCAGGTAGTTCATGTAAGTTAACTGTTTTAAAAAGAAACAATCTCTGTCTGTGCAGAGAATCCCAGTGCATCAAGGTTGCTTTTTTTTTTTGGCTTTTTCTGGTGAAATATTTAGGTAAATGATGCTCTTGATGAAGTTTTGAAATGATATATACATTGTTGTATTTGTAAATGTGTAAAAATTTCTGTTCTGTCACTTAAATCAAGTCCCATTTATTCAAAACCTTAACTGAGCCAGAAGCTCTGTCCAAGGGAATGGACAGAAATCTGACCAAGTTAAAAAGGCTATTATATGGGAGTCCAATGGTCTGCAACAGTGTACCTGAGCACTGCAGAATGTAAAAATATATAGCTAAATCTTCACTTCAACCTGTGCTCTGTTCTCTTCTTTCCTAAGGCTGTTCACACACACTCCAAATCTGATTATTTGTGTATCCCTCTGGAATCTGATCTAAAATTATTGATTGTCCACATTGTGTATTGCAACTGTTCAGATCCAATTTGTGTGTCCCATACTACTTCTGGAATATCTGCATTGGTTTCTATGGCAATGACATTGTGTTACAGACAAGATGTCTCATTTACAACATGACAATGTGTAGCCACTGTGCTGGACTACTGCATCTTCTGAGGCAGCGGCAGAAACGTAGGAGGTTGGTATGCGTGGCTTTATTCTGTGCTGTCGTCTCCACCAGTTTTAAAACATGTCTCCATCATAGTCATTTTCTGCTCGTCCGACACTTTGCAACAACAAACGTTGTTTCTGCAGTGACTTGCAGCATGTTTTCTACAACGTCTGATGTACAGAGGATTTCAAACCACATATGATTTTTTTTTTTTTTTTTTTTGCTGTACACACTTGCTAAATCTGATCAGATTCAATCGGATATGCAAAAATCAGATTTGGACTTACAGTCTGAACATAGCCTAAGTATCCTTATACTGTTTTATTTACCAAGAAACCACTCCAGAATAGATAGAGCAGCCAGAACAAATTGGATTGAAACACAAATTGATTCAGACCATTTTTATAGACTTGTTTGGCCAATTCACTGAAAAGCACCAACTGAAAAGAATTATTCATTTGTGAATGATTCATTGGCATAGCTAGTTCTGATACAGGACACACATCATAATTGCTGGAATATAAGGGAAAATGCTCTCAGGTCAATCAGAATGTTCACACAGCAGGACAGAAAAAACAAAACAAACAAAGGCATTCCTAAAAAAAGAAAAGTATGTGTCCATTTTTTGGTTATCAGTAAGTAAACATCTTGTATATCTGGCTGGTAAACATTTTACTTTTATCTGACCTCACCCTACTTGAAATCATGAGTATCTTGGCAAGCTGCAGTTTTAAAGAATATTAGGATATTACATTGTTGTTTGGCTATGACACAATAGCCTACTCTAATAATACATAAATATTAGGTAAAATAGTTTTTTTTTTTTTTTTTAGATAATTTTTTATATGATCTTTAGTATTGAATGGAATATAATTACATATGTAATCCACGTTTCTGTCATTTCATCTGGCATTTTCAATTGACTCAGGGTAGTCACAATGCATTTAAGCACATCAAATATGTAAATATGGTCCAATTCCTGACCTCACGCTTGATGTATTTATGTTGGGAATGTCACTCATGATGTAGGTGGCAAGAACTGCCCAATAGTTTACAAGAGGAGTTTACATCTAGGATACAAAAATGAATGGACCATTTTAAACAATAAACTGAAACAAATACTAGCAATGACAATTTATTTTGGACAGTGCTCTTTCTCCACACTTGTAACAAATTCTTGCCACTTATGTCATGAGTGACCTTGCCAAAGTGCTTACGTCATGCAAGAAGTCATGTACTCAACCGCATCACAGAACTGGATTAAGGCGAGCATTTGTAGTTAAAAAGTATATCTTTTTTTTTTTTCCTGAAGATGACTGATCATTTCTCTAGAGAAGACCCTTTTTTGTCAGCTGGGGTCATGTGGAGTTCTTTGAAGTTGTTACGGGCCCAATTGGTCTAGGGGATGATCGCAACAGAAATACATGGTTGGTGAGGAATGAATGTGCAACAGCAGAGAAAACTGTCTCCAGGCCCAGAATGACTACAATAACCCCAAAACCACGGTAAATTGCAGCAAAAGAGAGTAGTTTTTATTCAACAAAAGAGAATAACGAAAAGGGTATCAGCTTCAGAAGGGGGCAAGGCCAAAACAAACATAAAGCTAACTCCTATATAACCAACTATATTACAAAGCAAAGAAGAGAAAATACAAAAGGCTAAGCTAACTCCCTATCTAATATAACCAGGAGAAAGCAAATAATACAAAACAAAATGGCATCCTACTAACCCCAACAAAGAAAAATAAAGACTTTAATAAAGCTAGATTAATATTTACATTAGACAACTCAAGTTTACATTCACTTCTCTCTTTAAAGTCTTAATCATAAATGTAAACAATGAGACAAAGGACAGAAGCTCTACCTCAGTAGTCTTAACACAACTGAGGTAAAGATATATACCAAACTTAAAGCTTCACAACAACAGCCAGGTTTTGCATGTGATCTACTGCTGACGTGCAAAATAAAGAACACAGACGCAGTCAAATCATTTACATAATGACCAACGCAATCTACCAAGAGCAGTGCAAATTAGAATTGGGTCGCAAATAAGCAGAGCTGATGCTCATCAGGCGTGGGTCGACTCAGGAGCAACTTGTTACATGTAATATACGGATAACGTCTTTCTCTGGCATTCCAAAGAAATTAATATGAGTGGAAAATATATTCTCCCTTTTACCACATGCTCTCTGTTCTCTGCGGTGTCTCCTCCTAGCAGCAACAATTACAAAATGTCGCAAAATGGGTTAAGACGTACTTTTTTTGGGCATTATATAATGGCGCAAATTGACTAGTGTAAGCATTACTAAATTGCGTTGCATGATTCATTTAAATACTCTCCTCCCATAAATTTTGGTCTGAAAGGGAAACTCCCACTAATGCATATGCAATAAGGTCAGCCGCAAAAACAACCCAATCTACGCCTTTTCAGCGCTAATTTTTCACTGCGTGTCTTTAGTAAATCCTGACAGTAGTTTTTTAACACCAAAGTGGGTTTGCACTGGCGCAAGCTGTTAGTAAATATGGCCCTAAGGCTCTGGATGTAACATAAATAAGGATTTTGGACCATCAAATCTGTTCTATGTTGGGCACCATTCACTTGCATTAGATGAAGAAAAATCCTGTTTTCCTCCTAAACCATAATTTCTCTTCAGCTGAGGAAAGAAAGTCATATATATCTTGGATGGCCTTGGGGTGAGTGAATAAACAGGGATTTTCTGAGTGAACTATGCCTTTAAGCTTGCTGCCTTTTGGTCGAGACTGTGTCTGCATGTGATGCCTTAAAGTACCCCTGTAGTCAATAATTTAATTCCTTAAAACTCATCTTTGATCACTAAAATGACACATTTAAACATTTTTTTTTTCCTGTGAAAAAAATTTTCTTCATGACTTAAAATAGCTTGAATGTAACTCTACACCCTTGCTTCATTTAGTATAAGCGGATCTGTGAAGTATAAGCCCCGCCTCCACTCACTCACACCGGTGTTACGGATCAACTGGGGATCATGTTATCTGGGGACATGCACGTGCACGCAGATAGTTTTACCTGGATTTCCAGCAGATGTTAGACGGCGACAGATTCGTCACAGTGAATTTTCCACTGAGCGTATTTAAAAAGCTTTCCACGTTTATGGGTAAATGTTTGTATCATATTAGGCTTTGATGTTTCCTCTGTCACTGCGAGTAAAAGCCTAAATTAAATCTGTTCTGTTATGAAGTTTTTGAAGTGTCAAAGTGGAAGTTGCAAAGGCAGTCAATGGAAGGAAATCTGACAGCATTCTATCTTCAAAAATATCTCAATTTGTCTTCCAAAGAAGAACGAAAGTCTTACGGGTGTGGAATGACATGAGGGTGAGTAATTAATGACAGAATTTTCATTTTGGAGTGAACTAACCCTTTAATGTGTTTTAATTTCGCGACACACAGACCACGACCACATTATTTTGTTACATTTGTTTCAATGGAATTCGTACATTAAATAAAGTATTTGCATTGTGTTTTTGCAGTGAGTGTGTATTCACAGATTATTTTTATGATGCCTAGTTTGTGGCCTAATTTAAAGGCGTTCATGCCATATCGTAATTACTGTAACCACGAGATTCTGGCTCGTAAAAAAGATTCTGGCTCATAAAAAGCGTTCACGTCCTCGTAGAGCTCGTAATTACAGTTTGTAAGCTGTGAGTTTTCTGAAAGCTCCCAAGTGTACCATGTGGCTGCTGTACCACCTGACCGCTGTAGATTCATTTAGGTGTTGATCATGCTGCCATAGAAACGCATAATTCCTAGTCCAAGGACGTGAACAGCTCCGAATATAATGTCATGTGTTGTCATCTCAAGATTACGGTAATTACGCGGTGGTGTGAATGCAGGATAAGTTGAGCAGTAATATTGCTGTGGTTAAAGGGACATGTCAAGCATTAATTTATTTATTTATTTTAATGTTGCTGTGGAATTTGTTAAAGCATAAAGCATACAGGACACTCCATAAATGTTCCTAAAGAGTGGTAAAAAGTGATAAGTCATAGCTATGCAAATTCTATAATTTTAGAATTAATGACATACAGGTGATCCAGTGAATTACCCACAGCATTTATTTAGGGAAATGTTCAACAAACGCTAACAGCTAACAGGTATTAAAGCAACAATAACAAAAGAAAAAACGAGGCAGGATAAATGCACTACATGCATGCAGGACAGCTGTATTTGCCAACTGTGGAAGGTCTGCCCACACAGTCCCATTGGTACCTTCCACATTCTGTACATTCAATCTAAGAAAGGAAGAACAAACAATAGAATGAGTTACATGTTAATGAAGAACAGTTACTTGTGTGTTTTACAATGTATATGTATAAATTGTTCTTACCCATTGGTCAGTTTGGCCTTCGTGCCAATATGCTTCTCTCCACATGAACGACAGAGCTGTGAAAGGTCATCTATAATATAGAGAGAGTCATATCATGCCCTGAAAAAATTATTAAAAAAAGGTAGTCTAAGCTATAAAAATGTAAAGGATTCTTCTTTCTCTTAAAAGCCTTTTTGCAATTTCCATGCGCATTAAAACAACGCCTTCCTCATTTGAAGAAAACGTTATTTATTTGTTCCTCCATAAGAAGAAGCTCTGCAAGCTAATTGTGAGCAGTTATGCCATACATGAATTATGTTTTATCAATAAAGTAAAATTCATATAAATACATATAGCTTACTTTGCAAACAAATGCACCACAGGATGTTGAATACTGTTGGGTAGGAGTGGCATCCCCACCTTGAAATGTTCAGACCTTTCATCCTAAGGAAAGATCTATTAAATAGAAGTGTGTGCGAGTGCACAATAATACATTATAATATACAACAGATACTTCACCATTTTAAGAAACTTTGCATACAGTACTTGCCTTGTAACATCTTTGCATTTGCAAATTGCGGATTCGTTAGCACTAAAAGGCTCAATATATATTGATTTGAACAATTTTTGGAACATTGCCTAAAACAAACATTAACTGTCATTAGATAATTACTCTTAAGTCTTCATTACCATCGATTCATGTGTCTACTTCTGTGTCAATTACTTACTATAAACATCCAATGGTTGTCGTTGACACAAACAGCCACGAAAAGAACATCATAACTGGATGGATCAAGCTACAAACAATACAATAGCAGTTTAAAAAGTGCTCTGTCAAAATACAAAAATACTTTTGAGTTTGTGTTTAAATGCAAAACCATTTTTCAAGCCCTTTCGGCTTACTTTCCAGATTTCAGTCATCTGGTATGAATCGATTAAATATGCCCTTTTGATTCCTGACATATTTAATCGGTTTTTAAGATTTTGTAAGCATTCACAACCTATTTACAAAAAGAATCAAAGTAAGGTCTATTTGATCAGTAAAACAAGAAACCAAAACACAAAAAGGTAACCAGACAAAAATTGTGAATGCATACTTAACCCTACCTCACTTTCTAACCATTTGCCATTTCTAACCCATCAGGTTCTTGGTGTACAATTTGTAGGGGCCCATTTTGCTCTACAGCACTTCCTGTTTCTTGCCCTCCCGTATATCATGTATCACTAAAAGAAGCACAGTGATTACACAAAGTAAAATCCTGAGCTATGGCACAGTGAAATATAACCACTTAATATTTACCTTGCTCTTCTGAATATGTTGACTCAGGGAAGGTGTCTGGGGAGCAAGAGTGAGGAGTTGGTGGGCCTGGGTTCATTTGTGTTTGTGCCATTGTAATGTGAATTGAGTGGGTAGTGGTGGGCTGAGGTGAGGAAAGAACTTTCTGACACTGACTGGTGGAGGTTATTGGGGCTGACAGACCCTTTGTGAATCTAAGAGAAGGAGGACTGGCAAGAGATGGAAGAGTGGCAGGACATAATGGACTGGCCAGAGGAGCAGGAGGACTGGCAGGAGATGGAAGAGTGGCAGGATGAAGAGGACTAGCTGGAGGAGGAGGAGTGAGAAGAGTTGATGGGATCCATTTTTTTGGAATGTGAGGCTCGGGCTCCACATACTTTATTAGTGATCCACGTTAAATTTCTTTTTTTTTTTTTTTCCTTTCGTTGAAACCACGTCATTTTTTTCTTTGATTTTAACAATAGTAAATGGACCAAACATGTCTGGGTCCATTTTTCCACCCTTTCTGTTCTCCTGTCTCACATTCCTCACCAACAGTTTATCCCCAGCCATGAAGTTGTCCTCCTGCCCTCTTTCCGTCTTTCACTTCCGTACTTTCTCCTGACTATTTGTGATGTTCTGTTTTACTGCTTCCATTGCCTCAGAGGGCTGCTCACTTGCAACCATGGCTTCCACCTTTCCATGACAGATCTAAGTAAGACATTCACAATAATTATTCACATGTTTCAAGATCAAATGTCATTAGAAAAACAAAGTACACAAATCACTATCCTTATAATCCTTTGGTACCTGACATGGATACTGTGCTTCTCTCCCAAATATTAAATAGTATGGGGAAAACTTTGTTGTTAGTTGTTTTTTGTTCTTAGCGTGAACATTGTTGCATTTAGATGCAGGTGCCACATTGAAGGATTTTTCCCAACCATTTCTGTCAGGCTTCTGGACATTAACAATTAAATTAAATCATGAAAATCATAAATAAAGAAAATCATGAAATGTTCAAAAACTACTGAATATGTATGTATATGTAAATTACCTTTGAATTGTGCCATTCATTCTCCTTTGTAAGCCACTTTCTCCTTTATTTTCCTAGTCTGATGCTGAGGACACTGAGCTATCTGAAAGAAGAGAGGTGGGCCATGACCATTTTAATTGAGTTAGTTTGGTAAAAAAAAACTAATATGGTATTTATAACAATTAACTTACCCACTTGCGGATGTCCTGTTCCATGCCAGGCCAGTAAAATCTAAGAATTATGCCATTTGTGAGTATTCTCCTCTCCACAATGTCCACCAAGAGGGCCTGCGTGGAATTCCATAAAGATATTGTGCGCCTCCTTGGGTGAGAGGACAACTTTAGCTAAATGCTGACTCTTGTCCTTTTTTTCTCCTGCAGATGTAATGCAGCTCTCCATCTAATGTAATATTAGTAAATAAAGGTCACAGTTGTATTACTTTTTTGTGGTGAAATGAACTTAACACACCATTACCATTCATTGTGAATTTTCACATCTTCTCTTTATATAATAGTACTCCTTTCTTGAGCAGCTATCAGGATATTGGTTATCCTGTAAAATGTTTTTTATTTCTCTGACTTAAATTGCATCCATTTGCTGTAGCAGTATATGGCCTAACATCAAAGACACCAGTTACAACAATGACACTTAATTTATAGACCTTTTCATCTGTTCCTAATTGTTAGCAGACATGAGCAACTGAAAGCACATGATGTGCTGAATTAGGAAAGAGAGTATGTTAATGAGATTGGTGCCAGTCAAATGAAGAGAACTGGCATAATTCCTATTCATATTACATAAAAAGAGGCCCACACCCATTGAATTTTATTTTAAAACTGATAGACCATTGTGTCATATTGTTTAGTTAAAGAGGTCAGCAAAAAAGTAAACAATAAATCATTTCCTATTCTAATTGTTGTTTTGGAGAGGGGCATTGGATTCATGTGAGGTGACAAATGATTAGAGGTTAGTGATGTATGTGAATATGAGCCATAGAGAATATGAGCCATATTTGTAATAATTCATCATCACTATATCATATGTTCTGCTTATTTCAGTAATGAAATTTGTGGTTGCCACTCAGTTTTTCACAGGACTTTAATACAAAAGGCAGTGGAAGCTGGAAAAAGAACCCAAAAGCCAGTAAGAAACCGCATGGTTTATTTTTATTTGTTAAATATGTGTTAAAGACTTTATTATGTCACTTTGAAATTGAAATCATGTCATAAATGTGACATATAATTCTTATGAGTTGTGGGAAAATGCTGTTCTGTGTTCATCATAAAGAGTTTGGCTTTGAATCCTGCACAGTAGAGGTCTACAAAGAGTACCCGAGACCAGAGGACCCAGGAGCCGACTCGGGACCTGTACGGGTTCGGATCTATATTTTAAATGGTCAGCTGGGTCCGGGTTGGGTCCCACTCTATTACTTCGGTTCCCGGGTCTGCTTAACATTGTGTGTAATACCCGAGCCGATTGGACTCGGAGATCACCTGTCCGTGTTCAGAGTTAGTCAGAGCTGTGCGTGTGTTTTGTAACTTGCAAAGTATGAGCCGGGAAATAAGGTGAAAAAAACACGAGCGACCCCAGCCATCAAAAGCAGAGCGGGCGGAGTTAATGCAAGCGAACGGTGATCATCGAGTTTTTCTATTCCTATTGTGTGCAACAGTAATTCAAACAAACTTTAAATCCCTAAAACTGCTTGCAGCATTGCACTCACATTTAAATAACATTTCAAATCAGCAATAAAATCTGAGATGAACTAGTCAAGTCAAGTCACCTTTATTTATATAGCGCTTTTTACAATGCAGATTGTGTCAAAGCAGCTTTACATTGATAACTGGTATATAATTTTGGCTGCACAGCAGCTCTTAAAGAATAGTGTCAATGCCGGCAGATCAAAGCACTGTTGAATATCAAATGTCAAGTCAAATGTCAAGTGTCCCCAACTCTGTCGAGCGACCAGTTATTTCCTTCGGTGCGCCGGCGGATGAACAGATGTCGATCGCGGCATCGGAAGGTGAGCTGGAGTCCTTGGGAGATGAAGACTCGGCTGCGCTACCTCCCTCCAGGACCGTAGCGTTGCCCGAGGCCGATCCCGAGTTGACAGCTATGCTTTCCCAGGCCACTGAGAAGGTCGGCTCGTCTGGAATCCTCCACCGCGTCCTGAACCTTCTCGGCTGGACAATTGGTTACTCGGGGCGGCCCGCACTGGTCCTCAGCGGTGCCTTTCTTTCCGGAAGTGCATGAGGAGGTGACCAAGTCGTGGAGAACGCCATATAGTGTTCGTGCCAGGCCTTGTACCTCTTCCGCCTTCACCACTCTGGATGGCGGGGAGGTTTAGGGATATGCTGGGATCCCCCCAGTCGAGCGTGCCATTGCGATGCAACTGTGTCCAACGGCTGCTGGGGGAGCTGCGCGGTGACGGCGTGATCCGTTGGTCAAGCGATGGCTACACTTGTAGTCCAGCAACGCCACCTATGGCTGACCTTGGCAGACATGAGGGAGACCGATAAGTTTCAATTCCTGGACTCCCCCATGTCTCAGGTCGGCCTATTCGGCGATGCGGTCGAGAGCTTCGTCCAGCAGTTCTCGGCCGCACAGAAGCAGACTGAGGCCATCAAGCACATCTTGCCCCGGCGGTCTGCTGCTGCCTCCACCCCGCCGCCGGCTGCACAACCTCAGTCTGCTCATCGCCGAGGGCGCCCGCCTGCGTCGTCCTCCACCCCTGCTAAGTCTGCAAAGCAGCAGCCCCCACCCGCCAGACAGCAGGGAGCCGGTCGCGGACGCGGCGCCCAGCCCGCTTAGACCCCAGCCAAGCCAGGTGGCAAGAGAACGAGGAAGCGGTCCTGAGTCAGGCGACCTGGAGGAGAGGATGTCAGCTCTTCGGGAGATGATGCCCACATTTGTGTGTTGTATTGTCCCGCTGCTGGCTCTCCGGAGTCCAGCGGTACCCCTCTTTTCACAAAGAGAGCTGTTTCCCAATCCTCCAGGTCCCAAGAGGGCATGGCTGGCAGTGTGCGGTGCTCCGCCTCGCCAGTCTCAGCCCCCTCTCACCTCGCCAGCAGGTCCCAGTGTGTATGTCGAGGCCTCCTCCCTTGCGCCGTCTCCCATACACACTGCCACCTCACAGAGTCCGACTCCACTTCGGGCCACTATGCCGTCCGAGTTGGGTCCCAGCACTCTGCCTTGCTGCCCCATGCCCAGTACGTCTGTTGGTGCCTTTGGTCCCGCTGGTTCGGAGTCTGAGAGCCTGGCTAGCACTTCCCAGCCCGTCCCGCTGGCTCATTCGTACTATCAGACTCGGCTATGCGATTCAGTTCGCCCGGCATCCCCCGGTGTTCAGGAGTGTCCACTACACTTGTGTGTCCCTGGACAATGCACTTGTTCTCCGGGTGGAGATTGCTGTCCTCCTGGTGAAGGATGCAATCGAGCCGGTCCCTCCAGCTGATATGCGGTCAGGGTTCTACAGCCCCTACTTCATTGTACCCAAGAAGAACCTTCACAGGCTGCCGTTCAAGATGCTTACGCAGAAACGCATTTTCGAATGCATCCGTCCCCAGGATTGGTTCGCAGCAATCGACCTGAAGGACACGTACTTTCATGTCTCCATTTTGCCTCGACACAGACCCTTCCTACGGTTTGCGTTCGAGGGTCGGGCATATCAGTACAAAGTCCTAACCTTTGGGCTGGCCCTGTTGCCCCACGTCTTTACCAAGATTGCGGAGGCTGATCATCAGTAGCCGGTAACGCGAAGAACTCGTTCTATTGTCAGCTTGCTATGCCACTCCTGCCCCGATACGTGCATCCATTTGCTCCAGTAGAGTTCTGTCGAGTCCTCCGCCTCTCCTTGCGGCTCGGACATTGCGGAGTGTCTGATGCTAGGCCAAATGTCCGTCTCTGACGTTGATGTTTGGCTGGATGCCATATGTTGTGACCCCTCCACGTGAGTGGTCCCATATGTGTATTTGTCCACGGTTAAACTCCCTACGGTGAGCCCATGTCTTTCCCTTAGCAGAGCCAGCTCTGCTGTCACCTGTCAGATGAGTCTCCCCCTATCTCTAGGCTGGAGCCATCCCAGGGACTCCATATGTGCACTGCCCTCGGCCAGTCCATATGTGTATTTCCATGTAATCCCTCCCCTGCAGGGTAGGTTGTGGCCTCTGCAGCGTCCCCTATGGGTTCGCTTCCCCAGTGTTGTCTAAGTCTTATTGTAGTGGGTCTTGCGGAACAGCAGTAGACTCTCTCAGTGTGAGCTCACCCCCTTCTCCGCCCCAAGGTGCGCCGGGTGGCTGTCGCTTACTCTGAGCGCTGGAAGGGGTCAGTAACTGTGGCGTTTTATTTGGGATCCCAATTCGTTGGTCACTACTGACGTACGTCGAACATGACCGACTGAAAGGGAACGTCTCGGTTACGTATGTAACCCTCATTCCCTGAAGAAGGGAACGGAGACGTACGTCCCGTCACCACAGCTCCTGTGCCTTCGCTGTAGTGCAGACTCAAGGTTGTCTCCTCAGCGAAAAACAGAGTGCGATCGCATCTGCTTCCGTATTTATACCCACCTGCCAGGGGCGGTGCGCATTATGCAAATATCGCACGGCAATTCCATTGGCTTGTTTAGATTCACTCAAAGCTGATAGGGCTCTCTGGCGATATCCCAATTATCCCAACGTCTCCGTTCCCTCCTTCAGGGAACGAGGGTTACATACTTAACCGAGACGTTCTCTTTGGCTATTTTAATCATTTGGGAAAAATAAAACTTCATTTGAAACAATGTGATCTTATAATTAGGCCAATACAAAATGTTGAATTCAGATCAGTCAAAAATCCAGGATTAAAGTTCTCAACCAGAATGAACATTCCAGGAGTTCATTATCATAGTCACACACCTTGTATAATTCCATACAAGCCATGCAATCACAATATTAAAAGAACAAGAATTCTTCCCTCTTCAAGGTTGAATTTTATCAAGACTTCTTAGCTTTATTCAACTGGAACAAAAACGAGGATAGAAGAATAATTCGTTCACCAGTCATGCAGAACAGAGTCAAAATTAGTTTTTTGTTTGTTTGTTTTGTTTTTAATAAATCTGTTAAAAAAATTTTACAAGTTCATGAGATAGTTACCTTCATGACCCAAAAAGCATAGCTGCTTTATGTTCATGGAAAAGGATACAGAGGCATCAGAGCTGGTTGTACAAGCAAGAGATCTAAGATAAAATCAGCAGAGTAAAAAAAAGTGTTTTGATATAATTATAATAGATCCATTATAAAATTATAAATGCAAATCAATAAATACAACTTGTTGAAAAAATGTAAATGACTTTGCAATTCATGTTTCCTTTAGGTAGCCTACTGCTACTTTAACTTGATCTACTAAATCTGTTGTTATTTGTGATTAGAACACATGACAACACACTAAAGACACAATATGATACAGTAATGTTGAGAAGAAAATTCTTACATGTCTTCTGAAGTGCGCTGAGAAGTCTGTTCATCCACTGAAACCGAATGCCCCATGTTAAC
Organism: Hypophthalmichthys nobilis; assembly: GCA_037950665.1. NCBI lineage: Eukaryota > Metazoa > Chordata > Actinopteri > Cypriniformes > Xenocyprididae > Hypophthalmichthys > Hypophthalmichthys nobilis. Next base: position 26,379,243 of record CM075481.1, on the reverse strand, counting down.
ATAGGCGTGGTTTCTGAGCTTGACACTAAAGTATGTTAAACTTCTTTGAAATTGTGTCAAATCCGCAGGAATATGCACTGCAAAAACAAAGTGTTTTATAATGCATACCAGTGTATACAACTAGAGAAACATTAGTTTTTAATTGGTGATCTGTGAATTATTGCATGTGACTGGAAATCCGGGTAAAACTATCTGCTTGCATGCACGTGTGCCCAGATATCATGATCCCCAGTTGATCCGTAACACCATCTCACAATACCTGATCCACTCGATCAACTTTACTGTAGTAAACACTGCACAATGGCAAGTGTAAATACTGGTTTAATTCAGTTTGAACCAGAAACTGGTTCAGAAAAAGTGGAAGAGTGAGTTACACAGTCTACAAAGTAGATGTATCAGAATTTTAATGCGTTTTATGTATCACTCTTTACAACATCGGACACATAACGGTAATTAATATGATTAGCCTTTTGACTACGTTACCAAACAGCTAATAATGTGTTGCTAATGTTACACAAACCATGTTCCCGTTTGCCATCTTAGTCTGCCTTCTAAAAATCAGTATCCTTAGAAATGCTTTGAACAACTTAGAATGTCAGAAAGGCATGTAGTTCATCAGAACATCGTAATATACATCATATACATAATTCACCCGCTATGATGTTGACACAATTTTTCATATCAACAAAAAAATATACAGGGATAACTTGGCTTCTCTTGAGACTCCCCTGGTTCCGAGCATAGTTAATGATATGCTAAAGCCGTTTTATTCTTTCAGTCTGATGTTTTGTTATGAAAGCTTGATGTTGTGAGGAAGAGGAAAAAGCCACATGGCCCTATGGCCAGATTGTACCAATGATGTGACATAATGGAACAGCTGCAGTGCTGCTAACAGACTCCTGACTGCAACTCCAGTCACCCTCATTAATACACTCTCTATTATCGACAGTGTCTCTGGGCCAGTCTGCAGTTCAACGATTTGTCGGATTCACCCTTTCGCTCTCTGTCTCTTATTGCTGTGCTGCTGGTAAGATAAACCCCTAAGGTAGCTCATTTGCAAATCTATTCTCAACCAAGCAAACGTGCACACGCACTCTGTTTTCCACTTTGAAGTTTTTTTCTTTGTCATTTCTATTATAAGACATTTTGTCTATCACTTTCCCTTTCTCTCTCTATTTCTGTTTTTTTTTTTTTTTTTTTTTGCATACATTCTGTGTGTATGAATACTAAGTTGTGCAACATCAAATAGATTGAAAGGATGACAAAATTTCCTAGAAATAATTTGTCTTTCATCCTTTTTAAGCCTCATGAGTAGCTCTTTATTTTATAGTTTATCTTTGTCCTTGTGTGGAGTCTATCAAGTCTTGATTATGGCTGAATATATTTAAAAAATGTGATGTAAGAAGATGATTTGTCACTGAAAAAAAAAAAAATTATTTACTCTGATGATTAAACATAAACATGTATAAAATGTGAAACATGTATATGAATGTTGCAACTGTAACTCTTGATGCAAGGAAGAGCAGATACAAGTGACAGTACTCCCCCTTCTGAAAGTCAGCTAAATGTAATATAATACCACCCAGTTTGGCAGGGGGAACGTGGTAGAGGAGAAGACCCAGATGAAGGAAGAGACCACTGGGGAGCCTTGGAGCAGTCCAAGGCGGAGCGAGGGAGATGGAGAATCAAGGTGGTAGAGCCGTAGCATCCGAGGGCCGAGATGGAGCTGAAGGCTTGGAAGACCGGGGAAGAGCTGGTCGGAGTGAGGACAATGGTGGTGCTGGAGGGATGGAGGAGGGGACAAGACTGGGGACTGGTTCTGTGGCAAACAGGTCAATTAGTAAATCCTCCAGTGATAGTTCCGGGACGGACATGGGGCCAAGCTCTAGCTCCATGAAGGACAATTTGGGGATGGACAACTCAAACACAGGGCAATAAGTAACTATAGTGATGAACACAAACAGGGATGGCGAATGCAGAAACAGAAGAGCAAAACCATATCAAAATAAGAGTCTCTAAACACACACACTATATGGACAAAAATATTGGGACACCTGACCATTATACCAACAAACTTTAATGACATTGCATTCTAAATACATAGACATTAATATAGAGTTGGGCCCCCCTTTGCAGCTATTAACAGCTTCTAGTCTTCTAGGAAGGCTTTCCACAAGATTTTAGAGTGTTTCTGTGTTTTTTTATTTTATTTATTTATTTTTTATATCCAGTAGAGCATTTGTGAGGTCAGGCACTGATGTTGGATGAGAAGGCCTGGCTCGTAATTTCTATTCCAGTTCATCCCAAAGGTGTTTGATGGGGTTTAGGTCAGGGCTTTGTGTGGGCCAGTCAAGTTCTTCCACACCAAACTCATCCAACCATGGCTTTATGAACCTGGCGTTGTGCACTGTAAAAGGCCTGCCCAACCCCAGAAAAACAGCCCCATTCCATTGTAAAGATAATCAATTATTAAATTAGTTCATTTTCTCTATAAAGCAGTTCTGCAGAAAACAGTGATGTCATCATCCAGCACAGTTCAGTTCTCATTCAATTGTGTCAGTGCAGTCAAAACAATAATACTGTTGAATATTAAGTGTCGCCAACTAAGCAAGCCAGAGGCAATAGTGGCAAGGAACACAAACGGCATCAGGTGACAAAATGGAGGTGGAAAAAAAAAGGCTCAGTCAGGGAGCCAGTTCTCCACTGACCAACGAACAAACACGGTGTGATTATGATTCAGACTGCATCACAAGTCAGAAATCATTGTAGCATTCAATATTTCATCCAGTTCCTTTTGATTGAAGATTGGATTCATCACGCCAGTATGGAGACAAAGCTGGCTACCTTGTGGTCTTTGCTGAGGATCTTTGCTGATGGCTGTCGAGTCAACAGCCTTCACAGGGGATTGTCTAGTTGACAGGATCTCTGCTGATATTCAGGGCTGCATTGTGGTCATGTCTACCATCTGATCTGGATACGGACCAGATACGGCTGACTACAGTAACCTCAGGATAAACAGAGAGACTAATAGTAGCATAGATGCCTCTTCTGTTTTTTTTTGTTTGTTTGTTTGTTTGTTTGTTTGTTTTTTGCTGCCTTGTTGATTTAGTATCCAGGATTTTTTTTAAATTTAGTTTCCTCCTTTCTTCGATGGTTTTCTATGTTGTTTCTGAGATCCATTCTGCTTTTTCCTTTTTTTTCTGGGTCCTAGCAAGGCTTTGAAAATATAGATGTTTGTTGTCATTGTTTTGTCTTCAAGGATGGCAAACCTGCTCCTCAGAGTGAAGCCAAATTCTCTCTTTATGGAGGGGGTCTTAAAGTTGTGATGTTTCAAAGCGTTCTCTCCAGTTTTCACCTTTCACAGCTTTGCCATAAAGAGGTTGTGGTCACTGCAATGTATGTGTTTTGCATCACCTGTACATCTTTCAGAGAACGCCTCCATATGTGCATATGTACGCTGGTTATCTTCATTGTATGTACATGTATAATAAAATGCAATGACACAACCCTTTCTCTTTTTGTTAAATGTCAGTAATGATCAATATCCAATATAAAAGTATAAGTATAAAGTATTAAAATAAATTAAGGTTAAATAGTGTTATCAGAACATGTTGAAGTAGAGCTCTCATCGCTGAGTTTTTAGTTTCACTTTCTGCAGTGAATAATTGACTGGGATTTGAAACATAAAATCAAGTAAATTATTAAAAAATATATTATTTATTATTAATAACTTATTAATAATATTTTTTAATGCAAAATATTACCCCCCAAATCGTTTGTCCTGGTGCCGGGACTGGCACAGACCACAACGAAAATGTTATAAGGGAACACCAAGTGACATACCTGGCTGGGACCGCTGGCTGGGATTGTTCAGTGTTTACTCTTCAGTGGTGTGCAGCTGAAAGGTGAGTTTTTTTGTTTATCTTAACATTCTGATCTCATGTACATTATGAGCAGGTCTATTTGCAGCGCATTTCTGTATTTGCATGTGTTGTGGACTTTTGCAGCGCATTTCTGTATTTGCATGTGTTGTGGACTTTTGCAACACGTTTCTGTATTTGCATGTGTTATGGACTTTTGCAGCGCATTTCTGTACTTGCATGTGTTGTGAACTTTTGCAGCGCATGTGTTGTCAAACTGATGAAGATGTTTTCTTTATTTGCTGGTGTTTTTTCTATTTGCATGTGTTTTCTTCATTTGCAGCAAGTTGAGCTCTCTCGGCCACCATATTAAAAGGTGTTGTTGAAAAATAAAAACAAGATTAGTTCAAAACCTAACGTAGCAGAGCAAATACAGCAGCAGTAATAAATTCATAGAAGATTAATGGCAACCGTTGTGATAGACTGGACTTGGCTCACTGCTTTAAGCTTTTGAATTGATTGATTAAATTTGAAACACTGTTTCTCTTTTCACAAATTAAGTTTATATTTAAGTTTATATATCTTATATGCCTCAGTCTATAGTGATTTTATGGCATCTCCTCTATAAAGCCCCATGGTCCTGAGAACCTTTGGAAGTATTAAATATTCAGCACTGCAGAGACTGATATCACAGATAAGTGCCTTCAGTGGTAGTTAGGCACAACATCCTGTTTAGCAGCAGGAGAGTCCACCAGCCTGATGTGTAAACTAAAAACTTGTGTGAAGAGCTGGGTTCCAAGATTTGTCTAAAAGGTGCCATATCATTCAGCATAGGCACAATGAAAAACACACATCAAATGAAAGAGAAAATTCCTCTCACTCCTGTCTCCTCTAGAGACATCACCTCAAAAGGCTAATACAACTGCTACTAAAATAAGAAAGTCTAAAGACAGATTTTGGGAGCATGATTTGAGCTTTTTTCCCCCATAGCAATCTAAATGGTGCCACATCATTCAGCATAGGCACAATGAAAAACACACATCAAATGAAAGAGAAAATTCCTCTCACTCCTGTCTCCTCTAGAGACATCGCCTCAAAAGGCTAATACAACTGCTACTAAAATAAGAAAGTCAAAAGACAGATTTTGGGAGCATGATTTGAGCTATTTTCCCCATAGCAATCATTTAATGGACAGCAGTGATAGTTCACCCCAAAATTAAAATTCTGTCATTATTTACTCACCCTCATTTTAGGGTTAGAGTTAGACGAATTACTAAGTCTTTACACAGCTTTTTAATCAGGACAGCTTCAGTAATCAGGACTCTTCAAATTATGCATCACATTTTTTTATAATGGTCATTTACTGTATTCTATTCAACAGCTAACCCACACATATGAAATATTAGTTTTGTTATGGTTACAATGGTTTTATAACTCAAAAAGAAGTCAATAAGTCAAGGTTCAGAACAATGAAACCAATAACCTGGCCTTTGTGTATATATATATATATATACAGGCTTGGGAGGGTTACTTTAAAAATGTATTCCGTTACAGTTACAAATTACTTCTTAAAAAAGTATTCAGTAATGTAATCCAAGTACCACAGTATAAAAGTAATGTAATCTGATTACTTTTGGATTACTTCAAGGTCATATATATTTACTATATATATATATAAGAAATATAGAAAGAAAGAGAGAGAGGGAGAGAGAGAGAGAGAAATTTGGGAGGATCAATTGCATTTTTAAATTTAATTTTAATTTCTTCTCAATTTCTGCAAGTTTTTAAATGTTACAACGTTCCATACTTTTGAATGGGTCTCAACAATAAAAATATTTTAGAAATTTGATAAATTGTCTATTGCAATATTATTATCATTGTTGTTGTTTAGAGCTTAAAAATATAAAAGTCACATCAGATCATAAACAAACTGAACAAGCTCGGATCAAACATTTCTGTTTATGTTTGTTCTGCTTAGCATTTTGGTTACTTTTAAAACCTAAGCAGTCATGTCTCATTTCCACAACTTGGGAATACACAGCCCTGAATATATGTAAAAAGGGCTAGTCAGACATCTGTTGGCTACAGTATGGTTTTACAGATTATTTTTTAGTCCTTTGATAAAGAAAGCGTTTTCGTAGTTGGAAGGCAGAGTTTGCACTGTACAACCATGTTGTTTGCATTTTCTTCTTTGAAAACAAAATAGCAACAAAATTTCCATGAATTGAAAGCATTTTTCCCCGCGGGCAGCATCGTTTCAACTAGCAGCAGTGATTCAATCTGCGTTTGAGGAGATTGTAGACGGGTGTTATTTGCGCATGCACCAGCGGGTGGCTCACGTGAGTCATCACTGGTAACAGAAACAAGAAATACTGTATAATCAAGCAGCGCTTAATATGTGTTATTATGGCAAAATAATGATCTATTTAGTTTTAAATGAAACGATTGTAATCCTGATAGTATCCCCCCTTTTTGAAAATGTAATCTGATTACTACGTTTTTTGACGTAACTGTAACAAATTACAGTTACTGGATTTTTGTATCCTGATTACGTAACGCCGTTACATGTATTCCGTTACTCCCCAACCCTGTATGTATATATATATATATATACACACACACACACACACACAAATTCTCTCATCACCTCCAGCTGGCTGAGACCACTAGAACTGTCATTTGTTTTTATTCCAAATGTAGGCACACATTACTCTCTCTGCATGACTCTTTCAGAAAGAGTAACTCTCAGATATTTGATATCAAAAACACATTTAAAATGAAAACAAATCTATGCTAAAAATCTATATCAGTACCATTGTGCCTGGTTATTTGGTTAAAATCTGGATATGGAAAATAGGATAGTTTAGAAGAGGTATTTCATATTACATTTTAATTTATAACAACAGTTCATTCTGGTTCTCGAATCTGATTGGCTGAGAGGTCTTTCCAGCCATGCAATATTCTACCAGTATTGCCACGGGAACCGTTTCACCGTTTGAATCACTCCGCTGTCAGCATTCTCAGACCGAGCATCATGGCGGACGAGCAAACCCACCATATTTTTTATAGATACTACTGTTATTTTGTAACGGAATGTAGTTTTTTAGACAAGAATGTAGTTGTAAACATAGCGCCTATTTGAAAATTTGTTTAGACACTTTCAGAGATTTGAGCTCCAGGCCATCAGCGACCGTTCAGCACTCATGTAGCCGCAGAGAACAGCTTCATCTCGGCCAGTCGAATTTGCCACTGGCTCTTGTGTAGATAGCGTTTAAACATGAGGTATAATTCATTTTGGGTATATCAAAGGATTAGTAAAATTTTCCTGATAATTTACTCACCCCATGTCATCCAAGATGTCCATGTCCTTCTTTCTTCAGTCGGTTTTTGATGAAAACATACCAGGATTATTCTCCTTATAGTGGACTTCAATGGCCTCCAAACGGTTGAAGGCCAAAATTACAGTTTCAGTGCCGCTTCAAAGGCCTTTAAATGATACCAGTCGAGGAATAAGGGTCTTATCTAGCGAAACGATCGGTCATTTTCGAAAAAAAATGTAAATGTATATGCTTTATATAAACAAATGATCGACTTCCAAGTGGTTCCGCCAAAACCGCACTTTCGTATTCTTCAGAAAGCTTACGCTGTATGTTCTACGCCCTCCCTATTCAACTTACGGAACGAACGCAGCGCCAGTTCCATTTTTTCCGAAGGCGTAGGACATACTGCGTAATCTTTTTGAAGAATTTGAAAGTGCGGTTTTGGCGGAACCACTTGAAAGGCGATCATTTGTTTATATAAAGCATATACATTTACATTTTTTTCGAAAATGACCGATCGTTCGCTAGATAAGACCCTTATTCCTCGTCTGGTATCGTTTAAAGCCCTTTGAAGCTGCACTGAAACTGTAATTTTGACCTTCAACCGTTTGGAGGCCATTGAAGTCCACTATAAGGAGAATAATCCTGGAATGTTTTCATCAAAAACCTTAATTTCTTTTCGACTGAAGAAAGAATGACTTGAACATCTTGGATGACATGGGGGTGAGTAAATTATCAGGAAAAATTTATGTGAAAATGAACTAATCTTTTAATTATACTATGTGTTTGTGTTTTCTGAATGAGAACATGAAACCACTGTAAAATAAGGGCATTTTGTGTAGAGTTTTGCAGAAATCATTAAGACAATTGGAATGTGTGTGAAAACAAGTGAAACATGTTTATAGTTTTGAGAAATGTGTCTTTGTTTTGAGAATTGAATAAATGGTTTGGGAAATTGTGTCAGTTATAGTGTGTCAGTTAATTGTGGAATCAGTTATAGTGTGTTAGCAATTGAGAAAAACTGTAATCTATTACTTGTTCCAGAGCTAATAGATTTGGCTTAAGGGCTATATTAAGTTTCATAACTTTATATTTACATTGAAATTAAATTCTGTAACATTACTAACTAGTGTCACGGTTCTGGTGTGTTCTAGTCAACACACACAAGGAAGTGCAGATACAAAGTCTTTAATTAAAACTCAGGAGATAACAGGAGAATAAAATGCAGGAGATAACTGGAGAATCAAACTAGCATGAAAACACTCTAAATAAAGACAATACAGAACAAAGAACTAACTCAAACTAAGGGCTTATATACACAGCAGACAAGGGGAGAAACTAACTAGACACACCTAAACTGAAGAACCTAATCACTTAGTAACCATAGAAACAAGCAGGGAGAGAACAGAGAACTGAACAAATTAACAGACTAGAAGATTAACAGGAAACGCAACACAATGAAACCTGAATGAAAAGAGAACATACATGACGGTGACAACTAGAGCGCTGCTTTTGTACATTTGACTGAACTGTTTGCCTGTGTTTATTTCCTATTTTACTTCTTATACTGTAATAATGGCTATTGTTGTTAATTTAAATATTATTGTTTAATAAATATAATATTTTATATAAAAAACATTAATACACCATTAGATGGCGGCAAAGACTGTGTTTATGAGTGAGTGAGTCAGTCAGTCAGTGGCAAAGATTGAAACAAGGAAACAAGAACACTGTTTTCACTTTAAACATCTTACGAGACGCAACTGACAAATGTATTGACTAGCGCTGTCGTGGGAATGTCTTAAATGTTAAAAGGACAAAGACAAAGATATCACTTTCCTCAGCAGACAATCAAACTGATTTTTTGATTATGAATATAAGATTGACCTGAAGAATGTCAGCTAGATGCAGGTAATATACACTCGCTCAGGCGATCTTTCTCTCATAATACTCTACATGAGTTTCAATTAAGCGACTCAACGTTCCTTCGTTACTAGTTCTAAAGTGACGTTGTAGAATTAGTAGCGGAGGCTTGGGCTCAACTGTTAAACTGTCAACTTGAGATTTGAGTCCGTGGCTGAAGGAAGTAGTTCTTCACAAAAAAGGGGTTTTAAAGACTATCCGTTGTTGTTTCTTATTTATTTACACACTTGTGTCGTCAAACTATTGTATAAACGCAATATCACACCGGTAGCCATGCGATATGGCTCTATATAAGCAGGGCTGTGATTACCTGCGGCAACAGCCCTGCTGATATAGAGTGATTTCACACAACTTTCATATAAAAATGATGAGTATATCCCCCAAGAATATTAAAGCAAATAAAATGGCCATCCTGCCAGCCAAACAGCAGTTCTAATAACACCAACAATAAAATCAAATACATCTGTCTTAATATTAAAAGTATGAAGAATAAAAAAAAAAATAAACATTTACCCCTATTCATGATCAGAATTTTTATTTTTTGTTTATTCTATTTTCCTAAACATTTTATCATAAGTTTTTATGTTACATGTTATTTTTTATGTCATGCCATATCTCACTGGTGCCTCAGCAGGCAAAAACAGACACCCCTGAGTATTACACTACTTCACAGCTCATGAGACCTTTATTGCAAATGATTCCAAGAAACCCATTCAGACACTCCCTGAGTGCATGCAATGATAGTTGCTTTGGTGATTTCTCAGTTTTAAGCACATCAGTAATCAATAAACACATCATTTAGGGCATGCTGTGTAGCTTGTGGCTGAAGTTTATTCTCTACCAATATATTTTACTATTGTTATTGACTGTTTTTTCTTTTTCTTTTTTTTTTCTCTTTGTGTTTAGTCCACAGGGTAATCTTTAACTTCCAGCATATGCAACTGCAGCTGTGAAAGGTTAATAGCATTTCCAAAGACAGCTCCGTCTACATAGATGAGTCATAAAAGTTTAGACAAACCACCTGGTGCTGAGAGGTGAACTATGACCATGGAGACTTGAACAACAAGTTACTATTGATTGGAATAGAATTAACCTGTGATCATTCCTTTATTTAGATATTGAATAATTCAAAGAGCTACATCTTATTCTGTTTGCTCATACACACCAAACCACCTTTGATCTGAGAAAAAAAAAAAAAAAAAAAATCAAGGATTAGTTATGGAGACATCAGTGTAGAGCATATTAAATGATGTTTTATTAACAAAATTCGGGAGGAGCAATGCTCAAATAATCTGAGTAATCATCACGTCATTTCAGCCAGCTGTCAACAATCAGTCATAAACATATCTACCCAGTCAGCAGTAGTGAAGGCCTATATATAAACACAGTCGACTCACCCATATTCCTCAACAGTTTTTTCAGCATCCCTCCACCACACCGTCTCCTCACACTCACCTGGTACTTTCCTAACCAGAAATACGGGGGGAGTACTCTGGGTTCGGGCCAAATACTGAGCTCGGAGCCCTCTTCTTGGACAGCACGCCAAATATGCATACTATTACGCATACTATTTACTATCTGATTATTTGTAAGTGTGAACTCGTGAATCTCTGAGTGTTCTCAATCACAATGCCCGTGAAAGTACATGAGTGTGCTGTCATTTATTTTTATGTAACATTTGTAATCCATAGGGTACAGTGCCTCATCCATTTTTAGCTGAAACTTGTAGAGCAACCTAGTTTGAGTGTCATTTTTAAAACCAGGTAAAACTCTGATATTTCCTAGTTACGAATCTCTCTATGACATAGAGAAATACATGACATGTCATGACACCGGGCTCTCCCTCTCCCACAACACGTTGCTCACTCTCCATGAAGTTATGATCACTCACTCACACTCAATCCTGCCCTGCAATTCAAACTGCCCAACCGCACACCTTACCCTCCAGAACCAGAAGACGAACTTATGCAAGTGGACTGACTCCTTTCGGTCAACCCCATACAGTATGTGCAACACTGATACTCACTATACCATCTCATTTCTAGTTCAGAGGGCCCCACAGCCAACGTTATTCTGGGGCATCCTTGGCAGCAACACCACTCTCCCTGGCTCTCATGGTCTACTGGTGAGGTGCTAGCATGGGGAGAGATCTGTTTCCAGGAGTGTTTGCATCTAAAATTTAAGTTTTATCTTTTATGCTGCTAGCCACACACTGCAAAGTTTCTGGATTGACAACCGTAAATAAATGAAATTACTGACAGTGATAACCACAGTGATGGACATTCCTTTTGTGTACATTTAGTAAAAAGCAGTAAGTGGTCACTATGACTAGATTATTATTTTTTTTTTTTTTTAACTAGGGTTGAGTAAACAATTTGTATGTCACGATAGCTGTTCTTTTTAGATCATGTCTTTATCATGTCTTTTCGGAGAGCAAATGAAAAAATATTGGTATATATTTTGATTATCGTCAACATTTGGAAAAATACTGAGATATTGAGATATACATTTTAGCTATATTATCCAGCCCTATTCCCAAGTCAGCATCCCAGCGAAATATCAGCAATACCAGGACGTAGTCAGCTCCCAGTGTGCTTCACGGCTTCCTCAACGTAAACCATGGGACTGTGCCATTCAAGTCAAGTCAAATTTTATTTATATAGCACAAATTTAACACAACTGTAGTTGACCCAAAGTGCTTTATAGTAAATCAGAAATTAAAATAGAAAAGGAGAAAAAAATGGAGATAAAAATCCAATACAAAATCAATCAAACAAATCGTATATACATACATAACATGGAACACCAACTATATAAAAAATACATGCACAGCATCACTCGAACGCTAAAGAGTTAAAATGAGTCTTTAAATTGGTTTTAAAAGCATCCAGTGATGGAGAGGCCCTGATACTCAAAGGTAGACTGTTCCAGAGCTTTGGGGCGGCTCCAGAGAAAGCTCGCTCACCTTTTGATTTGCAGCGAGAACAAGGGACAGATAAAAGTAACTGATCACTATCTTAATGACCTAACAGCTGTGTATGGCTTAATAAGATCAGAAATATAATCTGGGGCCAAGTTGTGCAATGCCTTGTATGCGAAAAGAAGGACCTTAAAGTCAACTTTAAAATTTATGGGGAGCCAATGCAATGAGGCAAGGACAGGGGGAGATATGATCCCTTTTTCTAGTTACTGTCAACAATCTGGCTGCCGAGTTCTGAACCATCTTTAACCGAGACAGTGTAGATTGAGGTAGTCCAACATACAGAGAGTTGCAGTAGTCTAATCGAGAAGAAATTAGTGCATGGATCACAATTTCAATTTTCAAAGTGTTTCACTTTTGTTACGGATCTGAGTTGAAAAAAGCTACTCTTTACAACTGCATATATATGCTTATCAAATTTGAAAAGAGGGTCAAAATAGACACCAAGATTTTTTGCATGATTGTGCAAGTTGTTACATAAGGAAACTAACTGTGTTTTAACAGAGTTGTTGATAGCAGCAGGACCCAGTAGAAGCACTTTATACTTTTTATTTTCATTCAGTTGCAGTGAGTTATTTGTCATTCAGGACTTGACTTCATTGAGGCATGAGAAGAGAAGTTATAATGAAAAGTAATTTCCTTGTTTGATTGGAAGATATAGTTGGAGGTCATCAGCATAAGAATGATAATTTATGTTATATTTCTGGAATATTGAGCCTAAAGGGAGCATGTAGAGAGAGAATAAAAGAGGGCCGAAAATGGATCCCTGTGGAACACCACAATGGATAGGCATTGAGGATGAAGTGAATGACCTGATATTTACAGAGAAAGTCCTCCCCTTTAAGTATGAGGTGAACCACTATAAAGCTAGGCCCTGGACTCCAACAACACACTGAAGACGTTTCAGAAGAATGTCGTGATCGATAGTGTCAAATGCGGCACTCAAATCTAAAAGAATCATAGCAGAAGACCCAGAATCGATAAACAGCAAAATGTCATTCGTGGCCTTCAGCAATGCTGATTCAGTGCTATGCAATGCTCCAAAACCAGATTGAAATGGGTCTAGAATATTAAAAGTATCCAGGTATGAAGTAAACTGTAAAAGTGCAACTTTTTCCAAAACCTTTGAAATCAAAGGAAGTTTAGAGATAGGCCAGTAGTTTAAATGCACGTTGGGTTCAAGATGAGGTCCTTTCAAAAGGGGCTGTATGATAGCATGTTTAAAAATTTCTGAAAATATCCAGTTTATTAAGGAGCTGTTTATTATAGTTAAGAGGGTGGGGCTGATTGTGTCTAAAACCTCAATAAACAAATCTGAAAATTGTGTGCCCGTCTTAAGATTGACAACAGGAACTGTTAAGAACCGAATTTATTTGAGTTTTTTTTTTTTTTTTTGAGTTATTTGCGTGTTTTGCAATCATGTTTGAGAAATATTTTGATTTTGCCTCATGGACAGATTTTTGATTTTAAAATTTGGTAGGAGACTTGGCCCATCCTTTGGCCATTGAACTTCTGCCAGGTGTGCCATTGTCCAGAAGATGGATCTACCCCTTGTCACTTATGGAGCAGAAGGCCATAGAGGAATATGTGAAGGAGGCAATGAACCAGGGATCCATCTGTCCCTTTAGTCCCCCTGCCACTTTGAGTTTCTTCGTTGTGGCCAAAAATGACAGACGCTTGAGGCCCTGCATAATTACAGAGCCTTTAACAAGATCACAGTGAAGATCACCAAGCTGGACACGGAGCGCTGACAACCTTGTTCAGATATGGAAGGGAGATAACTGGAAGACCCCATAGATAACTTTATGACCCCCATTAGCCACTATGAATACTGGTCATGCCATATGGCCTGGCCAATGCTCCCTCTGTACTTTAAGGATTTATGAACAAGGTGTTCTGTGTGTACTTTCATCACTTCATCATTATCTGTATTGACAATATACTCATCTACACCCAGAATGAGAACAAACATCATCAACATGTGGTGCTGGTACTTGAAAGGCTGCGGGAGCATCACCTGTTTGATTCAGTTTCTTGGCTATAACATCAGTCTTGTGGGGAGAAATGGAATTCCAACAATTCCTAGGATTTGCAAACCTCTTCCTTACAGTGTAAGACTTGATGCTTTCCATTGTCAGCTGCGCTCGTTCCTGTAGGTGTCATCAATCTGGCAAGCCGCGGGGCAGGGAAAAAAACCCTCTCCGATATTTTTTAATTTGGACTGTAGTACCCATTTCAACCGCTAGCTGTCAATATTACATACTGCGCCTTTAACCCTTTGAAGCAAACAATCACACCGGTGTGATTAGAACACTCAGTGTGTCATGTTATCATTTTATCTGCTATTAGATCATATATTTGTCACATGTCTTATCTGTGTTTCCCCCCTGCATTGTGTTTTTGGTTCAGTCCTGTGACCTAGTTTTCCTAGTGTGTCTATGTAACACAAGTTAGTTTATGTGGGAACAAGGAGGCAGGAACAAGCAAACGTTTAACACACTTTAAAGGGGACCTATTATGCAAAATTCACTTTTGCATGGTGTTTGGACATAAATGTGTGTTGGCAGCGTGTGTACACAACCACCCTATAGTGATAAAAATCCACCCACTCATTTTTTTTTTAATCCCCATAAATCATAAGCAGTGTCTCAGAACAAGCCGTTTCCAGATCCCTGGCAATATGACGTCACAAAAGCCACAGTTCCTGCCCACGAATGTTGACAGACACTGCCGTTTGAACATAGAACCGCCCTGAGCACGTTCATAGTGAGTCCGCCATTGCTGCACTGACAAGAATGTCTCCCAAGCGTTTTAGGTGTTCTGTAGCTGGATGGATTAATCCACATAGCTCTCTCCATTTACTCCCTAAATCTGAGCTGCTGAAAACGAGGTGGATTAACTTGGTTTTCCAGTCACCTCAAAGTAGCATGGGAAAATGATACCGGAATTAATATCTCAAATGAGATTTGGGAAGAGGGACTGAAACGAATTCATACCTGCTCTATTAATGCTAGATTACAATTTATACAGTTTAAAGTATTGCATAGGTTACACTATACCAAAACTAAACTCAATAAAATTTACTCTTCAGTTTCCCCATTATGTGATAGATGTCAGAGCTCAGATAGTACGCATGCTCATACTTTTTGGTTTTGTCCTGAGATTTCTGAGTTTTGGAAGAATATTTTTCAGTGGTATTCAAATGTTTTTGGAGAAAATATCAGTCCAGACTTTGAATTAGCTTTGTTTGGGTGTTCTGACCCTACACTAGCATTAACACATTCTCAGCAATTGTCTCTTATGTTCGGTATGGTGGTAGCTAAAAGGGTGATTTTGATGGAGTGGAAGTCCACTTTACCGCCCAGTTTTCATAAATGGTTGGTGGAGATGGTTGCCGCCCTCAAGCTCGAAAAGATTCGCTTTTCCAGGATCGATGCTTCTAAAAAATTTGATAAAATCTGGGGCCCCTTCCTTAGGTATCTTTTTAAGAGTTGATTTTGCTTTAGCATTCATGTAAATGGATTGCTTCACTGATGTATTTCTTCACTCCATGTTTTGTGTGTTTGATTACGTATGTTTTTGTTTAAGGTGTTTATTTTGTCATTGTATCTGGTGCCTGTTCATGGGGGGGGGGGGTTCTCTTTTGTTTTGTTTTTTGTTTGTTTTTTTGTGTATAATATATTTTTGTATACATTGAGACTTTCATCTGTTTTATGTTTATATAAAAACTGTTATAAATAAAATTATAAAAAAAAAAACAAACAAACTTGGTTTTCCAGGAAAATGCTCCCTCCTCAGTTCTTCCGAAATTCGTTTGTGTCTACGCGAATCATTCCACACCGGACTGCTTAGTGAACAAATATCAATACAAAGGGACAATACAAAACAGAGACTGTGCTAAAAATGTGTTACTCAAGGATATACAAGTAAAAACTGTTCATGATCCAGCTTACAGTCTCCAGAGTGATACTAATGAAGGTGAGGGCACTTTATTTCAGTTCATCGGAGTTGATTTACGGATATAAAATGTACCAGTTTATTAAGCACCACCCGAAAAGGCATAAGGTCTTTATATATTTGTTTACTGTTAGTTGTAACAAGTGTTTCTGTGTTCTTCTCTATGTATGTTGGTGATAATACAAGGGAGAGAGAGAGAGTTTATGGATAATATTTTTAATGCACACTTGCACTGTGTTTTATTAAGCTCTTACAATGATTTTCTAGAGTGAAAACGGACGCTTCATCTTTTGTGTGAAGTACAATAAACATCATAAAACTCATCTGTATAGTTTTGGCCATCATTCAGACGGTACAACAGGCTTGCAGTAATATAGTAGATAAAAACAAGAAGACAATATAAGTTATAACCGTAATTAAACTAAACTATACCTGTTCTATCTCCATGCGGCATATATTCGCAGTTTCTAACATTATTGTGCGTCCTGACTGAATCCCGTCACCGGAGAATCAGCTCGTGAAGCTCCGACCTCTTAGGCTGAGCACTGCAGCTCATTTGCATTTAAAGGGCCCACACTGAAACATCGCATTTTTGCTCAACCACTAAAAGTGGCAATTTTAACATGCTATAAAAAATTATCTGTGGGGTATTTTGAGCTAAAACTTCACATACACACTCTGGGGACATCAGATACTTATTTTCCATCTTGTAAAATGGGGAATAATAGGTCCCCTTTAATACAAAATAAACAAATACAAAACAATAGTAAAAAGGGGACAGTCCCTCACTGATGATTGCAGCCCACAAAAACATAATAAAACATAACATAAAATCCAGGCCTGGTCCTCTCTTGTCCTTCGCTGTCGTCACTCCTCCCTTTATGCTTCCAGAGCTCCTCCGTGAGAGATACGAGACCGGTGCAGTGTGCAGGTGATGCTCCTTAGCAATCACACTGTCACGGAGTCACAGCCAGCACCCACCAACACCAGTGCATCGTCACCAGATCTTCACACTCCAACCACTCGTTCACAGTCTCCGCAATTCTAATCACCCGCACCTGCACCTCATCAGACACACACTATAAAGACTCTCACTCCCTGCACTTTAGTGTCTGGTCTGGTCTCACGTACCTTGGCTCCTTACCTGTTACTCACCTGAGATTCCCGTATCCTCTTCCATTTGTCTTCCGTCGTCTGTTCTCCGTTCCCTGTAGATCCTTCACCTGCAAAGACATCATCTGTTAATTCTCCAGCTAAGTGATTATTCCAAAGTGCTTGTTCATTGACTCACCTGCATTCTCCATTTACCAGTGTCCGTGCCTCTGTTTCAAAAAACCTGTTGTTCACTTACCTGTCTGCCTCCGTCTGTGTCCTGACAGAAGACCAGACCTTATGCAGAGCATCTCGGACTCTGGCGGGGATCATACTCCAGACTTTGCCATCCTGGTCGACGCAGTACGATCCTCACTCCAACCGCCATCCACAAGCACTTCACCAACAGTCCCAGCTGATCTTGTGCACGCCGTCCGCCAAGCACTCCTTCACCCTGCACCCACTGCTTCTTCTCCCGCTGCCTCTCTCAGTCCCATGGCCCGACCAGCGACTTTCTTTGGTGCAGCGGAGGATTGCAGTGGGTTCCTCCTACAGTGCTCGCTCTATCTCGAAGCCCAGTCTCAACTCTTCTCATCCGAGCGCGCCCGGGTGGTGTTTGTAATCTCCCTGCTCTCTGGTCGAGCGCTGCAATGGACTCAACCCCTCTGGGAATCCAGCGCCCCAGTAGCAGCCACCATCTCCTCCTTCTTCAACCACTTCAGGGAAGTGTTCGGACAAAGTACCGCCGATCTCTCTGTATACGACCAAATCTTCAATTTACGTCAAGGTGAAGAATCTGTGAGTATGTATGCCCTCCAGTTTCGTACGCTAGCGGCCACTAGTGGCTGGAATGAAACGGCACTCATAACAGCCTTTCGTCAGGGCCTCAGCCCTCATGTTAAACAGTTAATGGTTGTGTACGATGATACAATGGGGCTGGAAAATCTGATTCAAAAAACCATCCACGTTGCCCAATGCTATTCTGCATGTGCGCTTAAAACCCCCACTGCAAATCCTTTGCCCGCCACACCATCTGTCGCCCTTCCAGCACCAGAACAGATGCAGGTGGATTCCTATCGCCTGACTCGAGTGGAGTGTCAGAGAAGAATTCTGCAACATCTCTGTTTATACTGTGGGGGAGAAGACCATGTCATCGCTGCCTGTCCCATCTGACCACCACTCCCAGCGGTGAGCTCGTATTGCTCCTCTTACAAAAACTACAGTACATATCCTCAACTCTCATGTCTGTGTTTCAGCGCAAGCCCTCATCGACTCCGGCTCCGCACGGAAATTCATCAGCAACTAAATTCTCCAGAAACTGAACGTACGTCGTAAATGATGTCAACAGGATCTCCATATACAAACCATCCAAGGAAAGCCGCTGGGCCATGGTCACATTCGGCTGTCTTCATACAGAGGAAATCGCACCTGGGAATAGATTTCATGACATACCTCCCGCCATCAAACAGTTTCACCTGTGTGCTGGTAATAATGGATCGCTTCTCCAAGGCCTGTAAGCTCATTTTGGCATCCCAGAAGAAAATAGAGAAGATCCAGGAAATAGGGAGATACCTGAGGTTGTATTGCCACCAGAACCAGGACAGCTTGAGCCAATTCCTACCCTGGGTGGAATATGCCCAAAATTCCCTCCGGCAGACCACCACAGGGCTCACCCCGTTCCAGTGCATCCTGAGCTACCAACCACCTCTCTTCCCCTGGTCGGGTGAGCCCTCCGAGGTTCCAGCTGTCAACCACTGGTTCCAGCAGTATGACAGAGTTTGGGACTCAAACTCATGTCCATCTCCAGCAGGCAGTTCGGAGACACAAGAGACATGCAGACACCAGAAGGGCCCCCACTCCTCGTTACCAACCTGGCCAGAAAGTGTGGCTCTTGACGCTGGACATCCGTCTCCGACTGCCCTACCGCAAGCTGAGTCCCCGGTACATAGGTCCATTCACCATACAGAGGCAGCTCAACGAGGTCACCTATCGTCTCAACCTACCGGCACAGTATCGCATTTCACCATCATTCCATGTCTCCTTGTTAAAACCCCACACTGAACCCTTGTCTCCTCCTTCCAAAGATTCTGGTGACGATGCGGTACCTCCTCCTCCCGACATCGCTGACAAAGAGGCCATCTACCGGGTGTGGGCGATCCTCGACTCGTGACGAGGGTTCATCCCCCCCCCCATAAAACCAAAAAAAACAAAGCTAGAGTCATGGGTTTGATTCTCATGGAACTTATATATGACATGAATGCACTGTAAGTTGCAATATATGACATGAATGCACTGTAAGTTGCTTTTAAGCATTTGTCAGATTAATAAATATTTAATTATTATGGTTAATATCAATGACTTAAATTTAAACCTGGAAAAAGATACATGTGCTAGTCAGTGTGAACCTTCTCTGTGAGTCATATGGTCACATTAACATATTCCCAGTGATTTAAAAAAAAAAAAAATGGCTAGAGCATATGCTGTAAATTATAGTCTGTCTTTGAACAGAAATCCTGAATAATAAAAAATGTTTTAATTAGATTTTATTTCAGCTATTGATTAAAATGAGTCAACCATTCAGATTGCAATTATACAATGTTGCAGTGAAACAGCAGTATAAAAAAAAAAAAAAAAAAAATCCACAAAGCTGCGTGAGTGTAAGTATATTTATCTCTGTAAGCCTGCAAAGGCCAACCCGACAAAAGATGAGTAGACATGATTGTGAGTGTAATGATCCTCTAATCGTGACAGTGGTATTTTTTATTTTTTTGCAAAGCTTGGGTTTTTACTTTATACTAAATGAGCTGCGTTTTGCATAGTTTAAAGGGTTAGTTCACCCAAAAATAAAAATTCTGTCATCATTTACTCACTCTAGTGTCATTCAACTACCACTTTGATGCAATTGAAACAATTTAGTCCACATTTTCAATTCATATGGATTAGTTTTATGATCTCTTTATGAACTTTTTGAAGCTTCAAAGAGGTAGTTGCGTAGACTGTCAATGGAGGGACAGAAATCTCTCAGATTTTATGAAACATATGTTCATTTGTGAAGTCTTGCGGGTTTGGAACGACATGAGGGTGAGTAAATGATGACAGAATTTTCATTTTTGGGTGAACTAACCCAGACAGCATTATAGTGTTTGTCAAGGTATGGGCCGGATCTGGGCCGACACTATGTTGCTGTCTTGAAAGCCTTTAATAGTAGGCAAAGGTTTACTGTCAGACACTGAGGGGCAGTTATTCACTTATATTCAGGGTCTGGGCAGCTTCCTGTTAAGGCATAGGGCAGCATATTCAATCATGTTTCACTTGCAATGCAAAAGAATCTCAATAATCATTATTGCAAAATTCAGTCCTCCGTGATTTGTTGACTTGTTTTCTCTCTCTCTCTCTCTCTCTCTCTCTGACTAACAGGGACATGGAATGAGTTCTACTGTATTCAGCAATTTTGTGTTCCTCAAGTAAGATGTTTTTAGTATATTTGTTTACTAACTCTCTGTTTTATTTTAAGTAAATGAACCCAATTATATTTTCTGTGTCTGTGTGTTGATATCTATGTGAACTGTGCAAACCCTTTGGTCATTAAGCTCATGCAATTGAATGAGGGTCGACGTGACACCAAATTCTGAGAAGACAAGCAGCCCCCAGCTATGCTGCAATCACAGTGATTGACTGTGTCATTAGTACATGTCGGGTTTTCTAAACCCTGACATTCTTATTAACATTCAGACAGTTCTCACCATGCTCCTTAGTTAAACAAATTATTCAGACCTTAGGTGCACAAAACAATAGCTGAAGTTTTATGAATTTTGTAATCAATGTCAGAGAACCACAAGTTTTCCAGTTTATAATATGAATATCCATTAAACAGAATTCAGAAACACCCATCCAAAGAATCAGTGATAACAGACTCCTCTTTGAAATCATCTCCTTGCGCGTGAGAAGATTTTTATATATAAATATTATATATATATTTTTTCCCTCCAAAATGCATATTTCCAGCTCATAAACAGAGATGGCAGTACATTTATAAGCTCTTAAACTGGTGTACATTTGCATGATTTGCAATGATTTTTCTGTCCCCAGCAGAGCCATTTTGGAAGGTCTCCATCTGAGCCTTTTTTAAGATTCTATTTATAAATGGCAGGTTGTCTCAGAAGAAGAAAAGAACAGTTATTGACTGTGACTTCTTTGTGGTATTCTTTCTCTTGTACTTGTTGCAAAGCTCACCAGTATCTGACAACCACCTTAAAGGATAAACAAAGAAGCTGGGCAAAGGAAGAAAGCTGAATCTAGAAGCTGTCTAGGGAGATGGGGGTGGAGGTGGTAGAGAAGAAGGAGAAGGTACTGTTTGGAAAAGACAAGAGAAATTAATCTATGGCTCTAACCCAAAAGAGTTCAGAGCTGTAGTTTGTGTTATCCTGGGTAGTTTTATTGTTTTATTTGTGTAGAAATTTGTAATTTGTAATTCACAGACCACAATACAGTAAACTCCTACTAATTTTAGCAGATTTGCATCTTACAACATCAAGAAAATCATATTCCTGGACTACCTAAGCAGGCTGTACAACTCCTGGTCTAGGCTTTTGTTATCTCTAGACTAGACTATGGTATGCCCTTTTAATCTGCCTTGCTGCATGCAGAAAGCAGATCTCTGCAAATGATCCAGAATGTGATGGCAAGTTCTTCAACACAAGAGTACTTATTACACCTCTCTTTGTCTTGCTTCACTAGTTGCCAGTGGCTCAATTTCAAGGCACAGATGCTTGAATTAAGACCATCCATTCGCTCTATACCCTCCTCCTCTCACTTGCATATCCACATTGCCTCCGGATGTCTGCAGTCAGTGAGTGAGTGGTGCCTCATGATGGTACTAAAATAAATTACTCTCCCAGACTTTCATATTCAATGTTTTTTTTTTTGTTTTGTTTTTTTTAAATCCAGCTCCCGCAAGACTCTATTCCACACTCACCCGTTCCTGCTGAGCATTACTCATTGTACACCCGCCCTCTCCTTACATTGATTTTTTTTCCCCCTGGCCACTCCCGCTTAATTTAGATCCAAAATCTGACTACAATGTGTCCACACTTTGATCTGTCATTGTCCTAATGGACCACCTGCTTAGCCTGCTCTTAGGACTGGCTTGAAGCATGTGCTGCTGTTTGCATGGACGCATGCTTTATGATGCTATAATGTCTGTGTGTTGTTAACAAATGTGTACAAATTAAAGGCTACTGTCAGGGTGCTCGTTCCCGCCTACAAATCATGGAAGTCCTGCATGTTTCCATCTTTAATCAACTCTAATTTAATCCTGCACCACAAGAAATCTAATTGGATCCCATGGGAATGCAGACCTCCAACGTAAATCGCATTTGTGCTTTTGGTCAATTAAAAAAAAAAAAAAAGAAGGTGTGACATCATTGACACCTTTTGTGTGTCACAATCGCAAAAAAAAAAAAAAAAAAAAAAAAATGAGGGTAACACTTTACAATAAGGTTCATTAGTTAAACATTAGTTAATGTACTAACTAACATGA
The DNA here is from genome assembly GCA_037950665.1 of Hypophthalmichthys nobilis. NCBI lineage: Eukaryota > Metazoa > Chordata > Actinopteri > Cypriniformes > Xenocyprididae > Hypophthalmichthys > Hypophthalmichthys nobilis. The sequence continues at coordinate 26,356,572 of CM075481.1, read as the reverse complement.
ACTAACCATGAGCAATACATTTGTTACTGTATTTACTAATCTTTGTTAACGTTAGTTAATGAAAATACAGTTGTTCATTATTTGTTCATGTTAGTTTACAGTGCATTAACTAATATTAACAAGATTTTAATAATGTATTAGTAAATGTTGAAATTAACATTAATAAAGATTAATAAATGCTGTATAAGTGCAGTTCATTATTAGTTCATGTTAACTAATGTAGTTAACTAATGTTAACTAATGAACCTTATTGTAAAGTGTTACCAAAATGAGATTAGAAAGCTCCAGCACAAGGGAAGGATAGACTATTTTTTTTTTTTTACAATACTTTTATTGTGCTTTTTGGAGCTTGGCAGCATAAACTACTATCTATGTCCTTGTATGTAAAACAGAGACTTTGAAATATAACCTTAGAACTTATTTTGTGTTCCACAGAATAAGAAAATATAATGCAGGGCTTAACTTGAGAATCAGTAAATAATGAAAAAAAATTATTCCTTTAATTTTGATGTACCAATAAAGCCAGGCACATCATCTTGATAGGAAACTCTTTCCACCCCTCCATCTCTGTCTGGTCTTTCTTGCTCTGTCTTTCTCATTCACATTTGCTTTCTCCTTCTTTCCTTGCCTCAATCCAGACCCTCCCTCTCCCCATTTTCTCTCTCTCTTTTTCTCCCTCGCACATACATACTCGCACACACACACTGCCTCCTTTCACTCTCACTCTGCCAGTCTGCAGTTCAACATGTTGCCTGCGCAATGCTGCGCTCCACAGTGGAAGCCATCCTGCCGGTGTACCGGCCGCGCACCACAGCCCGAGCGTCAGTGCTCCATCTGAAGGACCTGTGTGAGGAGGAGCGCGACCCTCACAAACCCCAGCCACCATCCGACAGAGAGGAACAGCACGTTAGCTCCATGTGGAGGGAGGCCATGCGTAAGCGGAGCTACTTGCTGGAGAGGGGCTCCCGGACAGCAGGAGATGTAACAGGAGGAGGAGGTGTGCGTGGCCGGAGACAGAGGTCCCCAGACTGGCTGTATGACTCGTACTATCTTATGAGCCAGCAGCACCCACTTATTGTTTTTCTGCTCCTCATTGTGATGGGTGCCTGCCTGGCTCTGTTGGCTGTCTTCTTCGCCTCTGGGCTGGTGAGTGTTTGGAGACTGGGGGGAAGGTGACTGGGGGAAAGGCAGAAAACAGTATTTAGGTTGGTTGAGGGAGAAAGCTCTACTGTACTGAGCAAGTGACACAGGAAGGGGTATATAACTTATAATTTGCATATTTCTTTAAGGGTTTTCAAAACAGTTAACAATACTTCTGCAAGCCCACACCTGAAATGTTTTGCACCATGTGTATCAGAAAATATATTTCATGTGTCCAAAAACATAACACTTTAGAGGAAGTTCCAGCCAATCAGCTCTGTTTGTACTGATTGCTGGAACCATATGTCTCTGTTTACCTTATGCAGTATGTAATCTCTCTCTTCAAAGCATAATTTCTGTGATTCATGTGAAAGTCATAAAGAAGCAGCAGGGAGTAATCAATGTTTGGAAGGAAAGGAAACACGTATGGAAAATTATGGGTCATGGGTAATTAAGCAGAACAGATTAAGTAGAAACTATTAACCTGTCAACAGTAAAGCTGTTTGCATTATTGACTCATATTCAGTCTAGCTCAGCTGGAGCAAAATGGAAATCCTTGAATTCAAACCTATTGTTTAATAATATTCTCTATAATGCTATTAATGATTTCTTAACCATTAGCTGTGTAATTTGTATTTTATGGAAAACAGAAGAAAAATGTAATGTAATAAACTATGTATGCATAGAGCTAGTGCTAGCTTCTTTTGGTTAAATTAGGTTTTATGTGCACACAGATGCTTGAGTTTTGTGCTAATACCTCATAATATCAACATTAATTCATTTAAAGTGTTTGAAATTTCAGAAGATTCTATAATTGCCACTTGTAGATGAAGCAGAAAGGGATCATGGAACCGAGGAGAAATAGCAGCTGTAGTGTTGTCAGGATGTCTGAATCATAGTTTTGTACATATATTGCTGGCTCACATGCTGAGACAGTTTACACAGGTTTTCCCAGAAGTTTTGAGGTATTTCCATCACCATTTGACTGACTGACCTAAAAGCAGAATTCATGCGGACAGGATACATAAGCTGGGTGCTGCCATGCTGTCCAAAATTTCTGTTTGATTTTCCCTCAATTTTAAGGCCAAATGAATTTTAAAATATCTATAAATCTACAGGAAAATATAAGTGGTATATATTTCACCCGATTAAGTCAGCTCTAATGCATTAGGGAGATCAGGGAGTGAATAAGTAAGCGACATTTCACAGTATGACATCAACCTCTGTGTAGATACACACTCTCAATGCGTGCGCTACTTTCTCTCTTGTCTTTTGACTGCCTGACCTAAATCTCACATCACAGTGGCTGTTGAGCCCGCCTTGGGTTGCCGCAATGCTCTCCGTGACTCCCATGGTTGCACACATCACATTGATTGTGAAAAAAGCCTTGGAGCAAGATTGCACTCTCAGGGCATTTTTTTTTTATAATCGTACTCTGAAACCCTGACGTTTTGCTGCTCCCATGACCTGTTTTCACTCAGCCTTCTCACATCCGATAAGTGGCCGCAGGGCTAACTGCATGCTTTGTGGCATTTAGTAGAAGATCTCGCTTTTGGGTTTTGGCAATTGCAGGCTTGTTCTGTGTCCTCTATGATAAAATAGATAGGATTGTGTTACCATATCATCTTGATGTTGTGATGGGGAGCCTACATCTACCTTGATAGAATTTCCCTCCAATTTTTATCAGGGTTTCCATTTCTTATGCATTTCTGAAAGCTGGTTGGCATCAATTATGCATGAGTCTTAGGCAGTTTTCCCATGCTATTAGTGGTTTTGTGTGTTCTGGCTATGAGTACTTCAATGCTGGATTTGGCGGCAACAGTGGGGATTATAGAAAAGAGAAGCAAATGTTGTCGCTGTGAAAAAGCCAGATGAGAGACCATCAAAATCACACCATGTCACTATAGCCTGACACCCTGACTTTTAACAATGATCATTTTAGAGGAGTGTCGATATACTGGTGACAGCAGAGGTTTAGTGTTGCTCTTAAGTGAGAAAATGATTGCAGAAAATGCTGCTGATAATCAGGCTGTTTCTTGCTCTCTTACTTTGTGACTGTAATTATAATGCTATGGGGTGACAAGGCTTTTCACAGATATCCTGGGCTCTTTAAACACGGAAACCATAAGAGGCTACTGATTAGAGCTTGAATCAATTTAGATGTTTCATATGTACTGCTGTCTCATTTTGAGAATGTTGAGTTACATTTTGGTGAGCTGTAGACAGAGCTTCTGGAGACAGCATTGTATGGTATCTTGATCTATGCACAATGTTTGTTCCAAATGGTAGGCAACTTAATTATGCTGCCACCTTGTTTTAGTCAGACAGCAAGACAGCATCCCATGTATCCCAGAATGCATTGCAACAAACTTGTGAAAAAAAAAAAATCTTGTTGACAGACAAGGTAAACAAAATTCAATATTATAAATGAATGCATATTGCATTCAATACCGAATAATCCCTAAAAAATGTAAAACAATTGTTTAGTCTAATTAAAAATGGATTTGTTTATCAATAGTGTGTGTGTGTGTGTGTTTGTTTGTTTGTGTGTGCTTGTTTTCATGATTTGTATAATGACATGGGTATTAAACTGGTATTACGATGCAAACATGTTTTATGAGGACATTTCATGAGTCCTCATATTTAAAATAGCTTTAAAAACATACTAAACAATGTAAAAATTTAGAATGTTTTCTGTGATGGGTAGGTTTAGGAGTAGGGGTAGTGTAGGGGGATAGAATGTACAGTTTGTACAGTATAAAAACCATTACACCTATGGAATGTTCTCACTAAGATAGCAAAACAAACCTCTGTGTGTGTGTGCTATGTACAGATGTACAATGTATTTTTATTCTAATTACAGCAGGAACAGCTGAAATCTGCCATGCTGGTTTCTACATTTCCATGCAGTTTTTCATTAATTAAATTTTACTTTGTTATTTAAAATCTGTGTACCAGAAAACAAGGTCACTATTAGTGCCCATGCAAAGGAAGTTTACAAAGCAAAGCAAAGAATATCTTGTGATTTTGTTCTAACTATAGCCAGTCTACGGTGATCTCATTAGTAATCATATGTATTGTATTTATATGTAGTAAAATGTGGTCTAGAAATTTTATATATTTGCATAGACACTGAAATGTACAAAACATAAGCCTTGTACCTATGAAAACATTAGCGATGTACAAAGAATCATTTTAGGTTCATTACCTAAATTGCACCCTGGATGATTGAATGATAAACTACAATTGCAAGAACAAGTATGTGAACCACTTGCAGAATCTGTGAAAATGTGAATAATTTTAATAAAATAAGAGAGATCATACAAAATGCATGATATTTTTTATTTAGTAGTCTCCCGAGTAAGATATTTTACATAAAAGATGTTTATATATAGTCGATAAGATAGCTGAATTTATTAAAATGGTTCAAAAGTTTGTGAACCATAATTCTGTGTGTCATTACCTGGATGATCTACGACTGTTTTTTGTTTTGTGATGGTTGTTCATGAGTCCCTTGTTTGTCCTGAACAATTAAACTGCCCAATTTTCTTCAGAAAAATCCTCCATGTACTTGCAGATTCTTCAGTTTTCCAGCTTCTTTTGCATATTTGAACCCTTTCCAGCAGTGACTTTATGATTTTGAGATCCATCTTTTCACACTGAGGGCAACTGAGGGACTCACACACAACTATTAAAAAAGATTCAAAAATTCACTGATGCTCCAGAAGGAAACACAATGCATTAAGAGTCGGGGGGTGAAAACTTTTTGAATTTGAAGATCAAGGTAAATTGTACTTAATTTGTCTTCCAGGAAACATGCAAGTATCTTCTGTTGCTTCCGAAGGGGAGTGCTAAATGGAAAAAAAAAAAAGATATTTAAACAAAATAAGAAAAATTTGGACCTATTCATCCTGTTCAAAAGTTTTCACCCCCCAACTCTTAATGCATCGTGTTTCCTTCATCATCAGTGAATGTTTGAACCTTTTTAAAAATCTTTTTGAAAACTGAAGAATCTGCAGGACCTGGAGGATTTTTCTGAAGAACATTGGGCTGTTTAACTGTTCAGGACAAACAAGGGACTCATGAACAACCATCACAAAACAAAAAAACAGTCGTAGATCATCCAGGTAGCAACACACAGTATTAAGAACCAATGGTTCACAAACTTTTGAATGGGGCCATTTTAATAAGTTCAGCTATTTTTTTTCTTGTTGTCTATATATAAACATCTTTTATGTAAAATATCTTTCTCAGGACAGTACTAAATAAAAAAATAACATGCATTTTGTATGATCACTCTTATTTTGTTAAAATTATTCACATTTTCACAGATTCTGCAAGTGGTTCACATACTTTTTCTTGCAACTGTATATGTACAATTGTTTGAACAAATATACAATCTTTATTGCATCTGAGTCAGACTGAAAACCTTCTTTAAGCAATCTTCTTTTAGACTGTGGAGAAGAACTCTGACTGAACAATGCAACCATCACTAATCTAAGTACTTTTGTTAATGGAAGAGTTGCATTAATGGCCTTACTCTTTTAATTTCTATATCCACAAATATGTAACACTTTTTTTGCCAGGTAAAACAGAACCATACCATCAATCCAAAAGTTACACACACACACACACAAACATTTAGCCACATGCCCTCCATGCATATTTTGGTGAGTATTTATAGGGTTAAAAAGTTACAGCTTTTACCATATTCAAAAAACCCTGCGTTGACATCAGAATGTTTATGTGTTGATGTGTATGTAAACTCTAATGGACAACGGCTAAAAGACAGAACAGTCACTGTCAAATTACCGACCCAAATAAATGCTTTTAGCTGAAGTTCTGTTAAGAGAGGATGCTATTAGACAGACACAGACACAACCCTAATTCTGTGTTGTCAGAACGGTCTGTGCTATATTGGATAACTATCTAAAACAAACTTTAGTGCAGAACTCAAGTCACTGATAGACTTATATCTGACTGCATTACTGTCAGGTCCATATCTTTTGGTAAAAGTCTGCAAAGCTTGCGTTGTATTGCAACTGGTTTAACAAAGAATCCACCGACACACTGAGAAATGAACCTAACAAACAAATAATGCTCTACTGAGACTTTCACATAGTTGAAAATCAACAAACACTTTAATAACATTAGGATCCTTTGGAAGGTAATGTTATTTTTAGTCCAGTGTCCATGTAACATGTGAGTGGGCTGGGCTAAAGAGGCAGTGATGAGGCTGTCTTTGCTGGCAGTCTTGTGCTGATGTATTTATTTCTATTACACATAAAAAATCCGGAAGTAGAAAATTAGCTGTTTTGGCAGCATGGTTTCAATAAAAGTTTTTGGAGTAACAAATATGTTTTGAGTTCTGAAACTAAAGGCCTGTTCAATAACAATAACGATAACGTCCACACGTTCTGTTTATTACCGTGCTGCAAATCTTATAACCTTACAGCATTTTGCAACCCAGGGACATTGAAAAAAATTATATTCATGACAGTTTCAAAGTTGCATGTCCCGTAAGTTGTGCTAAAAGCATGTTCAGTTTTATCCGTGTTGTGGGGCAACCTCAAATCTCATTCTATGAATTAAAAAATTAACCGGTTTTAAAACAATTAAAAAATCACAGTGAAAACAAATCAAAACAGTATTATAACAAAATTATGATTTCACAAAAACACATTACAAAAAAACAAAAACAAAATATGAGAACATGATAAATAGTAGGCTACTGTATTTAACACATATATATTTTTAACATTTTCTAATTGTATTTAATATTCTTACTTTCAGCCCTGCCATAAATTTGCATAGCACCAACACAGCCCCCCCCCCAAAGAATTCCTAATGATTTTCCTATTTTATTTTTTACTCACAGTGTCATTTTAATTAAAAATAAAAAAGTAATTAAAAACAAAAAAATAAAACAAGGTTTAATAAATTTTTTAAGGTGCCTATAAACAATGATTTTGATGGGGGAGGACTGATATCGCTGATATCAACTGACCCTTCACCGGGAGTTTGATTGACAGGCACAGGCGAATCCGGCGTTATGATTGGTCCGACAAAGCAGTCAGGAGAGTTAGTAGATTGACATCGGTGGACTTGAACTTGAAAAATGGTGTGTACTTTTCGAGGTTGAAACAACATTCCTGATATTCATTTGATGCTATAATAAATTAACTAGTAGGAAGACATGATCGGTTTACGAGCTGTTTGAACTTAGGCGCTACACTACAGCAATCTGTCACGACATAAAGCAGCATGGGCTGGTGCTCTCTCAAAATGGTAATTATTGTTTACATTTCTTCAAAAATTACAAAATTTGAAATGTGAGACTTTGTTTTATATCAAAAGTAACCTGCTCTGTCTTGTCTGCCGATGCGTTGTCAGTGTCCTCTTTGCCGCATGAGAACATGATGTGTGGCGTGAGAGTGGCATGGCTTGTCGGACATGTTAGGTGTATTCGACATCGGCTGCGGCTGGATGCAACCGTTCTGCGAGAGTAGCCGCGTGCAGGCGGGGAGGAGCAGAAAACGGAGACGTGAAGTCGGACATTTTCTGCTTCCCGTAGTGACGCTCGCGCTGCGCTTGCATATTTTATTACAGCTGAAGTGAAAAAAATGCAACATTTGACTAATACACAGATGTATCACAGACATTTTCATTCAGTACTTTATGTACTGCTTACAGAGTCTGTTTTCACAAGAATAAAGTTCAACATAAGCATATATTATTTAAATACCAATGTAGTGGGGTCTACGTTTTTATCAGTTTTATTTTGATAAACATGACACAATATAACATCGCGACTACATGAAAAGAGCTTTAACTGCTATAAAAATAGGATTAGTGAGCATTAGTGGAACTGAAGGCGTGACAATAAACACGAAACACACATGATCGTTGTCATGCGGTGAATCGGGCCAATTGTAAAACAGCTGAGTCGTCATCAGAGCTCATGCAGCTCCTCTTCAGAAACTGCGCTGGCTGACCTCGAATCGCTCTCGCGGTACTTTGAAGCCATACATCACAGTCACATGGCGTCGGCGCTGTCTCAAGTCCAAAGCCACTGGAAGGCAAGCCTGCAACCTTTAGCCAAAAAAGCGTAACGGCTAATGCTAATGCTCCGCCTCTGGCGGTATGCAGAGAAGGAGACCCGAGGCTTCACTATGCTGATTAAACAGCTTTTGTGGGGAAATAGCTAATCATTTAATTAATCGACAGCCTGTTTGCTAATCTTCAGCATGTTTTACACTAAACAATACTTTCGTTGGGAACTATATGTAGATTTTAGCTTAATAAAATTTTTTTTTTTTTTTAAGAGAAGGCAGACTAGAGAATGTTGCGACTGACGTCACTGCCATTACACGATAGGCTGAGAGGTGCCGCACGTGATTAATTCTCCAATGGTAAGAGATACAGACCCTCTCATCTCCCTATAATATACAATCTCTCTGTCAAGTCGTACAAAATTTCTTACCGGCATATGCACTGCTTCAAGTCAGCCGCCGATCGGTCTGTGCGACGCTGCATCAAGTCGAACAAGCCTAGTAACAGTTACTAAAGAGGGTTGGTCTTTGCGAACGGCCACCCTCAGGTACGGCACACATCAAGCTTCCCATCAACAGCGATCATAATGGAGCACTATTAAATACGAAGCAAACAAACACGGATTTAAGACTTATCTTCTAATCTGCCATTGGCGAATATACTTTGGTGGCTTAAGTCCCTGATTATTGCCAAAAGCCCCTGATCTTTTTGAATAATAAATAATATAGATTGTAATATTAATTATTGCACTTTGTTTGCCCTAGCCTAGTGGTGATGAAAAAGAGAAAATGTTGATGGTCTTTGAACATTGCGCCTTCCTTATCAGTTAAGGTCTTTGCACACTGAGTCCGAAATTTTCACACGTTAAAAAATAAATACGACCTCACGTTGTGTCAATGCCTCCGAAACTTTCGTCCGTCATAAAAAAATTCGGATCAGGTTCGATTTTCTGCGTTTTTCGCATCCGTGGCACGCATTTTGAGAGACGTTTTGACAATTCAGAGCCACCGTACAAGCGAATGCCAAAATCCAGAATGCCATCTGACAAGTTGATCCACGTCGTCTACAGCACAAAGCAGCAGCACTGTATGACAAAGTGCGGAATACAAAGAGACAGAATATAAAGACAGATTGTGCCAGTAGCAAAGCATCAAACTGAGCCACTGACATCCTGAAGTAAACTTTGAAACGCTCGGGATAATAAGCTCCTTGATGAGGTGAACTCTCCTTTCTCTCTTTGCAATCTTGGGATTGGATGGACCCAATATTTCCTCTTTCTTTTTCTCTTTTTAAGAAGAGAGAGGACAACTAAATCGTGCTCACTGCTTGAAGACTCCATTTTAAAGTTTTAAAGTGCCACGATAAATTAAAAGTTCAACTTTTAAAAACACATCGCGACACCCTGTGCTTTTCCCATTTTTTTTTCGCAATTTTATAGGCACGAACATGCGTTCGTTTATTTAGTTCACTTATCTGTTCAGGCCATTAGACGTGGGACTTAACCGTTATTGGTTCAAAGAGCTGATAAATTAAGAATAAAGATTTTCAGTGAAACAAGGTTGATAACATGATGTGCACACTTTACAATGTGGCCTATAAATGTATAGTTTTAAGGTAAAATGTAAAATTTATTAAATAAATGCAGGATATTGAAGTTGTTGTTGTTGTTTTTTTATTGAATATTAACAAGAACAAAACATAATTTACAAACGAGTACATATAACCATACATGTCAGGGGTAAAGATAAAAGAAAAGAGATATAAATATATTTTAACATCTCTTTTAAATTCTTCAAAATTTGGCATTTTTTCATTCCATTTGACTTTATGAATATAGTAACGAGCAATTATAATAATTAAATCAAATATAAACAGAATACTCTTATCACCATCAAATGAAAAACATTTTAGCATAACATCAATTTCTTCAAAGTTAACAAGCATCATAGCTTTTCTTTGTAAGTAAATATTGAGTTCTTTCCAAAACATTTGGGTCTTGGGACACTCCCAAAATAAGTGATTAATAGTCTCAGGGGAAATTTTACAAAAAATACAAATATCTTCCATATTCACTTTAAAACGCTGTACCACAAGTGACTTAACTGGGTAAACCCGATGAAAAATTTTATATGAAACCCCTTTCACTTTATTTGTAATGCAATACTTATGAGGTGTCATCCAAATTTTACTCCAATCAAGACATTTTTTAAATAGAGAATTCCAGTAAGTAGTAACAGCAAGTATACTTTTAGATTGAAGAAGGCCGCGTAAGAAAATATTATTACATCCAAAACTTGTGAAATCCTTGCCCTGCAACATAATACAAGAAGTAAATTCTTCAACTGTTTGTAAAGAGTAATTAGTACTACATTCTAATAGCCTCAATTTCCTTGGGAATTGTCTGTTAAACCAAACAGTATTGGATAGGATCCACTAAAAAATTATGAATATGAACAAATTCAGAATAATTGTATAAAACACTGTCTTTTTTGATCAGCTGTTTAACCCAAATAATTCCCTTTTCAAAGCAATTTTCAAAAAATATTGATTTGTTTCTAATCCTTATGTTTTTATTATTCCAAATGGTACATTTATGGGGGGAAAAATTATGACTATACATAAGAGTCCATGAAAGTAATGCTTGTTTGTGGAAATTTGCAAGTTTAAATGGTATTTTATTATCATAATCACATTTCAGTATGAATTCTATACCGCCTACTTTTTGAAATATAAAGTTAGGTACTGTATACCATATCCTTTGCTTATTTTTTAAATAATTTTGGAGCCATTTTATTTTAAATATCGTTTTAGATGTCATCATTAATTACTCAAGTGTTACCTAGTCACTATGCAGGAACTACTAGTGATCAGGACCATTATTTTAAAGTGAAAAACATCTTTTTCACTTTAAAATAATGGTCCAGATCACTAGTAGTTCTTGAAGAATGACTAGGTACTTGAGTAATTAGTGATGCATTTTATGACCACGTTGAGAGTAAAAAAGGACAGTCTTCAAGAACTGCTAGTGATCTGGACCATTATTTTAAAGTGAAAAAGATGTTTTTCACTTTAAAATAATGGTCCTGATCACTAGTAGTTCCTGCATAGTGACTAAGTAACACTTGAGTAATTAATGATGCATTTTATGACCACGTTGAGAGTAAAAAAAGACAACTGCTCACATCTCAGACACTTTAATGTTGTGATTAGTAATTAATTAATAATTCTTTAATAATAATTGGTAATTCTTTAATAATAATTAGTAATTCTTTATCATTTGTCATAGTTACCTATTAGTTCTTAATGATGCCAATCTCATTCTCTAATTATTGATTAGCTAATAAGGAACTATCTTAGTCCTAAATTTAATATTATTTACTGATTAGTTAAGCTTGTTTTTATATTAGTTAATAGTAGTAGCTTAAGTGTTAATGTAGTACTACTCATTAGTCCTGCATTACTTCCTGCATAGTTACTTATTAATGACAGACCATTATTCTAAAGTGTTACCATAATTTTAATAGCACGGCCATTCAAAACCCGAGGGTCTACCATGTCCATGTAAAAATATCAATGACAATCATTTTGGGCGGGAATTAATGTAAACACTGATATCGGATACCAGTCGCGTCTACAGTGAATGTAAACACACTGGCCAAAAAATCGGATATGGTCAAAAGATCGGATCTGTGCATTAAGACTTGCAGTGTAAATGCAGCCTTTGTCACACTCAGGAATTACACGAATCACGTAAATGCATATTTTCAATTCAAAACAGCCAAATTTGAGAAAAAAAGTAGAGTGGTTTGCATCACTGGATGTTACTGTCGGTTGTTTAATATTTATATCGCAAAACAGTTTACATGTATTAAAAGTTTCGCTATTTAGGCTACATCTTACCTCACTCGCTTTCAACATTAAACCGATGCTTAACTGACGTTAATTTTGAAGTCCTAACAACATGCGTAATGGAGTGCAGCAGAGCAGTTCAAGAATTTTAAATATTCGTATACTGCAAAATGGTATACTGCAAAATACCATTGAGCTGTATTTTTTTCCTCTGGGCGGTCACGGCACGACAATGCTATTAAAACTTAATTTTGGAAAAATACTTTGTAAAAGTCTTTATATTAACTGGCTTTCTGTTAATAAACACAGTGAATGACAACTGTCTGTGGTCTACCAGTGGTTTACATAATTGGCAGTTTATTGTTAAGTGATTAATATACACCAAAACAAAAGATAACATGTAGGCCTTCACCTTGGAAAAACATTATTTTTGTCTTGCATTATATAATGGACTCAGACAAGCTCAGCACAGACTCGTTTTCCATCAGTTCTTTTTCATGAATTGGAATGTGTGCAAAGGGTTGAGGGTAATTTAAGGACGTGAAGGATACACTCGATGCATCTTTCAAAATGAGCTGAATGAAGGACACGAAACGAAGGCTGCCTTCAAAGGATTCTTCAAATTAAGACTGCCTTCAGTGGTGTTTGATGACGTGGCTGTGGAGATATGCAGCCTTACTAGGATGCAGCCTTCTGATTGAGAAGCACCCCTTGCTTTCTCCTGTCCGCTGTCAATCCCACAACTCAATGCTTGAGCATGAAGCCCAAGTCCCATAGGAATGAGTTGAAAACGTTTGCCACGTCATCAAGCTCTATCAAAGGACGTCTCAATTTAAACATGTAGATTAGTGTTTGATTAGGGATGGAACTAAACTCTGCAAGAATTGTTGAAACCTATTTCAGGAGATGCTTTTATCCAAAGCAACTTGATGTCAATAATACAAGCTTAAGCAGTAAATCCAAAAGAGACCACACTGAAGTCGTGCTACCATACCAAATTTCAGTACATACCAGTGTAGCAGTGCTGAAGCAAAAGTGTAAGTGCATTACAGACTTAAGTAAGTAATGATTATTAGGTAACACTTTACAATAAGGTTCATTTGTTGCATTAACTAACATGAACTAACCATGAGCAATACATTTGTTACTGTATTTGTTAATCTTTGTTAACTTTAGTTAATAAAAATCCAGCTGTTCATAGTTTGTTCATGTTAGTTCACAGTGCATTAACTAATGTTAACAAATACAACTCTTGAGTTTGATAATGTATTAGTAAATGTTGAAATTACATTAACAAAGATTAATAAATGCTGTTGAAGTGCAATTCATTATTAGTTCATGTTAACTAATGTATTTAACTAATGAACCTTATTGTAAAGTGTTACCGATTATTATTTATAATAATACATTTACATTATAATAATACATTATAATACATTTAATATACTTAATGTGTAATTTTGTATTTTGTGGTGCTGCTTATAATTATTATACATTATATTTGTTGTTATAACCACTGTGTATTATTAAAAATAACAGGGACACTGTGTATCCTTTAGAGGAAACAAATTCACCAGCAAAGGTCACTGAAAGGTCACTGCTCAGTCCCTCAGTTTGACAGCAGAATCTGTGGGGTTTTGGGTTGACAGGCAGTCTGTAGTTTATCTGATCAACTATTATCTAGTGCTGTCATGCAGGTGCAGTTGGAAGGCGCAGTTAAAGGTCTTTTTGTAACACTGCAATCTCTCTGCAGGATATCGAGGATCACATCGCCTTTGTAATCACTGTCCCCACTGCGCTGGCTATTTTCCTCACTATCTTTGTTCTGGTCTGCATCGAGTCCGTCTTCAAGAAGCTTCTCCATGTTTTCTCCTTGGTGATCTGGGCCTGCCTGGTTGCCATGGGTTACCTTTTTATGTTTTTTGGAGGAATCATCTGTCCCTGGGATCAGGTAAGACAACTGCGTTATCGGCACCCTAAGGTTGTTTTCATTCATGGGCCTTTTACCTGATATATCTCAAATGGTGTATTCTTGAGAACCATTGGGAAAGAGTAACACGAGAGTGACTGGAGGGAGAAATAATACAATACTTCAGTCAAAAAGGAAGGTGTATGTGTACTGGTGTATAGGACAGACCCAAGTAAGCATATGAAAATCTGGTTCAGAGTCACCTTTACTAGGCAATTTAGCCTTTGTTAAGTCAGCTGCTTTCCTGTGATGAATAGAAATGATTTTAGGATAGAGATCCAATTTAGAATTTTGTGAGAAGTCCAGAGAATTCTCATTCAAAATGAAAGAAATCCAGAAAGATTTAAACAGAAAATACTTCAGTGGAGAACAGGAAAGGGAAAAGGGGTTATTTATTTATTTACATTATTTTTGGGGGGGCTAAATTTCATATCAGCAATACTATTTCACCTCTAATACCAACTCGCATGCATATGACTGCAGCTTATTTTGTATAAACCCTGAAACTCTTCCGATCAGTCATATTGGCAAGTCAGTGGCAAGAAATGGCATGTCAAAATCTTTTATTAATTTATTTACTGAAGCTACTATGCCATATAATATGTGTAATGTGTGTGTGTGTGTGTGTGTGTATATATATATATATATATATATATAAAATGTTTTTTTTTTTTTTTTTTTTTTGCTTTTCAAAGCAATTATAACCCATTAGATTTTTTTCTTTTATCTTTGCAAACATGTCCAAACGCATGTCCAATCCCTAAAACATATTATATTATGTCAAAGGTGTAAACTTTTTACTTGACACACACATTTTACAGACTTCTAATATAAAATGCAAGTTATCCAGCTTTCTCCTCCCCTTCTAATGATGATTATATAAAGTTTATGTGTGCTACTCCCATGGCAGCTGAGCCACCCGCATGTTTGACCTGCATGTCCAGTGAGGATAATTGTGTTCAACTTTAATTAAAATGCTGCAAATGTGTGACTAGACCTGGGAATTCAGATAGTAATCAGAAGTCTGCCCTAGCTATTCTGAACTTTCCTATTAAGGACGAACAATTTACTCCTTAAGGAAATAAACAGTTGCCAGTTTGTCAAGTAAAATGAAATAAAAAATCATTAAATGGAGAATATAAGCAGCTAATGACTTGCAGTATTAAAATAATACCCAGTGTTTGTCACTGACATATTGTATCTCTGGAGTGGGCGGCATATGGTGAAAGACAAACAAGGCTGATGTCAGACGTTTAGGGAGGGATGACTTCCTGTGTTAGTCAATATCTCTGCTTGGTTCCAGATTAAGGGCTGATAGGGCAGTTCTCAATACATAGACCCTATGTGAATTCACTACACAGCAATTGCACCACTTAAAATATTTCAGCAAAAGTGTGTAATACTCACTAACCACTTGCAATTCAGCTTAATTAGCTGCTGAATACACTATAGTGCTGTGCCATGAGTATTGAAAATTTTTGATGCAAATTGTTTTTTGCAATCACGTGGTTCTGGTGATGCGCGAAGTTCGGGTGGAGGGCAAGAAGTGAAAATTAGAATGGAAGAGATGGAGAAAAGTCTGTGAAAAATGTCGCCATTGTAGGCCATTTATGCTGAATCGAGAATTGCAACAGGAACTCATATCATCGTTCAGGGAAAAAACTGGGCGGTGTAATACAATTGTCACCTTTTCTACGTGTAAAAACACTAAGGGAAGCAGGTTGATGGGAAGACGCCTTATAGCAAATCTAATAATGTCACTGATTAAACCCACTCAGTAAAATAATCACATAGCTGAGTGTTTTTGAAAGTTTTGTATTTTGTTTTGGTTTAATAATTAACATTACATTTGCGAGTATGACTCTCACTCAGCTTGTGAATGAGCATAACTTGCACGCAGCCATTTCAAACCTGATCACGAGCTTCTATGGGTTTGATTTTGGTTGTCATTTGTTGAAATAAATACAAAAAAATACAGTGTGTCGGTGTCTGTCCGCTGAATGTGACCCTCAGATTCTCCTCTGTGGCCATATGGGAAAGTGAATATTTACAAAGACAACATTAAAAAAACAACAGTTATTTTTACACCCTTCCAACAAAGAAATGGATCGACTTCTGTCAGCTTGTTTAACATATCTTTTTTTTATTTGGACATTTTCTACCATATGATGGCTGAAGCAGCAGCGCGTGACACTGTTTTCATGGTAAACAGATCAACATTGTGAACGGAATTCTACAAAACTTAAGTGAAAACTCCAAATTATCATGCAATGGGATAAAATAGCTTCTCTTCCCTGCAAACGATAGCATGAAGAATGTGAATATTTAACCAAGTCAAAAACAAAAAAGGTAAGCAGGTATCCATATTAATTTCAGTATCAGCAGACGCAAAACGCTATTAAAGGCGACAACTTTTAAAGTTAAAAAAAACAATAAAAGTTACGTAAACGATAAAAGCTCCTTGTGGTTTCTTGGTTTGATCGATTTAAGCAACCATAAATGATGCAAAACATAGGAATTTTGAATTTGTGATGGCGATTCCTATATAGAGAATTCACCTCCTGCCCTCCAGCCGCATTTCGCGCCACAGCAATGACGTCATGTGCAAACAACCTATTAGGTTTATTATAGAATCCTGTATAAGTCTTATAAGGCCTGTTTACACCATGATAATGATATTTATTGATATTTACTGATATTTACTGAATGATATTTATTGATATTTACACCATGATTAATGATAACTTAAGTTTTAATAATCGTTCTTCTAATTCTGTGAGAAGAGAAGTCCACACCAAAACTATAATGATAACAACACAGATCAAATAACATTGGATGTTTTTTCAGAACATTTTTTTTTTTTTACAGATAATGAATGATAAAAACAAAGAGCCAATCACCCAGCTAACAAAAATATGTTTTAAGACAGTTTTCCTAACGTTCCCATTAAGTTATGAAAATGTTATTTCTGAATGTTTTCTGAAGGTTCAAAATGTTTTTGTAAATGTTTGAAAAATGTTTTTTCCTTTCTGCAAACATTTTGGGAAAGTTACTTTTAAATGTTTTTTGAACATTCTGAAATGAGTTAAAATTAAAAATAGTTAGACAAATTGTCCAACTAAAACGTTTTAGAAAAAAAAACTTTGTCATGAGCAATGTATAAATGATTTTTTTTTTGTGCTAAGATTTTGTGAACATTATTAAAGTCCAAATAACTTTGAACAATTGTTATGTTAATGCTACTGAAAGACTGTTTGTTCATAAATTTGAGAGAACCTTGCCAGATCATTAGCCAAAGTTCTGAGAACGTTCCCTGTTACCTGGGCCAATCAGAATTCACTCGGCATTAATGCGGCAGATGACATAACTGCAGTGCATGCTTACAATAAACAGAACTTTAGCGCCCGTTGGTGTGGATGGACACTAATATAGTTATCTTTATAGTTATTGGTGTTCTTGGTATTTTACATGTTGTCCTAGGCAGGTATAACAAAGCCACATGCAGTAAAATGTATCTCCTACTATGCTGTGTTCACATTAACAGTGATAAAATCATAGAGGATTAGTCTCTGAGCTAGTGGCTTCTAGGAGGTCTTACTCAGCTGTGGTGTCCAACTGTATCAGTCTGCAGATGGCTCTCTGTTCTCCCATTGGTAGTTGGCTCATCGGTTTAGTGCTTATTAGCATGAAGTTCTGCTCTGCTCAATTTTTTTTGCATTGCCAACAGTTGCTGGTGCTTGTTCCCTCACTCACATTGAAAATGAATGATTTCCTGTTGCTTTGTTGTGTTATTCGCTGGCAGTGTGAACCCCCTTTTACTCTGCAAAGATATATTAAACTATCAAATTGATTGTGGAAGTTTAGATATTTTATAAGAAATCCCTCAAGTTCCACAAGTAAGATTATAGTAATTATCCTGTCTAAGCATTTTAGCTGAGAGAGTTTGCAAACAGAAAAAAAAATGTTCTGATTGGCTGTGTTTTGTGATTGGTTGTGTCATGTCACACCCAATTTTTGTGTTTAATAAGGACAGGCAAATTATTTGTCACTGGAATCTTGTCACATTGTTTCTGGTTAGGACACTGTGTTATTCACAAAACTCACTGCTTTTTAGCTGTCACAATTCATGTGGCTCTATTACTGCCTGTGGAAAGCAGAAAAAATTGTGGACATTTTTTATTGATCATTGCAGCAGTAATTCATGAAGTGATGGAGAACAGTATCATAACTGGGCATATATCCCAAAACGCAGTGCAGACAAGCACGCTTTCAGCATTGTAAAGAGTTGACGCAGGTACCAACGGTGGAGTGACACTGCATAGTACTAGTAAAGTACGCCATATCACTGTAGTCTGCTAGATCCGGCACAACCTACAGCTTTCAGAACCAACCTGCAGGATTGGGAATTGTTTTATTTATATAGTGCCTTTCTAGAACCCAAGGTAACTTTAGAACAAAGAAATCAAAAACCTAGAACATAGATATAGGGGAAGAAACATGATACCCCCACATAATAGACAAAAAATAAATAAATAATAATACAGTCTGAAAATACTGCCAAAGAGTAGGCTAATAAAACATGATGTGAAAAGTCAATGTACTACATATTTTGTAGCTTGTCTTTCTTTGCTGCTGCTCCATTAGCTTTTTTGTTGGGAAATAGAAATTGACCATACTCTACCTTTATTATAGTACCAGTGTCAATTATTCAAGAAATGAAATCAAATGACTATTGTCAGATGTCAGATTGTGGAATTTGTTTATCACAAAACACACTATAACTATCCTCACAATGTGCATTTTTCATGTCTCTGATTTTATCTAGTGTAGAGTGTCAGTATTCTTGATTATGTCTATGTTGAGCGAGAAACACTTTTGTTATTATACAAGCTATTTTCAAAATGTAAAGTGAAGCGTGTCATTTTTGTAAACCGGCTCCAAATGGAATTGGAAAAATAGTGATTTTTTTTTTTTTTCTGCTATTGTTCAGTCCCCCTTCCCTAAACTAATGGAATTGGCTGAGTCAGTGTTGCTGTAACTTGTTTGTGGCTACGCACATCTTGGCATCTAAAACAAATGCATCCAACTACAGTATGCATTTTTGCAGACCTCTGTGTTTAATGCTCTGTACAATGGAGGTGAGAGCAATGTGGTTACAACTCCAGTTTCAGCTTTAATCTCAAAAAGTTCTGCTCTCTGGGACAGTTTGCTGCAGCACAGTAAACTGTAATAACTGTGAGCACAGATTTTCTGTGATCTCTTGGCACAACAGCCAACTGCCAGTGCCAGCTGCTGCTGGAATCCTTTATGCACCCTGGTGATGGTGGAAAGCATGAATCCAGACAACATTTCTGCACATAATGGCTCCTCCCAGGTGTCAGCTCACAGCAGTGCACACATTTTTGATAATTACACCTGAAATTGCATCTGAAATGCCAAGTGGAATCATGGATATATCAGAGCGCTTTCTTTTGTCTAAGCTCCCTTCATCCTAAGTCAGATGCGGTGAAGACAGGTCACTGAAAGGACTCCTCTCTCGCTCAGTTAAAATAACTGCCACTAATGTTTGGTAACCGTGGTGTTAGTTAATGTTGCAGAGGGCATTTAATTTCCCTGAGAAATGAGATGACAAGCCAAAAGGCAGGTAATTAATTAGGTTCTTTTGTAGGGAGGTGACAATGAAAAACAATAAATCAAACAACGATTAAAAGGTTGCTGCTGAATCTACATTCTATTTCATTTAGATTACAAAGCTCATTAAGATGCTTGGATACTCTCCTATCTCTGCCGTTTGGAAACAGGCCATTGTTGTTAGCCTATGATCCCGCCAAGGCTGAAATGCATAGTCATTTCCCAGTGACATTACTTTACAAAGATGTTAGTTTAAAGACCCATGAAATGCCTTGATAAGCACAGTTTTCTTTCATGTATTTACTTCTTTCTATCGCAACAAGTTGCAGAGGAAAAATTTGGATATCATTGCAAGATGCATCATCAAATATTTCTGTTCTGTTTTTGTCGTAGATGGCTTTAATTTGTTTAATTTAGGAGTAGTCTCCCCTACAGTAGCATAAAGATAGCACTAAAGCTAACAGACATGGACTGAAATCCTCACAACTCAAAGTTTTAATTGTATGGTGTCTTCAAAAGCTTTGGCTTGGTTCTGCTGTTGTTGTGTGTATCATATGCCACAGCTAAAAATACTAGCCTATAACTAATATAAATTTAAAACATTATTAAAGACAAGAAGTAAACAAAGATACAAATGACATAAACAGTGCTTTTCAGGTTTTTCAGGTAGGTCTAAGATTAGATTAGTAGATTAGGCTGCTGTCACTTAATGCACAGATCCAATATACTGATAATGTAACACATGCATTATCTTTCTCAACTCTTTACATTCACTTAAGCTATAACCGAGTATGTTTACTAAAATGCTCGCCGAGAAAACTTCTCAAACTGCGTGCGAGTAACAAATTGAGTTCCCTTTTTTCGTCTTCTTGTGCGTGAATATTTAAATTTGAAAGGCTCAAACTTTAGTGACAATACAGTACTGGCCCATCAACTGTCCTGAACATCGTTCACGTTTGTTCACATTTGTCAACGTTCATGTTCTCACAACTTTACTTTGTTAGGGTTCATAAAAAAGTTACTGGCCAACTGGCGATTGACACCATTTCATATACTCGCCAACGCCGATTTTTACTTGCATTTGACGCTTGACAAGTGTTAATTTTAGGCCCGGTTTACATGCTTTTCTTTCTCCTTTTTGTTCTTAACAGTTCCCACTCGCTGAGGTGAGGGAGTGATGAAATATTGTTCTTGTAAATACTCTCCAGCATTTTAGTAATAAAAGAGTACATCTTTAAAATTCATGCAAATTACAGTGAAGCGCAACAGTTAGCATGCTCTGCAGTGGTCAAAAAGGATTTAATCAGTGAATTTTGAATTTGTTTCTTCTTGTAATCTCAGAGGTGTGAATTCAGATGGCAATTAAATTACCACACGACCTTAGTGTTTGTCAAAAAAAAAAAAAACAAAAAACAGTAGGTAATTCGTCCGGGGATTTTTACGTGGAAGGTGGGAGAAAAACACTGACATTCTGGATTCGGACGGCAATAAAATCACAGACTAAAGCAGGATTATTATTATTTGGGGACCTTGTGTAATTTAGAAATTACCCCACATCTGAATTTAAGTGAAGCCTGTGATTTTACACGAATTTACTGACTTATCTCCCGGATAGGTGAACCCCCTCGCTTGATTGTGCACTAATTTGGATAGGCTATTTCTTGGAAATGTTTTGTCATCATTATAGGTCTAGCTGTAATGATATATCATAAACAGAAGAATGTTCCTTACTGCATGCTGCTATACATGTCATCCATCTCCATCTCATCATTCTTTTTGTTTTCACTCTTCTGATGGTTTTCAGCTTTCTCTTTCTGCAAACTGTATAGTTGTATGGTGTACTCCAACGCAGCAGTGTTAATTTTGACAGCAAATTTTGATTTAGTTTTAGTCATAGTCTTCTGACTAAAATGCCATTTAGTTTTTGTCATATTTTAGTCATTGGAAATTGTTTTAGTTTTAGTCTAGTTTTAGTCGACTAAATATCATAAGATTTTAGTCGACTAAATCTACAGTAAAATTGTAGTTAAATTGTAATGCATTAAGCATTTCTCTAGCAATACAAAGATCCAATACACTGATATACATCTGATATACTCTCTAAACTGTTTATGTTCACTTAAGACAACCAACTGTACTTTACTCGCCAAAGCGGACAGTTTTTGACCGTTCAAGTGCAAAAACACACGAAAGAGAGCTCAATTCAGTACTTGTCAGGGATTGACACACTTATCATTGAGGTACTATTATAGTTTTTGTTTAAAATTTTGATTAGATTTGATTTTTAAAGCATGATTTGTAAAGCATGCCGCCACTGGACTCTAGAGCAGTGGAGACGTGTTCTCTGGAGTGATGAATCACGCTTCTCTGTCTGGAAATCCGATGGACGAGTCTGGGTTTGGCGGTTGCCAGGAGAACGGTACTTGCCTGACTGCATTGTGCCAAGTGTAAAGTTTGGTGGAGGGGGGATTATGGTGTGGGGTTGTTTTTCAGGGGTTGGGCTTGGCCCCTTAGTTCCAATGAAAGGAACTCTTAATGCTTCAGCATACCAAGACATTTTGGACAATTTCATGCTCCCAACTTTGCGGGAACAGTTTGGGGATGGCCCCTTCCTGTTCCAACATGACTGCGCACCAGTGCACAAAGCAAGGTCCATAAAGACATGGATGAGTGAGTTTGGTGTGGAGGAACTTGACTGGCCTGCGCAGAGTCCTGACCTCAACCCGATAGAACACCTTTTGGGATGAAGGCTGTTATAGCTGCAAAGGGTGGGCCAACTCCATATTAAACCCTAAGGATTTGAACCTTTTGACAATATAGTGTATATCAGTGCAAGCTGCTTTCAGTTAAGACATCTGAAACATGCTTTTTAGTCTGGGACTATAAGCTTAAAGGGTTAGTTCACCCAAAAATGAAATTTCTGTCATTAATTACTCACCCTCATGTCGTTCCACACCCGTAAGACCTTTGTTCATCTTCGGAACACAAATTAAGATATTCTGATGAAATCCGAGAGGTTTTTTTTATCCTCCATTGAAGCGATGAAATTACCACAGTCAAGTGATGAGAATACTTTTTGTGCACAAAAACAAAACAAAAATAAGGACTTTATTCAACAAATTCGTCTTTCCCCTGTTATTCTGCTACGCTGTTTACGTTGCAACGCTTCCAGGTTCTACATCAAAACGCTGGCTCAGTATTGGCCAGCTCCTGTGCCAGCATCACACAAATGTGTCGTGCTGCTCACCTGACCAGATACTGAGCCGGCGATTGGATGTAAACACGGAAGCTGTGCAATGTAAATAGCATAACAGAATGACAGGGGAGAGACGAATTTGTCGAATAAAGTCATTAATTTTGTTTTGTTTTTGCACACTAAAAGTATTCTTGTTGCTTTATAATATTAAGGTTGAACCACTGTAGTCACGTTGACTATTTTAATGTTTTTACTTCTTTTCTGGACCTTGAATGTGGTAACTTCGTTGCTTTCAATGGAGGATAAAAAAACCTCTCAGATTTCATCAAAATATCTTAATTTGTGTTCCGAAGATGGGCGAAGGTCTTACAGGTATGAAACAACATGAGTGTGAGTACTTAATGACAGAAATTTAATTTTTGGGTGAATTAAAAACCCTTTAAACCTTGTCTGTGAAACTGGGCATTACTATCCGAATAGGGCTTAACACCATACACTCACTTTATCATAAACACCATGGTGAATATGTTAATCCATCCATCCCATATCGATAATCATTTTTCCTTTGGAAAAAAAAAATCACTTGTTAAAATTTGACTCCACTGATCCGAGGTGGTTTTTTGCCACATACTGGCAAAGTGTAAAATGTCTGTTTTAACCCAAAGGTTGATTGACAAGTGAGAAGGCATTCTTTCACTGTTGTCCGGGTGCATGAAGACAGATTATCGTTTACACTACAAAGCAATTTGGTCATGTGTTTCTGACTTCCTCTGTGTTTTAAGAGGTCTGATCACAAGACCACGTTTACAGCTTTATTTGGCACTGAACACTTCAGATGAGCCGAGGCGAATGTTAATACCAAGTTTGATCAGGGTCCAAGAGTTAAACTTTTCACAGTCCTTGATTCACCAACCAACAAAGAGTCTCTAGTGTACCCCAGAGCTGAGCTGCTGCTTTAAATGCAGAGAAGCTTTTGCGTCATCTGAGTCGTGCTGGCTGCAGGGAAAAGAAAAGAGTTACGGATTATCCTCCATCACAGTAAGGCTTGATACTCTGCCACAGTCTACAATTATTATTTTAAGAGTCTGCTGTATATGTTCTCAATAAATTGCTCAGGATAACTTCTCAAAAAGCCTCTCAGATAATGTATTATATGTATTACAGTATATGTATAAAATAACAATTGTATTGTAGATTTAGATTATATAAATGGCACACAATATTCCATCCAATTGTAAATGTAATAACTTGCATTTATTCATTAAATGTTATATCCATTTTTTCATTAAATTGGTTCCCAGTCTCTGATTGTCTATTTCACTTTAGTTTGATACTGAGGGGGACTACTAGGCTAAATTAGGAATAATCCAATCAGAAAAACCTGATTATGTAGAAGGGATGTATATTATTCTTAAAGACTTAAAATTATGATCTCTACCTTGTATCATTAGTACTTTCATACATCACTCAATCCACAATTTATAAATTGCTTTAATCAGGAACAAACACATTTCATCCTATTTTAATTCAAGGCAGCTAATATGACAAGCCTCCTCCACATGTTCAATACCATGACGGTTTTACAGACAGATCTTATTGAGAGTCTGCCCCAGTCTTAATAAGTAAATTCTACAGACAACAGTCTGGATGGAAAAATCAATATTTACTTAGTTATATATCAAGCACTAAAATCACAGGCAGAAAGACAAGACCTATCGAAGATATGGTACATAAAAGAGTGCTCTTGCTTTGACCTAAAGGAGTGTCCAGCCTCACTAACACTGACACACTAATCTCATACAAGTATAAAATTTATGGTTTACTCTCTCTGTGCAGAAAATAACTACCCTGTTTTGATGTTTAGTCCTTGTGCACTGCTTTTCCCCTCTCTTCCCTTAGCTTGAGAGGTGACTTCACTCTGTTTCTGAGCGTCAAAGTGGTAACTAGGAAACCTTCTAAGTAAAGGTCAAGATACTGGTCACGTGTGCCTGAGCAAGGGTGATGTGCTTTCCATCAAACAGGCTCTTGTATGCATATTCCTTGGGGCTTTATGGCTGTTGACATCTGCTTCATTATTTGGTTGGTTTTGTAGAAAACAAGCCATTTCCTGAACAAGATTTGGCAGATGACCAAAGCTACCCTGAAGATTTCAATTAAACCACAGGAACAAACTGCATTTTAGTTTATAACTGTTGTAGGTCAGGAAAGGAGGTTTGGGGGTTTCCAGTTTAAGCTGAGGACATTAATATAGTGCGATTATAAAAATCTCATTAAGTCAGTGGATAGTCATTCTGGAAACACAGTTTTCCTTTTTTCTTCTGTCTTCATGGTTTGCATTAATGGAGTTGTATGTGGTGAAGAGAGATGTTTCTCAGCAGGGGATGTCATATAGTGTTGTTAATGTCTTGAGATTGGCTGAGGCAACTAGTACCGTCTAGTCTCTTAATGTCTAATCATGTTATCTCTGTGTGAGGTTCATGATATGTTTGGTAGAGTAACAGATATCATTTGGAGATAATTGTGTAACCTACAAGAAAAAAAAAAAAAAAAAAAAAAGCACTTGTAAAGAGATGAGAAAAAGCGCCAATATTTGCTGTGGCCAACAGACCACTATTACTGACAATGAAACAACTATAATATCACACATGAAATGTCACATTTACATTAAGCATTTGACAGATGCCTTTATCTAAAGCAACTTGCATTGAAGGTATACATTTTACTTTATTTCATGCATTCAAATAATACGCATTTTAGCTTCTGCATTACCTAGGAATCAAACCATTGACCTTGTTGTTGCTAGCACAATGCTCTACTGTTTGAGCTACAGGAAAGCAGTCCTGCTTTTAGGTGAGATAAATTTAAAACATTCAGAAGCAATTGATGTGAATTATTTGCACACAATAATTAAGTGTGCAAATAATGAATGAAGTGCCAATACTGAAATGTCAATTTCACTCTATTCTTTAGGTCATTATAGATTTAATTATTTTTTGATGGATTTTCATAGGTTAGGATTGAAAGACTGGGACAAGGGTAATCCATTTAAATAATGATCAACCTAATAGGACATAAAAGTGTCTGTAGTTGAAGAAAGATCCATGTATAGCAGTCATTCCTTTGAGGTTTCTAAATTAATTGGAATTACCTCTTTAGTTTGAGCATCACTATGATAAACAGCAGTTCTCAGAAGTGCATTGAAAACTACCCGCAGATTCACTAGGCAGCCAACAGGTCAAACGGAGCGTAATTCAGATTGACATTAACTCTGGATTGCTGTGCTGCCGTCATTACCTTATTGTGAGCCTGCTTCAATGAACACAGCTGTAGACGCTGTACTGTCTGACTCTGCAAGCCACACATGGCAAAAGAATCAAATTTGAATATGTTTTCAGGAGTAATGTAGATTTCTTCATAAAAATGCTTGACTTCAGTCGCTGTGACGATTCCTGACACAAATTAGTGCAGAGCAGATGCTGTGTGAAAAGACTATGGTCAGACAAAGGAAACAGTAAGTAATTTTATATGCTGGCCCAGTAGTTCAGATTTTTACATGCCCTGCCTAAATATTCACTGGTCCCTTCAGAACCTGTATGATTGTGTTTTGTGAGGAACTGAACCCAGTCTTTATGTAGGCCTATTATCTAATATCTAATTAATTTAACTGGAAAGTTTTCCATGACATCTAATAATTTCGGGGTGAGTCTTAACAGTCTTAACAAATTTCTCTCTGGATATCCAGATAGAAATTTGTTGCCCATTTTCAATGGGAAAGTGCCCAGGCCACATCTTTCGGCAACATTGCCCAGCAACACTGCTCAAAAAGTTGCCCTATATCATCACCTTTAGTGAAGTCAAGTCAAGTCACCTTCATTTATATAGCGCTTTATACAAAACAGATTGTTTCAAAGCAGCTTTACAGTGATAACAGGAAAATGAATTAATGATGCAAACAGAGTTCAATTCTGCTGAAAAGCAGCTCTAAAAAATAGTCATTGTTCAGCTGACGTCAGTTCAGTGTTGATTCAGTTCCATTTTAAAGATTATCAATTATTAAATTGGTTCATTTAATCTATAAAGCAGTTCTGCAGTGATGTCATTGTCCAGCTCAATTCAGTTCTCATCCAGTAGTGTCAGTGCAGTCAAATCAATAATATTGTTGAATATTAATTGTCCCCAACTAAACAAGCCAGAGGCAACAGTGGCAAGGAACCCAAACTGCATCAGGTGACAGAATGGAGAAAAAAAAAACCTTTGGAGAAACCAGGCTCATTCGGAGGGCCAGTTCTCCTCTGGCCAACGAACAAACACATTTTTTTATAAACACGGTGATTATGATTCAGCATCACAAGTCAGAAATCAGATTGTGGATCGGTAGCATTCAAATATTTCATCCAGTTCCTTTTGCTTGAAGATCGGATTCATCGTGCCAATATGGAGATGAAGCTGGTCATAAGTCTGTGCAGAGGACTTGTCTGGATCTTGTGGTCTTTGCTTAGCCTCAAATATCACTCCAAAGTGGATTTAATGTGCGTTATGGGCACTGAGCTTTGCCATTTTTCAGACCTGGGACATGTGTACTTACTGCATACATTCGTTCTCAAGTGGCCAAGACTGCAAGTGTGGGAATTGGGACAGGCCCATTGGTCAGGGACTACCTATGTAATGGTATGTTGTAACTAAAATTATTGTCACTGGACATATTTTTGGCTTATTTCGTTTTTTATATTGTTGAAAAACAATGTTTAGTTTTCTGGATTGGGTCAAGGGATCTAAAATATATTGACAAAATGGTAAAAATTTAACAAGATATAGATATATTTATGATATATATATTAATGAAATTCATAAATATTTTACCTTTCTATAGCTGTATTCTCTGTAGATGCTATCAGTACATCCAGGACATACGTTTCAGCATCTACCCAAATGTACAAAAAATGTTTTTGTACCTGTAAATGTTACTTACGGATATCTTATAAATAATTAGAACAGGCTGGCCTATGTGAATGTCTTTGTGTGCTAGCCGTGGTGTTCATGGTGTTTCCCTGACTATTTCCTAAAATGCTGTGATAAGCTTATAACAACAAGATGAGATTGAGATGAGATCCCTTAATTGAAGGAAACAGACACAAAATATTTACAGCGTGCCCCTACTATGAATTTTTTAAAATTACCTTTCATGTAGTGTGTAACATAGCTCTAAGTGAATGAAAATATCCTGCAAAGTTTTAAATCTGAAAGTGCACCGTATATGAAGTTGTTGTCTCTCAAAAGTAAGTGTCGACTCTGAGTTAATTACACGAGTCGTTTGTAAAACGAATCCCAAGCCGTTTTGTTGTGACATCACAACGAAACATTAGCATATTGTCCGCCCACTTATTGCATGCGCAGACGCCAGGGAAAATTTATTTTTTCAACAATACCACAGCAGTACAATCTTTTGTTGTGTTCCCGTCATTTTACTGATGAAAAACCTCGGGGAGTTTAACGCAGGATTCACAAAACGCTTGGTCTTAAAATATGGATCAGTGCCCATTTCATTTGGACCAGCTTGCTCTTCTGAATCTCAACCTGTAAGTATGATTAATAATTGATGTTTATATTTTCTAGCGATCATTCAAAATTTGTAGTTTTGTATTTCATGTTGTGTAACGTACACCGTAGTCTGTATGTCTCCTGCTAAACGGCTATCTGTCTTATTACTTGAAGTAATGATCAAGGATGGAGCACGACTTTTGTTTACAAAGAGTAATGCATTATCAGCTATTCACGTTTGTGCTCGGCTAACGCGGGAGTTGTGGGCTCGGTTCGCTTACATAACTGTAAAACAAACTGTTTTTTTTCTCTGCGTTTTTATTATTACAATAGAGTGGAGCTCTATCTGTATTGTAATAGGATGTTAAGATGCTAGTCTGCGCTAACTAGTTGAAGTATTCTCTCTGTAAACAGTAAACACCCATTCTAATGTCAAACAATGATATAGCCATTTTTTACTTTGTTAATAGCTAAGACAATTAAGTCTGTGTACACATCTGACCTAAATGTTTATCTTATGTTTTCAGCTTCACTTGGCATTCTGATTCTGATCACTTGGCAGTTCCCCACACATAAAGTATAACAATGACGCTGCTGTCACGTCTTGTAAATAAAGCAAACTGAGGTGACACTTACAATAGAGAAACGTCCTACTCCAGTTGTGATTACGAATCAGTTTCTGGTTGATTGACTACATCAGACGTTTCATCGTCGAATTGATAAGGTAAAATCGATGGTATCTTTTCTGTCCATACATTGTATACAATGTCTTGCGAATTGATAGCTGTCATTCGCTGCGGTGCGTGCAGTAGACCAATCAGAGCAGTGTAGGCTCACAGAAAGGAGGGGTTTAGAGAGACTGATTTATTCAAACTGCTTCTGACAAATCGTTTACAAAACATTGAGAACTGAGGTGAAATTAAATGTATATTTTGAGAAATATATAATATTTTCCTCATATTTTGATCATTTGATCAAACTTAGAGGTCATAAAAAGGGTCATAAAAAAACAAATATACAAGGTTTGAAGTCTTGTCTGGTTTGTAAAACAGGAAATGTCACCCACATTTTAAAACAGAGCAGGCACGATCTTGCATCTCTAAATATTACCCACCAACATGATGCAGAGCTGGGCTGGGCCTTCTCTATATGTACAAAACACCATTTTCATTTTATGTTTAAATCAAATGGATCCCTTATCCCAAGCCCGCAAAGACCTCTCTGTCTCCCTGAAGTGGGAAAAGGGCTTATCTGCTGAGGCCAGGCCAGCACCCCTGCAGAAAGGAGGGTTCAGGGATGGCTCTCTACTTACAAATGGCTACAGCCAACCAGAGCAAAGTTGAAATCAGGACACACGTGTGGACATCGGCCAACACTGAGCATTCAATTAAATCTATTTCTTAATTTAAATAGTTTATCTAAGCTAAGCTAATCATTTTTGCTGAGTATTTCTTCTGTTGGACAGTTCAGCTCACAGATTTCCTTTAACATACATTAGTGAATAAAAGGGCTGCACGATTTATCGCACAATACGAAAAATAACATTGAACTTAAATTTGATTATTGCTTAAACGCAATTCTTAGTGTGATTATGAAATTGCAAAGGCTGCGATTATTTTTTAATTTTTTTTATGCGCAGCTTGTCTCCAAATGCTTATCCATCTGAAAGCACTGTGAGTTTGAGTTGCTTACATTTCAAAAAGCAACGCGTCAAACATCTTTCCAGACATGTGAAGCATTTATTAATATCTTGTCCAACAAAAGACAACATTTAATAACATATTTTTACTCCAAACTCACGTAACAACAGTTGAGCATCCTTATGTGAGATGATGTGGCTTCTTACACAGAATAAGGCAGTTGTGTGTTTATTAGTCATGTTTAATCAATCAAAGCGTTTCAATCTTCTGTTATTTAGCTACAGCGATATGAGGCATGTTTTCTTCTGCGGCAGGGCATATTTGGAGTTTCTGCGCAAGAGCGCCATCTGGCTTTCAGATGGAGAAGCATTTACTACTGATCACAGAACCGTACAGCTCTGACAAGCTGCGCATAAAATAATCGCAGTCTTTGCCAAATCGCGTGCGGTTTAATCGCAATAAATCGTGCAGCCCTAATCAGTGTAAAGCAAAGTTAGTAGACTCCTTTATTCAAAGCGACCTACATCTAATACATTTCATCAGTACAAATGGGGAAATGACCTTGGCATTGTTAATGTCATACTCTAAAGCTTCAGGATCTATTGCTAATGATGGGTGGAATTATCTTTTTTTATCATAGTGACTGTATTGTGTATCACAGTTAGAGGTGTGGAATATAATAGTTTTTGAGATGCATCTTGATGATGACATGACCGATTCTGCATGAATGATGCATAAAAATAAAAGAATCGACTTTTAGAAAAGAAAAAAAAAAGTAATATTCTATATGCTGAACTGTTTTATTGGAAATGACGTAGCCTACTCTTAAAAAAGCAAAGTATTTGCATCTAATGTTTGCAGATATGAGACCAGCTGGAAAATAAATAAAAAAGCTGTAAGAGAAAGAGTTTCTAAGTGTGTGTATTATTATATAAAATAATTGGAGGACGAGATGCATTGACAAGAGCAAAATTTTTCATATATTAAGAATTAATTTTAGTACAAACATTTTTTGGTGAATCATGATTTACTCATGAAAACGCTCATACGCAGATTTCAAGCGTACTAATGCTCAGTGAATGAGACCAATTGTCTTTTGGCAGACAGCTTTGATCTGGGTGGTATGAATGTTTTTACCAGCTGAAAAACAGATATTCAGACAGGATGTCTGTAATTTGTTTTATGGACCTGCTGCTACTTATTATGATGAGATAATACAAGCCACCATCGAAAATGGCTGTCCAGAAATGGATCAAAAGTGCGAGCACTAAGTGGTCATATGTACTGGCACTGTTCCCAGGATGCTCAATTTTATGGCTGCATTACTGTTCAAAATAAAGGTTACTCTATCTGTGCCTTCTTTTTTCAATCCCCATTTGCCCTGCAACATAATTGAGTCACCAGTGTTAGATTTCAGGGCTCTAAAGTAGCCCACAGACCAAAACAAATTACATCTAAATTTTAAATGATTACTGCAGCTCATTACCAAACTTAATGGAAACTACTGGTCAAGAAAATTGCGTACTGGGCAGAAACAAGACGTTGTGGCATTATAAATGTGTGCTGCTTACTCAATGTAAATCTACATAAAACAGGAGGTTGTCTGTTGATGACAATAATCAGAAGCATGTGCCCAACCAAGTTGATTGCAACTTCCAAAAGTTGCAGTTGCAAAAATCACCCGTTCACGTCTAAATTTGGTCAGTCCAGTCGAGTCTACCTTCTGCAGATTGTTTTAAAGGCATAATTTACTCCAACATTATTTACCTACTTTGATGTCACTTGAAATTCTGAACTTGAAACAATGTACCTTCAAAAGAAAAAATATCACATAAAAAACTTTCACAATGAATTAAAATAAATAAATGTTGTTTGTTATTGTTTGTTATACATCATACTGAAGGTACATATAATTTCATATCAGTTTCTGTAATCCGTTGGCACCAAGACGTTACTGCACATGTCCTAGTGCTTTGCACTCCATTGTAAAAACGCCAAAAGCACCCTTTAGCGCTTTTATTGCATCATGTCCCATTGCTTTCAATGTGAAACCTTTGCCATCAATATGTTATGTTTGGGTATGATTTTCAGTTTGAATAGCCACAAAAATTTTAGTTACATTACACTATTATGCTGTTTTTTTTTTTTTTTTTTGAGCACCTAACCTGACCCCAGCTCTAGATCTAACCATTTCTTAACAGTATAAAAGATGTAACAGTCAAAAAAAAAAAAAAAAAAAAAAAATAGTCACAATCATTTATTCAATAAACTACAAGAATTACAAATGTTTCAAGGCCAAACAATAGTTTTGTATGAGAATTTAGTTTTGATCATCATCCCCATTATAACAGGCAAATCCTTCACAAATTAAAAAAATTGCCACCATGTTATGACAGCTTTAATGTGAAATGCCATTGGATCTTGTGTGTCTTAAAACCTGTTATGATATGCTAAAGTTAAGATTTATCTTTTGAATTATGTGGCTGCATTTACTCTGTTCCTGATATCATATGGCTTCACAATACATCAAGGGTCATTTCTAATACTTGTTTAATCCTTTACTTGTAATTTTTTATATATTTTTTCATTATTTTTTTATTTATTTATTTATAAATAAATCATAACAATATCAATGCCTTGTGTGTCAGTGTATTGATGCAGTAGGTTCCCATTGAAAACAGGGATACCGGCTATGTTGGCAAACATACACTTTAGGGTGTTTTCTGCGTCTGCATAGTGACATGCATTTCTCTTGGACATGCACAATAACAAATGGCTTGAGAGTGAGAACAGATTGTTTGAAAATGTGAGAGTGCGCACTCACTATAATGAAAACAAGAACAGTCTGACCCACAGTATAATTCTAATTACAGCGTCCACAGCTGCCATCAGTACACCCAAACTGAAAGCTAACTAGCTGAGTGGGAAACACACAGATGAGCCAAAACATTTTTGTCTACCTGCCTAATATGCTGTTGGTCCTCCGTGTGCTGCCAAAACAGCACCAACCCGCCGAGGCATGGACTCTACAAGACCCCGAAGGGTGTCCTGTAGTATCTGACACCAAGACGTTAGCAGCAGATCCTTCAAGTCCTGTAGGTTGCGAGGTGGAGCCCCATATGCAGCAAAGTATGATGTTGTGACATTCCTCCCATAACCATCATGAAATGGTTCAAAATTTAAAATTTTATAGAACTTGTGCCATAGTAGGCCTTCTGAGCCAATAGTTTTTCTTTTTCTCTCGCTGTCTGTGGATCACCTGCAGAATATTTCTCCAGTGGAATTTGCAAATTCAATTTGTACAGCTGGTATATTTCAGTGCCAAAGTACAGCAGTCTGCGCTCGATCCTGGATCTCCGTCTGCTGAACTTTAACTCAAAGAAAGTGCAGTTTGAGAATAAACCTTCAGAAAAGTGTTTTGTTGCCGAGGCAACAGACTGTACTTCTGGTGGTGGAACTGAACTCATGCACTGTGCAAGCACAACTGTCTACTGCTTGTATCTAGTCATTTCGTCTCTGTCTGAATCAGTGCAGGATAAGGCAAGACATTTCTGTAGGTCTGTTTTACAAACTTTGGGTTCTAATGGCAGCTACTTCAGCGGTGGGGTTAGGTTTACTTCATTTGAGACTGTTTCAGTGGTGGGTCAGCAGTCAGAGAATTTGGACTGTTAGCATCTCACTGTGTAATAAGGGTTACACACAGATGCTTTTGTGTCCTGTTGATTCAACCACTTTTGTGTCTGTCACTTGAAAACAATGACAGACGCTTCATTAGTAGGTTGGGACACAGTTTTAACAGGTTGTTAACCCAGTTTTGTGGGTTAATTTCACCTCTTGGCATTCAAGCTCACTATACTAGAAGTGTTGCTCCTTCTCAGGCGTTATCTAAGGGTGCATCTTTGGAAGACATTTGTGTGGTGTCAGATCTGTCAGATTTTATAATCTGGACGTAGACTTGGCTTTATAATCTGTTTTAACAGGTGTCAGGTTTATATTCTTCTATTAGTGTGTGCATATTTTCACGGGCTGATAAACTGTCACTTTGTAGTATTGCATAGTGTTAGTGCTTCTATAGCAGCAGCTACTAATGCAGCGTAGAGTGATAACTTGATAACTTATGCTACCCTGGTTTCCTGAGTAGGGAATGAGACGCTGCATAGCTCTGCCATACTCTTTTGTTACTGCTGTGATTCCTTTGTAGAAAAATATGAGAAGTTATATATTACAGCCGCATAAACTTTTCCTATTCAATAAAAAAAAAAAAAAAAATTTTCTTTATTTGAAGAATTTCTTTTGTGATAGGCTGGTAGATTTGTCATGTGCATTTAGTCCTATAAAGTGAGTGTAGCTATTGAACTACATGAAATATAGGCATGCTTTTCTTATTTGATATATTACGCCCACATAAGCTTTTCCTTTCAATGTTTAGGAAAAGTCGTTACAGTTGCCTTTTGATATTTCACTCGTACTGTGTCTGCTAGACTTGGTGGGGAAAACTCCTTTTCTCCAATTACTGAAGCCTTATTCAATCACTGCAGTGAAACTGCACGTCGATTAGTTTGTGTGTCTGGCTATATAAGCGGGCGCTTCGCATAGGATCTCTGATTCATTCTCCTTTAGCAACGACGCTCACTTCTCTTCGCTGGAACTTCGAGACTTGAAGCCGACTTGCCGTTCTCAAGCAGTGGATCAAGCTGACACAGCGCCTTCCCGCTCTCACCAGATTGATCGCCGCTTTCCCTGCAAGTTGATCATCGTGCCGCCTCTGCAGCCGGATCAGCTCGCCGGTTTCTGCCACCTGGTCAGCGCATCGCTCCCCAGCTGCCTGATCAGCACGCCGCTCTCAAGCTGCTCTGATCAGCGCTTTGCTCACGAGCCGCTTTCAGCACCTGAGAGTGCCTGTGTCAGTGCTTCCCCTGCTGCCGTTTGGCGAGTTTAAAAGAGCATATTTCTGAGCAAATTTTCTCTGCCCACCCACCACCATCAGGTGGAAGGCAAAAGTCGCCCACCCTTCTAAGCCGTGCAGGATGACCTCGGCTCTCGCCAGATGTGCATACACCTCCACCGGCCATGCAGCCTCTGCACTTCACTCCATGGCCGTGTTGCAGGACTTCCAGGCCAAGCTCCTCCGCTCCATGGACGAGTCTGGACCCGACCGCTTTCAGAGAGCTATGCAGCACGACTGACTTGGCCCTGCGCACCACTAAAGCCATGGCCCAGGCTATCGGCAGGTCAGTGGCCAGTTTAGTGGTGCTGGAGCTTTCTATTTTGGGACAATGCAACAAGGTCCACTATGGAAGGTCCCACTATGTGGGATGTGATGGGCGGACACCTGGAATGCTACGACCCAATGACATCACCACAGCAGGAAAGGCGGGGATTAGTAATCCCCTCCCCAATGGGAAGGAATAAAGGCTTTCCCAAGTGAACAAACACTTGTTCTGAGTTTCTGACCTGACGAGGGAAGAACAACAGCACGACCAAGGTTATACTCTTGAGAGTAAACCTTTCACTACACGGACCTTCAAGCAGCCTAACTGCTTCAGCAGAGGACTTTGGCTCCTGACCTGCATAACTCAAGTACCTCCAACCTACAGAAAATCCTGCGGACCAACCACCATTTGACCTACAGTTCTCTCGATTACACAAAGACCTCCAGGAACTGTTGGAAAACAATCCAGTCTCTCCCACTGCAAACGGATGGATACCAGTGGAAGACATTTCCCATCGCCGGACTGATTACCCGACCAAGTGAAACGTAAATATAATCTAACCAAACCTTTTCCCAAAGGCCTTGGCATTAGGTTGTTGCTATATGAGATTGCTATTTGTGTAGAGACTGTTTATCTAGGGTCAGCGTATACAGATAGATACATCAGACATGTTATCTGTATTCACAGAAAATGCTTATTTACTATTCCAGAAAGACCACAATTGACTCCCTCATAGACTGCTAATTACCCATTCATTGCTTCGTCCAATCCGTTGCTCATCTACTTGGCATTCATTTTGTTGACATACATTTGTGTAGTAGTTTGTAGTTTCTGTTTGATTATTGATTCAAGTTTCTTAGTCATTTTCCTTAGTTGTTTAGTCATTTTCCTTAGTAGTATTTAGTGAGTGTGATATTTTACTCTTGTATATCTTTTTGTTAATAAATTAATTTTTATTGCAAACTGTGTCATTCTTGTGTTGATAATCAGAGGCTCTACAAGCTTGCCCGAATCTCACTAAATCCTTTAGATTGCTCAGATGACAAACTTCCTCCAATTTATAAAATTCTAATTCAGTCAACAGTCTTCCATGGTTGTTCTTTATTGTCAAGGTGAGAGTCCTTGGCTTGTGCCCCAAAATATAGGAAGGACTCAATATTAATATTAATCTTAATACAAAATATTAATATTTAAGACCATAAATAACTACATTTGTGGTGGCCTCGTGTGAGGCTAGTCCAAAATCACTACAGTGATATCTATGGGGTGAATGTTTGCCTGGTTCAGTTAGCCCGTGTTGATAGAGGCTACAGGCCAGGTGTGGCTAACATCGGTCCTGGAGAGCCACAGTCATGCAGAGTTTTGCTCCAACCCTAATCAAACATACCTGAACAAGCTAATAAGGGTTATTATAAAGCTACAGGCAGGTGACTTTTTATTAAGGTTGGAGCAAAAAGTCTGCAGGACTGTAGCTCTCCAGGACCAACTTTGGCCACCCCTGCTATATAGGCTAATATTTATGGGGACAAAAAACATTTAGAAGTAGTGTGTAGTCATAAAATGTGTGACAAAATAACATATATTAAATCATCAACACAAATATATAGTTAAATTATAGATATTTTGCAAGTCTTTTCCCTGTGTTCTGCCTTTCATGTCACAGCTCAGGATATGCCCCAGCCAAGAAACTGTCATTGGTTGACATCTCTTTGGTGACAGTTCTAATTACTGATATATAATTAAGATCAGTCGTTCTAAAACACTAAAAACAGAATATATTACCTTTACATATTTCTTAGTGTAGTGGTACAGTTAATATAATTTATCACACAGGTACTTATTTAATGATCTACAGTAGAGAAAAAGTTATTGTTTACTTCAAACACAAGATGGAGGTAGTGCGAAACGTGTCCTGGTAAATGTTAAACAGTTCAGAACCTCTGTAAGATGAAAACATTATTATTATTATTATTATTATTATTATTATGATATGATTATGATATGAGGCATGTTAGCAAATAATTTTATAATATTATGTTGAACTGCACTGTAATAGTAATTTACATTTTCTTTACAGGAAAATGAAAAATATGGAAATGCTCAGAGCTTGTGAAAGCATCTTGAATTATAGTACACATTATAGTACACATTCCCCTAAAAACAAAGAAAAAAAATCTGAATAGATATACTCATTTGAAGAAGCATTAAATATCCTTCTTGCTTAAAAAAATCCTAGAAGAGAGGTCCATTTCATAAAAAGGAAAAATAATAAGAAGATGAAAGTCAGTATAATGACTCAGTCAGTATAATATACTCTTTTACTCAGTCAGTATAATCAAACATTTTGTGTAAAGGAAAAATAATGTTCCTTGAAGGATTGTTTTTCTAACATTCATAAGGACCACTAGTGATGTTTAAAATCAATTTTCTTCTCCATTAATCTGTGAAAACTTTCTGGTAATTAAAATTCAGCAACTTTATCAAATATTGATGTACTTGATATACTTCTCACTATTCAGCTAATACTGTTTTGCAATATACATCAATGCCACATCAGATGTTAATGATGGTGTGATAAGCAAAATAATTATGATGAATGATGAAGTACTGTTTTGGTTTCATTTTCACTGTGTTCTGTTCCTGTTTTGCCTGAGTTTCTAGTTAGTGTCCCCGGCTGTTAATTAGATTCCACATACCTGTTTTCTGTTCACCTTGATTACGTTCCCCATGTATAAGCCCTGAGTTTCATTCTGTTCCTTTGTCCGGCATCATCTGAGTTTTACGTGGTGGTTTATTATTCCTAGTGTTCTCCTACTACATGCTCCCTGTGTGGATTCATTATTAAATACTTTCTATTGTAACTCTATCATTGTGTGCTCACTCATACAGCCACAGTTCGTGACATGTATACAGTTAATCTTTGTTTTTATTTCCCAAAATATAAGCTTTATAAAATGAACAAAATGAACACATTTGGACAAAAAGTGGCAAAACAATCTTGAATTAAATGAAATAATTTACACAGTGAACTTGTAATGTGATCTTATATGTCTAAGCACTATAGACTCACTCTCCCACACACAGTCCCTGTGTACAAATGACCTGTTATGCGTTTCCCATACAAAGATGTAACTTGCTGATTAACTATAGTATGATGCATTGTTAACTATAGTATGATGCATTGTTGACTGTTTCCCTAAACTGTAGTAACAAGGTCACACCTCTATCGTTTGAACCAGGTTGGTTCAACAATATAGGACTGTCGTTAATGATAATTATGTTTACATACAGTATGTAACTAGCATACTCCCATAGCTCAATAATGTGGGGCATTCAGTCAGCAGCTTTCTCTACTGTAATTCTATCCACAAATTTGCAATGCTGTCCCTTTTCAAATCAAGCACTGGCTATGACTACATTTCTTTGCTCATTTGAGCATCTTGCCTGATACAACAAACATTAGCTCAATGTTTTGTTCAATTTGTTTGTTTGACCAGTGGCAGATGTAGTGTTCATGAGACCTGTCTGAAAAACAGTGGTTTTAATTGGGCAGTTTGATGCTAGTGGCAAAGTGGCAAAAAAGAGTACACACTTCAACTTTCATGAAGTATTATTGCTGTGAGGAGAAAATATACATGTAGTAATCATAAAAAAAAAAAAAAAAAATTCACTGGTTTTGAAAGCTTTTAGAATCTAGCAACATTAAAGCTCTTCCCAACATTTATTTATCTTAAACCAAATAATTTTACAGATATTTTGCAGTTTGATGGCATCAATCATCGGATTTAAATACTTATTTGTAATATATATATATATATATATATTTTTTTTTTTTTTTTACAAAAAGGTTCTACATTAACATTACTTAAAAAATAAATTACCATTTAGATTGATTTAGAATTTAATTTGTTTTTAATTTTATATATTGGAATTACATAATTAAAGCACATAATTCTAAGTGAAAGTGAGCCAAAACTTTTTTTTAATTTTTTTTAATTCAACACAACTGTGAAACAAATCTTTGTGAAAACATTTGTGAAAACACATTTTGTTCTGCAGAAAATGTCTGAATGTCCCTTTTATAGCCACACTATATGTTTATGTAAAGTAATATGATAATAAATATAGTTGTCAACACAACAAATACATGAATAATTTATGCACTATTCAACAGAAGAACAAAAAAAACACACCAGCCCAAAAAAACAATGTTTCCCTTTTTTCCCTGTCTATTTCATAATTCTTCTTATGTTGAGCTGGCCTGTACTCTCCAGATAAAGAACTGGCATAATGACACAGCCTGAAAGTGTAAAACACACTGCAACGAATAATAAAATACAGTACTGGGTTTCATAACTCAGGTGATAATTGTTTCCCAGTGAAAAGACCATTGATGGTGGCAAGTAAACAATAAACGTCATGACAAAACTGTTAATGATGGTACGCATGGCTCTCTTCTTCTGTGGATGTACATTACTTTTCCCAGAAGGATTGGTTTTCCTCAGAGTTTGAAAAACTATTACATCACAGAAACCAATGACAGGCAGGGAAATAAACAAAGGTGTACACCCTAAAACAGTGAAATAGATCCAGGAACTGGAGGCTGCGAGTGATCCAAAACCAATTATACACAACCAGATTATAACAGAGATTATCTTCCTAATCATGGCACTTCTCTTGTTAGTCATGTAGATGATGGGATGAACCACAGCAAAATAATAATCTCCACAGACACAAGCCATGAAGAGAGGTCTGCCAGATACGGTTAGTGAATACATGAAGTTACAAAACCATTCAAATTGTATGTTGTGCCAGACCATGTAATTAAAGACACTAAACGGGAGGATGCTTAGGTAAGAAAGATCAATAAAGGTCAGATTAAACACAAAGAAGTCATTAGAGATGTTTTGTCGGTGTCTTTGACAAAGTTCCTGAAGTACCATGACAATGGCTGGGAAACCGAGGAGTAAGCAAACAACAGAGAAACCTGACCAGAACAGAGGGCCAATAGGCTGTTCAGTGCAAAAATAGTCCTTGGTGACATTTGAAAAATCTGATAAATTCTGAGAGGATGATAATGTCTCTGCCGGCATTTTTAGCATAAGAATTTTCTTGTTTATTTCCTGAGCTGAATGGAGAAGAAAACATCCCAGTGAGACTTATTGTGTTATTGTAAAAGTTTTAATAACCATTACTGTGTCCAATACATTTTAAAACTGCACTGCACTGAGATTTAATCTACAATGCTGTTTTAGTTAGCATGAATTTGTAGATTAAAGGCTACTAAATTGGCTGATCTTTACTAATTTGTGTCATCATATTTCAACATTTTTTTTTAAAGAAATTACAATTTTTGTCTTACCTCAAAGAAGTCAACTTGTGATTGAGAAATCATGAAAAGCAACAAGCTTTGGTTGTGAGGAATATGTGTCACAGGTGTATACATTATTCAAATCCTTTCTAAAGTTTTGAATATGGAGTTGCTATGTCAGTAAAAAAAAAAAAAAACTGTCAAAACTGTACTGCATACAAGTAATTATACTATTCCAGCCAATCAATCAATCAATCAATCAATATACAACTTAATAATTAATATGAATAATGCATAATGTATAATTAATTCTAAAGTAAAGGTAATGGTAACCCACTAGTAATGACTTAAGTGTTACTACATGGTTCAGAAGAAACTACTAATTATTTGTATACGTATTCTAAAGTGAAAAACGTGATAACTCCCTAGTAATTACTGAAGTCATTGTAAGCTTTTGATGTTTTTGTAAGGTTTTGGATAGTAATTCCTTCTGATGAATTTGGTAACACTTGAGTCATTTCTAGTGGGTTTCCATGATCTTCAGTTTAGAATACTGATCCAAATAATTAGTAATTCCTTCTGAAGGATTTGGTAATATTTGAGTTATTACTAATGGGTTACCATGACCTTCACTTTAGAATTAATTAAATTTTTGCATTAGTCACATTAATTATGAACCTGTATATAGTAGTTCTTAGTAGTCCACTGGGAGGTATGAAAAAAAAGTATTTCTTGATTAGCTAATAGTGATCTACCTAAGCACTATTAATTACTAATTCAATAATCAGAGTTTCATGATTGTTAATAGTTAGTAGTAACGATAATAGTAGTAAGAATGTTAATAGTGTGTTACTCATTTGTTCTTGAAGTTATTTATTAATGACGGAACAGTAGTCTAAAGTGTTACCAGAATATCTTCTCTTAGAAAAAAAAGAAAAGAAAAAAAAAAAAGAATGGTAGCACTTTATTTTATAGTCCTGTTCTCCATGTACATACAATGTACTTATTACAATAATTGCAGTAACTGGGTAATAACTAGGTACTAACCCCAAACCCCCTAAACCTAACCTTAACCCCTGTAGTTACCTTATATTACCCAGTATTTTCTTACGTAACTATTCTTCAAGTTCAT
Organism: Hypophthalmichthys nobilis; assembly: GCA_037950665.1. Lineage (NCBI taxonomy): Eukaryota > Metazoa > Chordata > Actinopteri > Cypriniformes > Xenocyprididae > Hypophthalmichthys > Hypophthalmichthys nobilis. The sequence goes on along the minus strand of CM075481.1, from coordinate 26,314,900 downwards.
TTTTTTATTGAACTTGAAGTTCAAGTATATTTTCCAAGTACTTTGTGTAGTAAGTATACTAATATCAGTGTGCTAGCATACTTGAATGTGTACTATGTGTACTAAACTTTGCATTGTTATTGCCTCCTTAAGATGAATCACTTGTTGTATTCCTCATTTGTAAGTCACTTTGGATGAAAGTGTCTGGTTAATAAGTACATTTAAATATAAATGCACTGCGGTGAACTTCCAACATGTTACTAAGTAAACAAGGCAAAAATAACATGACTCTGCTCAAATTTCATTTGAATTCTCCTAGCAGGCAAAACGGAGAAACCTTTTTTTGTACCATACCATTTTGTATTTTTATTTAGGTCTACCCAGAAATAAATAATTACAAACATTTTTTTTGGTGTATATATGTCACAAAATCTGTATTGTATTTGTACAGTATAAGAGTCAACACATAAAATATATTATAATTTTTAATGTACACAATTCCAGTATATAACAACAAATGCCTATATTCAAGTAATTTGGCTATTAACCCCCAAATGACCATTTGTACATTAATTATTTTCAGACAAGTTCAGTAATGACTATGACTATAATTGTAAGACCATAAAGATAGACTAGGAAAAACTCTATTTCCATTCCATTTTCATCTCCTCATTTTTATTTTTGCTACAATATGTTGTATGTTGAGCTGACCTATGCTCTCCAGATACAGAAATGGCATAATGACACCTCCAGAGACAATGGAACATATTGCAATAAAGATTAAAATGCAGTAGTACATATCAAAACTTATTGGTAAATTGTGTCCAAATGAAAAGATAAGTACTGGTGGCAAGTAAGCAGTGAAAGTCAAAATAAAACTGTTAATGATGGTACGCAGGGCTCTCTTCTTTTGGGGATGTATATTACTTTTCCCTGAAGGATCGGGTTTTCTCAAAGCTTGTAAAACTGAGACATCACAAAAACCAATCACAGGTAGGGAAATAAAAAGAGGTGTAGATGTAAAAGTGGTTGTAAAAATCCAAGGATGTATGACAATAAGAAGTCCAAAACAAATGATAAACAGCCAGATTGTCACTGTGATTAGCTTCCTGATAATGGCAGTTCTCCTGCTGTTGATGTAGATGATGGGATGAACCACAGCAAAATAATAATCTCCACAAACACAAGCCATGAAGAGAGGTCTCCCACATATGGGTAGTGAATATGTGAAATTATTAAAGAATTCAAATTCTGAGTTGTGCAAAAGCATGTAGTTATAGACACTGAAAGGCAAGCAAATTAGGAAAGCAAGATCAATGATCGTCAGATTAAACACAAAGAAGTCATTAGTAGAAATGTTTTGTCGATGTCTTTGACAAAGTTTCTGAAGTACAAAGACACTGGCGAAGATGCCCAGAAGAACACAAAATGTAGAGAGACCTGACCAGAACACGGGAACTGTAAGGTGGTCACTGCAAAGCGTAAAATAGTTCCTGGTTCCATTTGAGAAATCTAAAGCATACTGATGTAAAGATAACATCTCTAAATGCATTTCAACATAGGAATCTCACAATCTGCATGAAGAAAGAAAGAACTCAATGAGACTTTTGAAGTTAGACTGGTCTGCTTAGGACGATTAAATCTACAATACAGTATTTTATTTATTTATCTTACCTCAGTGATGTCTATAATAACTAAGAGATGCGATGAGAGGCAACAAGTCTCCGTCATGAACAAGGTCTGAGAGGTCTTACTTGTACACATGTATCCCTTGACTGTGAAGTTTTAAATATAGTGCAATATAACATCACCAGAAAAACAAACACTGCTCTGTCATCACTGAAACAAAAGTACACAGCACTGGAGGAGAAAAGGTCTAACACATCAGTGTTATCTAATGACAGTTCACAATGCCTGTATCTATCTATCTATCTATCTATCGTCTGTCTGTCTTTCTGTCTGTCAAGAAAGTAATCTATATTCAATGGAGCTTGATGTTGGTGACAGTTCAAGGAGGAAACTTTTTATTCTGCAAACCATAGTTTCATTTTTCTAAAATGAAGGGGAGAAATACAATAGTGTGACCTACAGGTTATTTAATCTGTTTATATATTTACAGTTTTTAACATTTTAATACATTTTAAGGGGTTGTGAAACACTTTTTAGATATGTTACTAGTTATGTATGAGTTGCACATATAAGACAAGAAGACAGTCATGTCATGGAATATTTTTATTTTTGAGTTTGGAAAACTGTTATTATTATTATTGTTATATTATGGACTGTTTTCTTCCGGGTTTAAAATCAATATTGGGGTGAACATAATATGGTTATATAGTATATGCTGTGGCCCTCCAGGGCTAGACTTTGACGGAAACCTGCTTTAGTGCAACAGATGAAGGGTGACGCACTGTAACGTGTAGTGCTGGCTGCTTATAGGGGCTTTCGCACCGAATAGTTTTAGGAACTCTGTTATAGGAACTAGCCACTAGTTCCCCGAGAACTAATTTCTCCCCCAGGCCATGTTCCTGGTTGCATTTGCACCGGCAATATGAAGTCTTTCGGAACTCTGAAGCGGACGACAGCGGCGTATTTAAGCACGACATGTACAAATGCTAAATGCCGTGAACGGAGCTGTGTTTGTTGTGTGTTGTGGGATTCGTGATAATGGAGATGGAATGTAAATGCACAATTTACACGACTGAAAGAGCAAAACGTGGGGCTAAGAGACGAAATCTCCTATGACAGCTTTTAGTATTAGTATTGCAAAATCCGGGTACTTCAGCCAATAGTTCTAGGAACTATGAAAAGGTGCCTCCGGTGCGAAAGGCCCTAATGTGACAGTACAATGGGCAAGTAGCAAATACAGGCATTATTTTGAATTTGTTGAGTGGAAAAATAAAAACAGTGTTTTTACAATTTATAATCTATAGTGAATTACTTTTTGAGTACCTAATCCTGTTCACAGGTGTATGTACATGAATGTTTTCTGATAATCCTAGTTCTGTCACGACAACTCTCAGAGTGTTTGGCATGGTAATGGATATGACAGTGTTGATATGTTTGGTCTTGGCAGAATAGATCTGCTACGCTGCTGCTGCTGCTGTTATTGCTGCTGCTGTACAATTTAGCGAAGGTGGAGGATTTCTGAGCAAGCTGCAACTGCTACAGCAATTGCCAAATAAGCATTTAAAGGTTGAGGAGTGAGCTCATTGGCTACTGATACAGCAGGAGCCAATTAGCTGTGCTCCATAGAGAATGATGTGATTGCAAGCAGATTGAGTTAATGACCTATTAGCCTGCACCATCTAGGGTTTCATGATAGAACTTTGTAATTTTTTGTATGCAGGTGTCACTGGAGGCTTTGTATAAACAAAATTACTTTATATAATCATAGTTAAACCAACACAATGGAACTCTAAACAACATATCAATCATCAGTCTTGACAACTTGTCACCCACAAAACAGAGAACAAGAGACTGATAATGCTCTACTGAACTCAACTCAACACTGCATAACACAATCAACAAGCTCACAATTATAGGGGAGACCAAGGTGAATTGTCACACTTTTTTTTACTCTAGTGAATATGTTAATACTCCAGGGTAGGTTTTTATTTTATTTTATTTATTTATTTATTTTTTATACACGTCATTTCTATAGGCACATATCTAAGTCTTGCCTACAAAATAGGGTTAGGGTTTACATTTTTTATTGCCCTGGAAAAAGATCGATGAGCACATGCTGTAGTAGGTCATGGTATCACACTAAGTTGTTTAAAGGTTTGTCAGCAAAATTTAGCACAAAGCAAAACACACAATTTCAAAGCATTATTTTGGCCAATTGATATGAAACTTAATCAATCACAAATAAAAGTACAACTTTTACAACTGGACTACTAACACCTGACATAACCCAAAAAATGTTTTTTTTTTTTTTTTTGTCGTAATGTTCTTGTTCTGTTTATTCCAGGTGTCATTCTTCTTGTTCATCATCTTTGTTGTATACACCATGCTTCCCTTCTCCATGAGGGATGCTATCATAGCAAGCGTGCTCACCGCGTCCTCTCACACTGTTGTCCTCAGTGTCTGCCTCTCCTCTACAGTCGACCATGTGGAGCCCCTGGTATGGCAGGTGAGTGCTCTCCCGTCTGTCTTGCTATGTGCGTGCCAAGAGCTGTGAGCTTTACACTGTGAGCCAACTGCTTAAGTTTGCCTTGTTGGTTGAGACCATTGCCAATTGCTGCTTGCATGTGATTGTGACAGTGTGTTTGTGAGAGCAATTATGTATGCTTAAGCCAGCGATGCTTTTTGTTGTTTAGAAATTGGATGCCTATTGTCATATTGATAAATTAATTTAAAAACTTAATTAACTTAATTAATTTAAAACAGCTCTGGGTGTCTTGATAATATGATTGATATTCATATATAATTCACGCAAATAACGGTATCAGTCTTAATTAAGGTGACCAGATTTCTGAAATGAAAACAGGAACATGGGATAATTTCTAGTTCAGTGGTAAATGTATTATTTAAATATAATGCTCTTATCCAAGGGTTAAAAAAGATGGACAATTTTAGTTACTACACTGAATTGCTATAAAGAAATGTCAAACAAAATTAAATTGATAATAATGTGCATCATCTAAATATGTTTTTTTTTTTTGAATGGATTCAATACAATTAAGAGAAACAGAGACTTAGTACTTACAAGTACTTACTCTCTTTATTGCATTACATTTGTGCAAATATAAGGACTTTTTTTTACATATACATTTTTCATACACAAACATGATCCTTAGTGAACTTTAGACACAAAGGTAAAGTTGATCTAATTATGTAATTTTAAAGTTTTTTTGTGAAACTTTTAACAATTAATTTAAAATTACACTTATTAATTTAACAAGCATATGAAATATATATATTGAATTTGATATTATTTCAATGTGAGTGCTCCAGCTGAGGAAGGCCATCCAAAACATTGAGTGTCGCCAGAAAACGGGGACATCTGTTGACCCAAGACTAAATATAACTATCTCTATCTGTAAATATTTGATGAGACTGACTTGGTATAATGTTTCTTATTTAGGCATTTTCATATTCTAAAAATCAAAGTCATTTTGTTTCAATCTCTTCTTATTTTCCTTGTCGTGAACCACATTATGGGATTGCTAGTTTAGAAAATCCAGAAAGCTAAGTTGCTCCCATCTTCAAATAAACATGTAAACAAGCAAATATGACCTTTCAGTAAAAGCCAATTTCTGTGAAGGGCACACAATAATATAATGTATTTTAAATTTTGTGTAAAAGGTCAACATTTATATGAACAGTAACCCTTAATGTAATTATAAAAAGTTAATGAATTTTCCATTTTCAGTGTCCATTTTTTTTATTCATGTCAAATGTTCCTGCCTTAGATTACACAAAAAGAATCCCACCTGACTCTCTCACTATTGCCAAATGCTGTTTCTACTTTTTATTTCTCATACGGTCTTGATTTCTTTCTCTCCCTTTCATGCAATGTCTTTTGGTCCTGGGTAGAGAGAGTGTTGAAAGCTGTGCATTCTCTAACATCTGGAATGCCCCAGGCACAAGACTGAAAGGCACTTTGGCAAACTGCTGCTAGGCATGTTTGGGGAAGAAAAAAAAGAAAAACAGTTAGCAGTGCATAGAGAAAGACATTAATATGCGTCCGAAGTAGCAGTTTTGTGCATATCATGTGAACTTGTGGGGACTGAAGTAATACCAAGTCCATTGTGTAAAAAAAAAAAAAAAAAAAAAACTTTATTAGGATTATTACTATTACACACACATATATAAACAAAATAATAATAATAATAATAAAAATAAACAAATTGTGTGAGCAGTTTTTCAGCAGCCACTCAGCTTAAATTAAAGTTTGAAAAATGTTAATAATAATAATAATAAGCAAATCAACAGTAGTAACAAATAAATTATTCTGAAAATATGCTTACTGCATTGTTAAAGTTGTAGAAATGTAAACCATAAATTTGGTTGTGATGTGACTTCTTGTAATAAATGTGACATTAATATGGACAAAAAAAAAAAAAAAAAAAAAAATATATATATATATATATATATATATATATATATATATATATATATTTTTTTTTTTTTTTTTTTTTTTTTTTTTTTTGAGCTTACAGTCTTAAGTGGAAGTTGAACGCATTCACTGGGCGAGGTTTTCTGTTTTCTGAAATAGAGAAAAAGCGTGACTCTGTCCTTCTCTGTTAGGTATTAGTACACCAGCTGTGAGAGAACAGATTTTTGCCTCTTTGGGCACCAGGGTGGAAAGGCTCTCTCATAGAACTGTGCTAGAATCTCTGCAGCATGTGTGATCTTTCTGCCTGCTCTTCCAGTCAGCATCTCAATCACTGCACCTAAAGCCACATGTGGCATTATAGCTAACTGCAAGAGCAAAGTGTCACATTACCTAATATTTTCCCATCCCAGCTCTTAAACATAGATATACATGAACACCCTTTTGTTTAGTTTCATTTATTAAAATAAGCTAAAGCAACACAATTTTTAAATATTTTGTCACAACTTGTAATTTCATCAAATTATATTTAATAGTGAAATTTACTCAATCCATTTGTGTTGAGACTACATAAATCATTTTTTGTTGGCATAACTGACTGCGCAGTGGATCTGTAGTTTCCAGGATGCTTTGCAAGGGACTGCATTAGGAGAGTAAATTTAGAGATTGAGTGTTATTGTATGTGTTTTTCAGTAAAGGATGTTAGTGTTAAAAGGGATAGTTCACCCAAAAATGAAAATTATCCCATGATTTATTCATCCTAAAGCCCTCCTAGGTGCATATGACTGGTGCATATCTTCTTTCAGACAGACACAATCAGAGTTGCGTCAGAAGACACTCTTTTGACGTAACTTGATGCGTACGGCCATTTGGCGGAAGTTAATTTAGTTTATAAAGTTTTAAATATGGACATTTTTCTTACAAAAACCCATCGCTTCGCTTCAGAAGGCCTTTATTAACCCCTTGGAACTGTATGAATTACTTTTATGATGGATGGATGCACTTTTTTGGGCTTCAAAATTGTGATCACCATTCACTATATAGCTTGGAAGAAGTCATATATACCTAGGGTGGCTAGGGTGAGTAATTAATGGGATAATTTTCATTTTGGGGTGAACTATCCATTTAATGTTCAGTAACGTTGGACATTTAGAAGAATTTCTGTAATGTATTTGAATTTTGTGGTTAACTTTCTGCCAAAGAGTGGCGCTTGTGCTTGCTTAGGCTGTGTGCAGCTATATGATAGTTATGGTGTGAGTTTAGTTGCTTTACTCATTGAGTAATAACCATATGTCAGTACTGACACCAGTCTTTTATTTAGTATACATTGAATATAATGATGGATGAGAAATACTTTTGTTCAATAAATTTAACTTAAATTAAGGAAAATTTTTCCACACAATTTGTTTAGGTTGGCACAATAGGAATGGAAGTTCATTTAAACATGCAGACCTATTTTAAGTTCATAGAACACAAACTATTTTTTAAAATATATATATTTTTTATATTTCTTTTGGCACTAAATATTTAGGTTCAGTAAAACACTTATACCCCTATCCACACATATGGTAGAATGAGTGTTTAGGGCATAGAATCAGTCAAAGTTGTCTGTTCAAAAATTACAGATTTGATTAGGAAATCTCTTTTTAATTCATCAGAGGGCTTTGGTGAAGCAGGGTGGACTTCTGTTCTAAGCATACTCTCTAATTTCATCATGATTCATGAAATATGTGCTCAAAGCTATCATAGACTGTAATATTAGCACACAGTCAAGTCAAGTCATCTTCATTTATATAGTGCTTTTCACAATACATACTGTTTCAAAGCAGTTTCACAGTGACAATAGGAAAATTATTTTCGAGCTAAAGTTGGTTTTTGATTGAATCACTTCTGTTGTAAAAAATGTTAATTATTACTTTAGGGGCCGCTTAAATGACGCCTTTCCTACTGAAAACCGAATACCTTTAATGCATTCTTGCCGTTCATTTGTGTTTAGTCTATAGGTTTGTGTGTATATTTGCCAAATTACTTGTCTGGTCCGCATAATACAGAAAAATTAGTTGTGTCCGCGGATCTATGCGAACTGGAATAATTTTGATAGTGTTTTATCTATACATTTATCAATGCAATTCCACTAATGCCCACATAATTTTCGAGTCTGTTTAAAAGAATGTTGTGATCGATAGTGTCAAATGCAGCACTAAGATCCAGTAACACTAATAGAGAGATAAAACCAATACAACAAATACAACAAATGATTTGATAAGAGCAAATCATTTGTAATTCTAATGAGAGCCGTCTCAGTACTATGGTACAGCCTAAATCCTGACTGGAAATCCTCACAGATAACATTTCTTTCTAAAAAGGAGCATAGTTGTGATGATACTGCCTTTTCTAGTATTTTTGACAGAAAAGGCAGATTTGAGATCGGCCTGTAATTGACTAATTCTCTAGGATCAAGTTGTGGTTTTTTAATAAGAGGTTTAATAATAGCCAGCTTAAAAGTTTTTTGTACATATCCTAGTGATAAAGATGAATTAATAATATTAAGAAGAGGATCTATGACCTCTGGAAGCATCGCTTTCAATAGTTTAGTCGGTATAGAGTCTAACATACATGTTGTTGATTTTGATGATTTAACAAGTTTAGACAATTCTTTCTTTCCTATAGCAGCGAATTAATGGAATTTTTCCTCAGGGACAATACAATGCACTGTCAGACGCGATGCTGTAGTAGATGGTTGCATAGTTATAATTTTCTCTCTAATATTGTCAATCTTGCAAGTAAAGAAGTTCATAAAGTCATTACTGCTGTGCTGTTTGGAAACATCAGAAGTTGAAGCTCTATTTCTCGTTAATTTAGCCACTGTATCAAATAAATACCTAGGGTTGTGTTTGTTTTCTTCTAAGAGATTTGAAAAATAAGTAGATCTAATATTTTTTAAGGCCTTTCTGTACTCAATCATTCTCTCTCTCCACGAAATGCGAAAAACTTCTAGTTTTGTTTTCTTCTAGCTGCACTCCATTTTTTTCTGGCAGCTCTCTTAAGAGCCCGAGTGTGCTCGTTGTACCACGACATTGGACTAATTTCCTTAATCTTCTTTAAGCGCAGAGGAGCAACTGAGTCTAATGTGCTGGAAAAGACAGAGGCAATAGTTTCTGTTGCAACATCGAGGTCTTCTAAGCTGTCTGGTATGCTAAGGAGATGAAACTGATCAGGAAGATTATTTATAAAACAATCTTTAGTGGTAGAAGTGATATACACACTACCAGTCAAAAGTTTGGAATCGGTAAGATTTTTAATGTTTTTAAAAGAAGTTTCGTCTGCTCACCAAGGCTGCATTTATTTAATTAAAAATACAGTAAAAACTTTAATATTGTGAAATATTATTACAATTTAAAATAACTGTTTTCTGTTGAATATATTTTATAAAGTAATTTATTCCTGTGATGGCAAAGCTGAATTTTCAGCATCATTACTCCAGTCTTCAGTGTCACATGATCCTTCAGAAAAAATATGCTGATTTGCTGCTCAAGAAACATTTATGATTATTATCAATGTTGAAAACAGTTGTGTACATTTTTTTCAGGATTCTTTGATGAATAGAAAGTTCAAAAGAACAGCATTTATCTGAAATACAAAGCTTTTGTAACATTATACACTACCGTTCAAAAGACTACCGTTCAGTAAGAATTTTTATTTGTATTTTTTTGAAAAAAAGTTCATACATCACTGCTCTCTTGATGGTTATAGGTACTACAACACTTAGTTTGGCAAGTAGCACATAAAGGCCTTATTTACACAAATGATGTTTGTACACAGCTTACATACAACAGCTTTTGCATGATAATTGCTTACTGAATTTGATGGCATTACAATTTATTTAATATTTTTACTAATAACAGTGAAGTTATTGATTTTGTTTCATAATAAATAATCATAAAAGTTATGCTTTTTTTTTTTATCAAACTAAGTGTTCCGGTACAACTAGCAGGAGAGCAGTGACGTATGAGCTGATTTTGGTGACAGTACAGAGTATTACATTGAAGTCATTGAGTATTTTTCATAATATAAATTGAGCAAAAGGGTTTTGGGATTTGCACTTTTCAGACGGTCCCTTCAGACTTGTCACTCCGCTGCCTGCTTATAGAGACCAATTTAAAGCACATTGAGGAAAATTTGGTTGTTGTTGCTCGTTGTCTAGGTTACTATGATTGGAAGTAGCTGCTTATTAACGTATGGAACTAACTGAAACACTACTGCCAGCCAGCAGGACATTAAAGAGAAAGTGTTTTTCCGAGCTCAGAGCAAGGGAACAATAATATCTTTGCGAGGGAACGCAAACGTTTTTGCGAGGGAATGCAAATATTGTGAGGGAAATGCAAAAGATTTGAAAAAAATGTTTTCCTCCCATCCCAAATTTTTTCCACCACCACATCCTTTTAGGGCAGGGGTGGGCAAACTCGGTCCTGGAGGGCCACTGTCCTGCAGAGTTGAGCTGCAACCCTGATAAAACTCACCTGCATGTAATCCTGAATACCTTGATTAGCTGGTTCAGGTGTGTTTGATTAGGGTTGGAACAAAACTCTGCAGGGACAGCGGCCCTCCAGGATCGAGTTTGCCCACCCCTGCTTTAGGGGCTCTGTAGAATGCAGGCGGTCGACACATGCGCTCTAGAAAGTTTCATCTTTGTCCAGCATCTGCACTATTTTTCTCCAGAAGTTATGAATGATAAAAATGTCTTTGTATTCTGTTAAACTAAAGTTGCGGCTATCTCATAACCGTTGCAGTCTCTGGTATTTTGTTGTTGTTCTGTCTTTTTAGTTTCATTTTCTACTGTGAAACAAATGCCCGGGCCATTGTTGCCACCTTGTGGAACGTGCAAAACAAATTCAATGTGCATGTGCGACCTGCACGTACTAAGTGCGAATGGTTACAAAAATCGGGCGGCCTAACTAAACTGCACACGTCCTGTTATTTATGTCTGCAGTCGACATATGAATAATACAAAATTACCAAGATTCAACATTCAATAAAATATTTGTTTTAAACCATTATGAGATGCAGCTGTTAAGCTGGGTAGGCCCCTGGTTTGTTATGTGTATGATTGATAATTACAAGGTCAAAATTCACATAGCTGAAAGTCTGCTAGACTAATGTTTTAATACTGGGAATGTTCAATTTATCCAGCTTTAAAAGCTCAGAATCACAGAAAGAATGCCTGAATACCTGGATTTCTGACCTCTCAACCTTTTCCAAATCTGACATGTTTTTGAAACCTTTTATTTTGTCTGATGCCTTCAGGCGCTGAATTAGAATGACAGTTTTGTCTGTATTGCGTTACAGAGCTGTGATAGTGTTCTGTCTCAGTGATGCTCATGGTGAGTTGATTGGATCTGATCTTGGTGTCACTGGCTGAAAAGCATGGTTCAATTTCATTGTGGTTTAGCGTTTCCCCGTGGGGTGCTCAGCAAATAACATCTTATGCACTTTATTGTGTAATGAGGATGGTAGAGCCCCAGGTTTAAATGGGTGTTGGATGGGAGGACAGCAATACAATCCAAATGATGAATGGGTTGATGCAATTCTAACTGAATGGATACTGCAGAATGCCCATTTAATTTAATTGCAAATAATTCTTTGACCCTCTCCATTTTCTCTTCCTTTGACCTACACACAGAAATACGATCTCATACGCTTGCAGTAATAAGGAACCTTTGGGTGTTGGGACCTTTTCAGATTTGTGAGCCAAGTGGATTTTAAATTCAATCTGCATCTTTCATAATTGAGTTAAACAATAATTGTAGCTAAAAATGTTACAACTCTTACAACAAACTAACAAACCAGTATGGCTTTATCAGGTATATTGCATTGCTGCACAACTTAAAGGGGTCATGAATTTAGAAATCAAATTTTACTTGACCTTCTGATATAAGAGATCATTTTACTATAAAAATAGTTTCAGAGCTCAAAACTTCTTAGTTTAAAAGCAAGCTTTTATTGAAACCAAGTTGCCAAGCTTTGTTTGTCTCATTATGACTTCATAGTGCGACGAAAAACCACCACTGACCACCAGATCAGTGCTAGTACTTCTACATCATTGCTTCTTTAGCCCCGCCCACCGATTTGTGCATGTCATGTAGTAGTAAATACGAGAGAGACACAAACACAGAATTAATCAAACAACAATACGATAGAGATGCCTCAGAGGATTACAAGATGTTTTGCAATGCCAAGAAAAAAACAGTCTGTGCATTGCCTTTCTTGTGATCTTAACATAAAGAAAACTTTATTTTAAACAAAGTTCCAGATTAAGACACAGTTTGTGTTTGCTTCATTTTAGTGCAGATTCATTTTTAAACAACAGATTGATGCAGGCTTTTCAGAGAGACTGAAAATAAAAGCTGATGCAGTGCCAACTGTATTAGATCCAATAGTAACAATGATTTTACCATGTGTCACTATTGCTTTGTCTGTTACAGATCATTTGATATGTACTCACTTTACTTTCACTTTGCTGAAAATGATAAATATAAGAACAACATTGCGACAAACTATGGTACATTCATTCATAATTCATTTTGAAAAAACAAGATAGAAAATAGCCAAATCGTAGCCTAAATATACTTTAGGTTTTTGATTTAAAAAATCGTGCTAACATTATAAGTGGACCTCAAAGAACATTATAAAACTTTTTTAAAAAAAAATCAGTTCATGATCCCTTTAAATAAATTAATGGTTTCTTAAATGAATGGTTAAAAGTTAAAAATTGTACATTTATTAATTTAATTAAACCATTTAAGATGCAAACCTTACTTTGATAAGTTCTGTTAATAATAATGTTTATCATTACATCAACTTATATTGTGTGTAAATTAAACTGAAATTAAAAAAAAATGTAGTAACTTAATGAAATTGTCTGTAACTTTGAGAATTGGGCTGTGGATTTCTAGTTCCCAGCATGCTTTGCATAGAACTGATAAGGAGAATAAATGTTGAAATTTAAAATAACATATTATAATAACATAATTATAATAACATTACAATAACAAATTATAATTTGTATACTCCACTTTTGTTTGGTCCTCTTCTCGAGAGGAGAAAGACAAGGAATCTGGACCCAGAGGAACCGCTCGTGGCTGACTCGATGAGCAGTTTCTTTCCGGCCATAACCCCCCAAGCTCCCGTGAGCCTTCCATTCCTTCCTGATCTCCATTCTGAGATCAAGTAGGCAAGGAAGAATCCGTACTGGGCCCGAATCCATCGACATCAGCATGTGTGTATGTGTCGATGCCCCCAATCGACAAAACGTTTGCGAACTTTTTTCGCAGCTGGAGAGGCATCGACTCTGAAAGCTCCGGCTCTGCCTTCAAAGCCCTTAGAAACCACCTCTCGCTTGAATGGCAGGGCATACGCAGCAGCAGGTCAGGCTGGTGCTGCACTGCACACCATGGCAGTGCTCCAAGCAGCAAGCCGACTTGCTGAAGGACTTGGACCAGGGCCGGGGTCTTTCCCCTGAGGCAGTAGCTGAGCTGCACTGCACCACAGATCTGGCTCTTAGGGCCACCAAACAAACTGCCGCCGTGATTGGTAGATTGATGGCGGCAATGGTGGCCACAGAGAGACACCTGTGGGTGAACCTGGCAGACATCGGGGAAAAATAGAAGGGCACCGGTTTCTCCCCCCCTCCCCAGGCACTCATAACATCAGGCCTGAGGCTGGGCCAATGATGAGTTTAATCCTACAATATGGAACCCTTCTGAAGGTCCGGCGCCGGGCTTGGTAGTGAGTGTGCCTCTTCACATTTGAGAGTGGTGTAGGCCTCCTCTCATTCTAGAGTCTTTTGAGACCTCCACTATTCGAATGTCAGGATATCTTCCCCCATTTGCATGAGTTATGCAATAGACCTAATTTCGCCAAAATAGAGATATAGACAAAGGGCCCTGGAAATCCCATTGTTAAGGAGGCTTCTGTGATACCCTTACTACGTGCCTCCTTTCCTTTAAGAGTCATTCTGCTAGGCCTGATCATGTACTCTCTCCCACTAAGGTGTATTTGGTTGAGTATACTCCCTAGAGCCTTAAGCATTGGCCCTGAGCTCATGCCCATGACAATTCTTGAGTAGTGGGCCTATCTAAGGCCTCCTTGATAGTCTGGTTGTGTGAGATATGTACTCCCCTTGGTTTAAGGATCGTTAAGTTGAGTACATGGCTCTTGGGGCTATGTGAGAGTATAAACTATTGAAGAAAAGACTAAGAACATTATTTGACACATAGTATTCAATATATAGATTTTTCTAGTATCAGTAAAATCTGTGTCCCATTCACTGAGAGAGACACATTTTTTTTTTTTTTTTATATTTAATGCTAATTTTTTATATATTTTATACTTTATAATTTAATGCTACTATGTACATATGACCGTTTAGTTGATGGTTTTATTTTGCTGATATGACAGAAATAAACAATTTTGAGACAGAGTGGCTGCACAAATACTTACATATCAAAACAATCATTTATTACAGATCAGGCTTCAGAATGAACATTTACTTACATGTTGCGCCATCATAGTCATGTCCACCTTTCACTAATAGTATGTTTGCAAAACTTGTGTTCAATTGTGCCATTATTAATTATGCCCTACTGACATGATCAGGCACTTCGTTAAAAATATTAGAATCCTTCGAAAGGTGTGCAGTGACAATGTTCTTCCACAACTAAGAACAACACAATATTTGGAAAACTTAGCAGGCATCTAAATCTATTTTTTTATTCTAATCCTGTTGTATTATCTGTATAGTCCTCTCTAGTGTAATTATAGCCCTCAGATTAGTTTTACAGTAGCATTTTGCAGTTGTCTAAATGTGTTAAGTAACGTCTAATGTGATCCAAAAGCTCCTGTCTGTCTTAACAGATTTAATCCTTAGAATAAATCTAAGCTCTGGATTTACAAATAAACTATCAATCATTTGCATTGTGCCTGTAAATAATTCTGCACTTAAGAGTGTTGCTGTCACAAGCATTTTTGGTTATGTCAGTTATATTAAAAATAATAACTGTCATGTATGTTGTTAAAAGTAGATACGTTTTTATAGAGGTCATAGGTCACTGAGTTCCTGTATCACTATTGTGTCTCTAGGTAAACCACTTCACTGTGAAAAGCTCC
This sequence comes from Hypophthalmichthys nobilis, assembly GCA_037950665.1. Taxonomy (NCBI): domain Eukaryota; kingdom Metazoa; phylum Chordata; class Actinopteri; order Cypriniformes; family Xenocyprididae; genus Hypophthalmichthys; species Hypophthalmichthys nobilis. The sequence goes on along the minus strand of CM075481.1, from coordinate 26,299,695 downwards.
AGAGAAGCTGTGAAGTGTATTGTACAGAAGTGCTAAATGATAAATAACTTAGTTGACTATTTATCTTGTAAATCTTTGCTGCCATGTAAACCAGCAATCGCTTGCATCGGTGGCCAAGATTCTAATTAGTATTGTGAGAACTGCAGTAGCATAATGTAATGACTTGCACATAATAGTAATGATGGTATGTTTAAAATGCAGTTGGAGTATACAGATGACAAAAAAGAGAGTCAGGATGTTCTGGTTGGTGTGATCTTTGGTAAGATTCTTTACCAAAACCATTACTAGTTACCATTATAAGTGATTGTTTATTTGGTTCAGTATGGGTGTTGTTGAAAATAATTTCATGATATGTCCTGTATATGAATTCATCTTACCGTGAAAGCTTTGCATTGTCAAGAGATGTCCGGGGGAAAAAAAACCTCATCTAGACTATCATTAACTAGAATAAACCAGTCTGGAAAATGGATAAAGTAATCATATTACTGATTTCTATAATTTTATACTGACACTGCACAGTTTAGTCTAGTTTGGTTTTCAAATATGTTCTTTAAGATTTGACTCACTGCCCACACTGATCAAATATGTTTAGACAGTGTTATCAATGTCATACTGTACCTTGTGAGTTCAACTCCATGATATTGTAGACAGAGCAGAAGCAAAATATTTTTTTCCCCACAATGACAACAGCTCTTAGTTGTTGTATAAGAAGTTGTTGTATTTACGTCATGCTGATGCTTACATCATCACCACCATAGCAACCATTGTAAATAGTGACATTGACAACACTGTCTAAACATATTTGTTCAGTGTGGACAGTCATTCAAATCTTAAAAAACATATTTGAAAACCAAACTAGATTTGTATGCTGTGTACATAAAATTAGAGAAACTAGTGATATGATTACTTTATCTATTTTCCACCTCATTTCCTAGCTACAGTAAACAACAACTACAACAACTAAGAGCTGTTGTCATTGTGGGAGAAAAAGAAAAAGAAGGAATTTTGCTTCTGCTCTGTCTATAATAACATGGAGTTGAACTCACAAGGTACATGAGAGAACCGAGCGACAGCAACTGACTCATTCATTCATTTACTATTCAGTACTTTGTGTCACGTCATGTCTCATAGTTCGCTGAAAGAGAAAATGTGACTCACTGTGTCCCATATAACAAAGAAGAAAAAAAACTAGTTGATCAAACATTTTTTTTTTTTTTTCAATAAAGAAGAAAAAAATCAGTAGATGTCACACACTTGTTACGTGTATACAGGGAAGGAAAAGCAGCTTTCCTTTTTTATTGGGAATCTAAGGTCTAATTGAGGAAATATTCAAACAGGCTGCCATAGTATGAATCTGACAACAGTGATTTACCATGCTATAAATACCACAACATCCAGTACATCCTAACTCATTTTTTCCTCACCTGTATACTCTAACTGCATATTAAACATCATTACTACTATGTGCAAGTCATTATATTATGCTAATACAGTGCTCACAATACTAATTAGAATCTTGGCCACCGATGCAAACAATTGCTGGTAATCGGTTTATGTGGCAGCAATTGACAGCTGTTTAAATCCCCTCTATCTATCTATCTATCTATCTATATCTATCTATCTATCTATCTATCTATCTATCTATCTATCAATCATCTATCTATCTATCTATCTATATCCATCCATCCATCCTCAGTGCAGTTTATTCTGCCCAAGAAACACCCAGTTAAAACAATGTGACCTCGTGAGTATGTATTTTATGTAAAGATTTACTTACTGTATGCTTGCATACACAATAAAACATACGATTTTGACATGGTTGATACTATTGTATTTATGATAATTGAGATTGATCAATATGCTGTGACTCAAAAAAATGACCATAAAATATACCAAAAAAGTAACATAAAATAATCATAAAAGTAATTCATTTTATTTGTGCACTGTAATCCAATCTTCAGAATCCATATGAAGTTTATTTAACAAAGTTCGGGAGGAACACATTCAGATAATCCATCAAATCAGCACAAGAGGAAGCCTATATATATATGTGGCCTTCTCTCAGCTCTGTTCCACAACAGTTTTCCAGCATCCCTCCGCCACCCCAACTCCTCACTCTTGGCTGGTTCCTATTCCAGCCAGGGATATCGGGGGGAGTACTCCGGGTTTGGACCAAATTCTGAGCTCGAGCCCTCCCCTTGCACAGCATACTAAATATGCATACTTTTTACCCTGTTTGATTATATGTGCGTGTAAAGTAATGAAATTATTATTATTATTATTTTGTTAGGAACAGACCCAAATTCAAGCCTAAATTCAAAGATCGTCAAATCCCACAATGGTTACAAATTCAAATTTTGCCGCATTAAGAAGCATTATGGCGCTTGTGTAAATCCCATACATCAGTGATATCAAATGCTCATTGACTCTTACATACTTTATCACCGGTTGTGACTTGAGATATGCACACCTTTGTGGAGTGCATCAGGATTTTCAGCAATTAACAACTTCATTTCTGCTCTGTACCTCACACACAACTATTTTATACCACCATGCAAACACATTGTTATTTAGACTATTTTGGTACTGCTTTTTAAAATTTATTTAGCAATATAAATTATGGTGATTACACTTACATTTTATAAATAAATAAATAAATAAATAAACATTTTTTTCTTTATAAAGTATATATTTTTAAGAAGTGGTCATTCTTGTGTTTGAAGGTAGGATTAGGATTAGTTAGCTAAAAATTGTTAATTGCCTGTTTCAAATTTAACTCCTATTATGTTTTTATATTATTTTTATACTTTCTATACAAATTGTTTAGGTTTGGGAGTAAAGTTAAGGGATCTAAATATATAAGTATATAAATGGTAAAAATTACAAATATATTTATATCTTTCTATACCCGTAATTATGTAATAATGCACTTTTTAGTTATTGCCAATACATCCATATTGAACGTTTCAGTATCTATCCATATGTACAAACACTTTTTGAAAAACAACACATTCCAGCACCAGATCACCTCTTATTTAACAAACAATTGAATTGACACCCTGCTAGTCAACTGGAGATGTTTCATTTGTATTAGTTAATTCCATGCCATGAAATGTTTCAAAAAGTGGTGGGGACATGTCCCGCCCAAAAATTACTCCTATGCTGTTTTTGTTTTAGCATGTTGCTTATTAGAAGGTTTATCTTAAATAGATTTGCCACAATAATAGACTGGTCTGGGGGGAAAAGTCTCCATGAACAGTTATGTAGAAAAAATAAATAAAAAAAGGCATCGGAATTTCTGTTTCATTCAAAAGTATATTACTTCACAGCCATCCATCCATCCATCCATCCAGTAAAGAATTTTCTCTCTCCAAGCCAAGTGGGTAATATGCTAATGCCGTGATTTAATGCTAATGCGCTCTTCAGAGTGACACACTCACTCTTGGGAAGTGTACACATACTCTGACCTGCTTGTAGATGTTATTAAACTTTGCTTCCTTCGAGTTCCGCTTGTCCAGATTATTTAACACAAGGGATGAAGCCGAGCTGGCCGTAGAGTGCTGCAGTCTGTGCTTCTTCAGATCACTATATCAAGATCACAAATTGAATTTTGTTTCACCTAGACAGCACTGAGATTAAATGGAGAGCAAACACAGTGCCTGGCTTCTGTTTTTTTCTAATTTTCAAGATCTGCCAAAACCTTTATTCAAAATTCAAGAGATCTACCTATGAACTCAAACAAACAACTCAAACAAAAGAAAAGACTGTAAACCACAGATTTAATGTGCTGTGAAAACTGAGCTATGACCTCAGAGTTGCTCATTGATTTTGCAGAAGAAAAAAATCTAATTTAAATGTAATCCCTAAAAATCTGTATTGTACTGAATGTGTCTGTGTACATCTAAATCACTTAAACATTATTCACATTCACACTTAAACACTAATCACATTCACATTTTACAACAGTACTTTTTAGTACAGTACTTATACTGTGAGGAGAACTCCGCTAAGTTATGAAAGCGTAAGATCCAAGCAATGAAATTTCTTCTGGAAAAATTTGTTCCAGTTTGTATAGACATTATCTGCAATAAGGAAAAAATCAGAGCAACTATTTATATTTGTTTCATTGTTTGTTGTTTATATTTGTTTGCTATTTATATTATACATGAATATTTGATTAAATATTTTCTTTATTTTGGAGACATGCAGTATGTTTTAAATTCAGACCTTTTAAATGATCTCTTCCCAGCCTGTTCTCATTGTTAATACGTAGGTATTGATACTTAACATTTTACACAACATACATTTTTGTACATTTGGATAGATGCTGAAATGTACAAAATGGACGCATTGACATTTAAACTTAAACATTGTCATGTATTTACAGAAAAGAAGTAAAATATTTACAAAACATTTATATCATAAATATATTTTTATAATTGCCCTTTTACCATTTTAAAGATACATTTTAGATCCCTTAACTTTATCCCCATACTTAAACATACCCTTTTTACAGAGAAAATAAAAAGAATATATAAAATGTAATGGACAGAAATATGTAGGAAAATGACAACTTTAGTTGCAATGTAACATTAAAAAGATATTATATGTAGCTGCTAATCCCACTCCAACCACTAAAACTACCCATAACCATTTCTTAAAAATAAGTACAGTTATGAAGAAAAACATAACAGAGAGACAAGTGTAATTACAATAATTGGTTTATTGCAAAAATGTCAAAAGTGGTAAACAAAGTAGTGTAAGTGACAATCACTGCTGTAAAACCTGCCGTAAAGCTTCTTTAGGAGGGAATTTTTTAATTTATAATGAGTTCACTAGGATTTGATGTTTACGGTTGCTGCTGAGAATGAAGATCGCTAAACTAAGGCTTGAATTTGTGTCTGTTCCTCGCAATCATATGGATTCTGAAGATTTGGATTACAGCACACATATTAAATGTATTACTTTTGCGTTTTTGGTGTATTTTATGGTTCTATTGTCAGTCACAGCATAGAACTATACTGAGAAATCACCTTCTGTGTCCCACAGCAAACAAAATAAATACTACCTGATAAATAATGGTTAAACGATTACAGAAATGTTATTTATTTTAAGGTCTTAAAGTGTAGTCATGTTTAATATTGTATCCTTCGAAACAAGTTTGCAGCAGAAGTCAGACAGAACAGAGCGAAATGTTATCATTTCACATTAAGATGAGTAAACTGTTTAATAAATGTGACTGAAAACATAATGTCATTGATATGACAACTGAATTCAATAAAATCAAAATATTAATGACACTATTTTAATATTCATAAATAAGTGTTTGTACATAAATAATTTACATTTTAGTGTTGTTCATTCGTAAATAATTTATGTTTTAGTGCTGCCAATACGTCAATATTGTAGATTTCAGTTTCTTTGGAAATGCAAGTAAATGTAAGTGTGATAGAACCACACTTTACGTAAAAATACATATGAATACTCCTGATATCTCATTGCTCTTCTCTTCTGTAAGTTTGTCGTCCTCTTGATCTTAACATTTCTTGAAATTGTATGTGTCTGTGTAAACATCTGTGAAGAGGCAGAGAGCACAGGTTCTTAATGAGCCTCAGGCGGAAATCCATGTGCTTTTCAGGATTAACCACAATCTGGGCATGTTTGCTTGGATTCCAAAAGAAAAAGATTGCAAGTCACAGCTTTAGTGTGGTGTGAAAATTGAGGCATGACCTCAGAGTTGTTTATTGATTTTGTAAAAGGTATTAGGAAAGCTTAAGGAAGTAGCAATGCCTTTTTACTTGCTTGTGTTATGGGTCAGATTCAGGAGGTAAATGCAATCCCTAGAAAGCCATAACATCTAGCAAAACTATGGGAAGTAAATGGCAATGTAATAGCATTACTAACACTTATAACACTATTCACATTAAATTAAACAGTCCTATATCATACTGTGAGGTCATGAAAATTCAATAGTCATGACCTTCAGTAGCACTGCTTCTGATTTAGTCCTTTTAATGAGTTTCAAAATCCACTCTAAGCATATTCCCACATGTTATCTGAGATAATCTGATTATAGTATTTAACTGATAGATAGGTAGACTCTCTCTCTCTTGGATCATTACCACTGAGTTGGTCTCAGCGCTTACAATAAAACAGTTTATTTTTCTTTGTGTCCTTTAACTTAACCCTCTAGGCAACAGGTGTCTGCGATCACTTGCATTTTTCCCTGATATCAGTGGAAAGAACTTAAAATACTCTATCGTTTCTGTCCCCATCACCTCGATAAACAAATCATCCAGCATCGCCAGGTTACTCTACTTTTCATTGAGTTTGGAAGAAGACGTTGCTGTGACGAATAAAGGCTGATTTATACTTCTGTGTCGAGTGTACACCGTAGCTACGGCATAAGGCCCCGATATACTTCAAACGAAATCGAAGAACGAACTGATGTGACGTCATTTCGAACAAAATCAGGGCAAAACGAAGTTCGTTTTGTGTTCTTTTTGGAAGTTCGAAACGGCTTGCCAAAGCAAACTTTCAGGAAAAGTTCGCTTCAGCTGCAAAACACCTTCGTACTACCATTGGTCCGTGACGATAACGTAATAGGAGGAGTGTGCCGAGGCTCCGCCTTCATTCACGTGGAACCCTTCTCTCTGACTCATTTCATTACTCGAGTTTGTTGAGGTAAGATCTCCACGGGTGAAAACATGAACACACTGGATAGCCGCTTTTATAGTACAAAATGAAGTTGTGCTTCTGATGAAATGAGGCATGGACACTGTTTTTCATGTTTGATACTGTAAAGCTGCTTGCTTTTAAGCAATCTATTGAATAAAGTGCTATATAAATAAACGTGACGTGACTGGAGTGCTAATTTGCAGAGCTTGTGCTAACATACCAATATTGTTATGATCAGACGCTTTTCTTATGCTTTCTATAAAAAATGCTTGCAGTTTTCTCATTTTTGTTGTGTTTATTTTATAACTGAGAAGAAAGTGTACAGCACGTATACATATTCATCTAACTGTCGCTCTCAGCAGTTCGATTACAGTATATCGCTGGTCACACATTTCGAACTTCGTTTTACTCCTAAACGAGGAATGAAAAAGAACTTCGTTTGAAGTATATCGGGGCCTGTAGGCTGTTTGTACCACACGTAGTCTACAGCGTAGCCTGACGTGCACCTCTGCAAAAATGTAACAACGCGTCAATTCTATGCGGACCGCAAGCGCTGTGATTGGACTGCTAGAGCCCCGCCCTCAGGTCAAAAAACTGCCGTGGAGCAATAGGAGAAGAGCGAGCATTTTCAACTTCCATAGGAATGAAAAACGCTCTGTTTCAGAGGACACATGCAGTCAAACTGCAACAAAAGTCATTACTTATTTGCCGCTTCTCTGCCGCTTCTATTTGTAAGTTTCTCTGACAACGTACATGACAAGCTGCTTCTTCTTCGGCTTATGTCTTGATACTCAACATGACTGCGGACACTGCCTACTAGTGGTCTGCATGCACGGTGACGCGGACTATGATGCAGAAGTATAAATGAAAACAGATGCATAGCCTACGGCGCAGAGGCTCCAGCGTAGGTCCGAAGCAGAAGTATAAATCAGCCTTAAAGGGATAGTTTACCCCAAAATGCAAATTCTGTCATCATTTACTCACCCTCAAGTTGTTCCAAACCTGTATAAATTTCTTTCTTCTGTTGAACACAAAGGAAGATATTTTGAAGAAAGTTTGTAACCAGGCTTCTTTGGGGCACCATTGACTTCCATAGTAGGAAAAAAAATACTATGGAAGTCAATGGTGCCCCAGAAATGTTCAGTCTCCCATATTCTTTAAAATATCTTCCTTTATGTTCAGCAGAAGAAAGAAATGTATACAGGTTTGGAACAACTTGAGGGCGAGCAAATAATGACAGAATTTTCATTTTTGGGTGAACTATCCCTTTAAGCCTTGAATTTACCTCAGAAGAAGAATGCAATGCACGGCTTGATAAATGCTGAAATATAAAATCTAGGGAACCTTTCATAGCATCTAATGTCCTATACCGTTGTCCGATGACGTTTTTATATCATAATACGATATAAAAGTAATATGATTTTTACACTGTAGTATGATGAATGTTACAGTCTAAGAATGTTTAGACTAGTGTTTACTGTGAAATACTGTTTGTGAATATTAGCTCAAACATAGATGTTTATGTGATAAACAATAATAATTTAGTTTCTAAAAAAAAATATATATATATATGTTTTTGTACTTTTGTGCTGCATGTGTGCCTCTATATACAAAAAAACATGTTTTTGTTATGAGTGGGCAACATTAGTATTAGTGATTGCTAATGCAATAAAATAGTTACAACATGCTCACAGTGCCTTTTTTTCTGTGACCAAATACCTCTGATGAGTCATGCAAACACAAACTTTCACACAAGTTCTTTTTTCTATGACAGTGCTGTTCAACTACATTGGACTGATATTCTACATGAACATGGTAAATCACTGACTACTGATGGTGGGGCAGTTTTTTTCTTAAGTGCATGGCAAAGAAGCAGCAAGCTTCATTCTTACTTTGTTTCCACATTGATATGCCCATTAGGGGAGGGTCACTATCTTCCCAGGTGTGATATTCATGGCCATTGACATTCTCTCGCATATGGCCATTCTAACACCAAAAAGTGTAAACATTTAAATCAATATATTGTTTTATATAAATGAGTGGTCATAATGATTTTCACATCATTTTGTAATTAGAACTCTTGTGAACAGATTTTCAGTATGTTTTATGGCTTTATTTCAGTAACTTTTTTTTTTTTTCACTTACCATGCATAAACACCATTTTCTCAAAACTACAAACTTTTACATACATGATGCTCACACTGAAGCATAGTTTGTGCTGAATACAGCTTAGTCAGACTTTAGCAGTGAAAATGTTATAAGTAACTGAAATAAGCACAAATGTCAGAGCATGTCAAAACATCTCCAGGGTCAAGAAAGCACGTCAGACCCAAGAGGGTTAAATATTTTCATCACGTGCCATGGTTTCAATGCTATGACGTTCCCACAAGTTAATACTGTATGTCCATTTCGGGTCAACGTACATCACAATAAGAATGGAGCATCTGTCTTCCTTCAGTGACTCGTTGTGTTGTACCACACCACATTCAGTGTAGACAGCCTATGACTGAGTTGAATGAGTTCTATTGGTTTTTGATCAGTAGGAATGACTTCTCATTAATATGGTTAATGAGTGATAACAATCCAGACAATGTTAGTAATTCTCTTTATGCTCTACTAAAGAATTTTTCTCATAAATAAGGCAAAAGGCATATTCGCAATATGTAAACTGGAAGAGATATGAACAGAATTACATTAAAATGGGGTTTTATCTAGGTTTGACAGCCTTTTTTTTATCTGGTTTTGTTTATTTGCTTGTTCCTTTTTCTTTTCTTTTTTAGCAAAAAAAAAGTTTGAGATTTGTGATTGTCAGGTTTTTACTCCCTTCAAACTAAAATGGTCACTGTTTCATTACATCAATGCTGAAAAAACACTCTTATCAGAATAATTTCTGTTAAGCTTGTGTATATTTTTAGTTGAAGCTGTTAAGTTTTTAAGCAATATCTCATGGGGGTTTTTCCTTTGTGTTTTATATAATGACGACTAGAAGGTGCTCTAGGCATATGCTTTCCTTGATTGGTTTTCCCTGAATAGAAATGCATTGTCGTTGAATACAAAAGTAAAAGAGTGACGCACATTCCTTGCATTTTTCTAAATGAGAGTTCTGTGTCTTTATTAAAATCAACACATTAATGATTTGTCTCTCAACCACCCGCGACCCACCCACACTTACTTGGAATGTTATTTTGTATTACTTGGCTGGCCCAATCCGGCGGATTATCTGATGCGGATATAACTGCGATCCACGCATCACTTTCGTGTGCTCTCGCAGAATGTCCTGAGCGGCTCCGTTCGAGGCCAGCAATAGGCCTATTTCACACTTCCGGGTTTTTGGCTTCCGGAATGATCCACGCCGGGTAAAAGTTTTTCCGGTTACAGTGATAGATAGCCTCGATCAGAACCAGCTCGGGAATCAAAGTTGTTTTACAAATTAAATGTCATTAAAATGTTTGAATGGTCTTGGTGAATTATTGGTGAGACTACAGAGCTCTCATTAAGAGCTACATTTAATAAATAATTTGAAGTGATGGCGGTTAAACTGGTTATATTCTTTGTGTCTGTTTGGCGCGGCTGTGCATTATCGCGCTCCATGTGCTGTAAAGACAGTGCCTGCGTCTCAACGTGCATACTATCCATCCTAAATAGTAGTCTATGTGACATTAGTAATATTCATTACTATTTAGGGTGGATAGTATGCACATTGGGATGTATAGGGTGTTTTTCGCGACGTGCAGGGGAAATGATCAGCTGGCAGCTCCCTTATCACGCAAGCCTGATCCTCTGATTCATGAAACAGGACCGCTCGCACCCTGGATATTTCTGGATATATATAAACACTTCAGTCATCTCTCACTCATATTTTCCTGTCGTCATCATCTTAAAGTGTGTATTATGCACAGTATTATTGTGCTGTTGCAACATTAGTGCAGAGACTGATAGTTGTGTACAGTGTGGTGTTGGAAATTAATTATGTCTTAGTTTAATTATTTTAATCGATCAGGATTAGTTATAACATATGCTTGAATGTGGGATATAATGCCATATGAGATTAATACATGCTATATATTTTTAAAACGTATTAAACTCACTACAATATTATGTATCTCATGACTTTATACCCCCCATTGAAGTATATATTGGGAGTTATTTTTTTTTAATGAATAGATTATATAAGTAATGTTCGTCGTACGTGATACGATCAAGGGAATTGCTGAATGAGTAGCTGCGTAGCCTATACTGTATGACAGCTGGTAAAATAAACCCACCTGCCGGTAAATTCGAGCAATGGTCTGAGTGGCCATATAAGCTACAAACAAGTAGAAAAGAATTTCTTTGTAGATTATACAACAGCAACTTGGAAAACAGACAAAACAAGAAGCAAAGCAAAAAAAAGGTAAGAAGCGATATTGAGAAAAGAGCATATCAATCTAAGAGCCGTAGACCCATAGCGGAACTAACTTTACCCCGCGTCACGTGATTTCCGATTCTTGTGAAAAAGGCCTATTTGTAGGGCTGGAGTGAAAGCGATCTTTTGGGCACAGAACCCCATTTTCTGCAGTGGGGATGGGCAGAATGGTTCGAGAATGGACACAGGATGGAAAGCCGCAACGGAACCGTGGTAAAGGGGTATCTGAGCATGTTACTGCCTGTCTGAGTTTTTTCAACACTCGACAGCCGGAGGCGGCAGGAAATTTGACGGAGGCAGCCACCTTGTAATTCTCTATGCAGGAAAAACCCTGATGTAATAATGGTAGATGTAATAACTCTCATCGGGAATGAGGAGATGTTATCTACCTCTGCCGGCTCCCGGACACTGATCGCATCTATACTGGATCACTTCCCTTAGGTTTTGCTTCTTTTTTCCTCGTCTCGCACCTCCTGCGTGACTTTCTCCTCAGCGGAGGAGGGGCATGAGCCACAATGCTGGCCTTCTTGCCCTGTCTTTAATCCTCAGGCCGAGATGGGCAAGGCCCCGTCGTCTGTTTGGGCGCAGACTTGGACTGGCACGGTATATAGATTTTAAAACCGGCCGAGTGAACTTGCCGACCACCACCTCAACGGATGTGCCAAACAATTCAGAGGGTGAAACCGGTGCATCGAGAAGAAAGCCCTTCTCTTTCTCACCGATGCTGGCCAGGTTCACCCACAGGTGCCTCTCCATGGCCACCATTGCAGCCATCGATCTACCAATCACGGCAGCAGTTTGTTTAGTGGCCCTGAGAGACAGCGCTGGCAACCGCCTCAGGGGAAAGACCCTGACCCTGGTCCAAGTCTTTCAGCAAGTCAGCCTGGTAAGCCTGAAGCACTGCCATAGTGTGCAATGCAGCCCCAGCCTGACCTGCTGCTGAGTATTGTATGCCCAAGTGAGATGTTGTCTTAAGGGGCTTGGATGGCAGGGCTAGAGCTTTCAAAGTCGATGTTTCCCCCAGTGAGAAATAGCTTGCGAACGTCTCATCAATAGGGGGCATCGACATGTATCCATGCTCATGCTTCCCCTTGACATTTACATAATTCATATGCTGATGCTGATGAATGCGTGCTGAATACGAATTCTTCCTTGCCTTCTCGATCTGGAAGGCATAGAATGGCTCCTTCTCATGCCTCCATGGCAGCTCCGGTCTGGCCGTAGCACGTTCCATAACCTCCAACAGCTCAACATACCTAGGGCAGGGAGGCTGATAGGGCTCAGTCATCTCAACTTCTTCGCTCTCATCAGCCACCTCCTGCTCATCCTGGCATCCTGGCCTGACAACACATCTTCCTCCAGCAGCTCTTCAACAAGCTCCATCTGAGACCAACACGATCTCAGTCTTCTGTTTGCCTCAGTGAGAGCAGGACCCAAGCCACGAGGTACAGATGCATGCCCCTCCTCTCTCGAGAAGAGGGACAAACGAGAGCAGAGCTCTCGCCCAAACAGTGAACTAAAAAACTACTCATAGACAACTAGTTACATAGTCTATATCTCCTTTAGTTTGCTAAGGAGCTCCAGGGAGTGGGGGCCATAAAAACTTCTCCAAAAAGTGGAGTGGCCAGACAACACTACAGCTGGAGGCTAGATAGATAGAAGAGGCCCAAAGGAGAGCCTACAACTCCAAGCTACACTCTATGTTCAAGCCATAATAAATTGCTTTCTTACTGTACTTCAAACAAAACAGTCCCTGAAGACAAAGATGAGGATGACATGTTCTCTAGGTGACCTTTTTAAACCTCACAGTCACACTAGTAGTGACATCAAAGGCTGTCGCCGGCCAATACAATTGTCGCGTTTTAACACGTGCTTCAGACACCGGTCACACAGAGGAATTACTCAACGTCCTAGGATGCAGTGCGAGTTCCCATTCTAAAGGGAACTGTTATGTTTGCTCTTGAAATGTGACAGTGAAAACAAAAATAGCATTTCTTCTCCCAATTTTAAGGGTGACAGTTCTATGGAGTTTGCTGTGGTAATATATCTCTTTTTTTTTTTTTTTGTTAGCACTTTTACAGTTTGTCATCAAGTGGAATAACTGGTTCCATTACACTCACTCTTTCTTTCAATACACAGTTGAATCTTTACATTTTAAACCACATTAGTATCTATTTATTTAAATAGATTAATTTTCCATCCATCAGTCAGAAAGCATCTGTTCTGTATGTAATCCCACTCATGTCAGAATAATAAGAAGCTTCACTACCTCTCTGAAAGCAATGAATCATCCATGATTTATTCATAGACAGCTGGTGAATGTTGTACATCTTTTACAAATAAATTATAACAGTGTTTGTTTAGTTCAGCTCACTGGCCTTCTTGCATGCATGCAGATAACATATGGACATCAATATGCTGTATGAAACTTCTCACAAATGCATTTTGATTTTTTCAAAAGAGTTCTTGAAAATAAAGCCTTGCTGTGGTTAGCCACTGTTAAAATCTTAAGTCTGTTTCCAAGAGCTTTGAAATTCACCAGTTAAATATCCAGCTTTGATTTGTTACAGATTGGACATAAGCTTGAATAACTTGTTAGCATTTTTGAAGTAATACATTTGTAGTTTACAATTTTAAGATTCTATATAAACATCTTACATGTCCAATTAAAAGTCCACATTAATATACCCTCAACCATTAGAGTCAAGGGATGCAATGAATATAGTTCTGAAATTTCTAAACATACCAGGTGGGCTTAGAATAGTACTGGCATCATCATCTTCCTCATCTACCTCATCTTCACAAACTAAGAATAAAGTTACAACTATTTGTTAATTTATTGTCACATATTCACTTGTGTTACTTACTACAGCCCACCTTGCTGAATAGTCATGTTTATAACATAGTAATAGATGTTTTTAGGTAATGGTAATGGTAGTTAATGATTATATTCAAATGAATCTGCCACAGAAAATAGTTGCCAGTGCATTGAGGTTTGTATTAAAGGGATTAAAGTGAAATCTCTTACTAAAATGGAGCAAAACGAGAGCTCCCTCCTTTTGTACATTCACTGGCATAGGCTTGAAATTTTTCTTGGTTTATTACAAAAAAAAAAAAAAAAAAAGGACAAAGTAAAATAAACCAATGTGGGATTTGAAGCCAGGACATTCTACAGTAGAGAAAAACATCAAAAAAGAATTTTTGGTAACACTTTATTTTAGGGTCTTTTAACTAATTGCTTATTAGCATGCATATTAATAGAATTTAAAACCGTTTGTGTCTTGTTGTCTAAACTACTAACAGTACACATTTTTCCCCTCACCTAGACCCACAAAAGATAGTACACTTTCTTTCTTTAAAATAAAAAATAAAAGAAAAAAGAAATACCATGCAACAAAGAAGTAATTCAGAATCACGCTCAGATAAATGTTGATTTGATTTTGTGTCATTTTAAAAATGCAAGTCACAGAATATTCTGTTTTCTTGAATCAACTGTGTATGACATACCGTTGTGCTTTCTGACACTGTGGCTGACTCTTTACTTTCATTCCATCCATGTCAGTGGCTGATGCCTTTTGAAGTTTTCATGGTTCAAAGTGTGACAGCCAAGATGAGTTTGAGACTCTTTCTATAGCGACCCAAATGAAATGGATGTCCAAGAGCAATTAAAAAAAATCTCATGGAGCTAAGCCTTTGATGCACTGTTCTCATCCGACTGTTGAATAGTAAGATTTAAAAAGATGAAGGAACCGAAGGACTTTACCACTGGGGTGGTAATTGAATGAGGAAGTATGAAAGAGCAGTGAGAAAAAAGAGGTGTGAACAGTGAACACTAACAGTAGGAAATGTTGGGGTCTTAAGCACTTCTCTCTGCTGCTAATACTGACTACAATAACCAAAGTCCTCTCCCTGCTGAACATTTGATTGGGATAGCAGAGCTCTTGTCAAAAATCATTCTCCAAGAGATTTTTGAAACTGGAATGGAAAATCGAAGGAGCTATAGTGTTGTATGAGAAGTGCATACATAAGCTGGTGTCAGTGAAATATTTTTTGACTGGAAATTGATTCCTTTGCACAGTCCTGCTCCACTGTTCAAAAGGACACGGTTACTGTGCAATAGCATTGCTTTTATTGCCTTTGATTGAAATCAGAACGTTTTTTATATATGTGTTTGTATAGAGTGAAGTTCAATAATCTGAGACTTGCATCTCTTATATTTTGTATTTTAAATTAATTATATCATCAGTATAACAATTTCAGAAATAATTATTTATATTTATATATATTTTAATTACATCTATTGTAAACATGTAAAAATCTGATGGTCCAAATTATTTGAAAAAAAATTCCAATTAAAGATCATTTTGTGTGCATTAATGGAAGCAAGAAAATCTGACCTTCAGTAGTAATTCACCTTGGTAGAAGTCAAATTTGACAAACAAACAAACAAACAAATAAAAATAGTGCAGATTTGTAAATTCTTGTGGTATCATCCTAGAATATATTCAATTGTTCATTATTGTTTATTTTTCATTTCTCTAGATCCTGGCAAATATCATAATTTTCATATGTGGGAACCTGGCAGGAGCATACCATAAACACCTGATGGAACTGGCACTAAAGCAGACATATCAAGACACCTGCAACTGTATAAAATCACCCATCAAACTGGAGTTTGAGAAGCGTCAGCAGGTTCAGTATCAGTCTTGGTTTACTTTCTATCAGTTCTGAAGTCATGATTTATCAGCTGGTAGTGACTGAAATTGAAAGGCCTGCCAAACAGTCTCAAAACCTGAGATATTTCCTTTAGCAAACCACTGAATACTGATGGTGACTTAACATTGAGGAATTCAGGAGTGGACTGTGTCTAATACTGGAATACCAGAAAGCTTTTGTGTTATGTGACAGATTGCTGAGAGAATGACAGAACCAGATTAGATTAGTGTTAAAATAATAGTCCCTCAAACTCTTATGACGCATCAAACAAGCTTAATGTTTAATCTACATGCACATTTTTGCAGATGTCTTTATATATTTGAAAGTTCATTATATGTGTATATTATACATTGCATGAAAGCTAAATGTTAAGTTTATTATGGCTTATTTTGTAAAGTGAATCAGAGTATATGGATGGAATGTTTTTTTGTTAAGAAGTTTTTACAGTTTTTTCATGTAACTTCAGGAAGAATGACTGATGACTGGGAAACTTGTTGGGAAACAAGTAAATTAAAATATCTATTATACTAAAAATAATTTCATATCTTTTACATTGATTTTTTTTTTAAATAAATATTTCAATCTCTACTCATATTACAGCAATATCTTTCATATATGTATCCACTTACACATTAAAAACTCCAAAAAAAAACTTTGGAAGAAATCAGTCCAGACCAACTTTATCTCTAAATTCACTGGGAAATTAAACCATAGAGGTTTCCATGCCCCATGTGACATTTTTTTGATCAGATTCAGATTGTTTCTTTTTTAAAGAATTTATTTATATATTTATTGTAGGACTACTATCAAAGGATTGCACCACCACGTAATCAGTTTTCAGTGAAAATTAATTTGTATGTTCAGTCTGAACTCAATCCTGCTCTGTAACCTGACACAATCATAGCCAATCCTAACATATTTAATACTAATTATACAGCTATGTGGAAAAGGGATTTTGGATCAATCTGATTAATGGGCAGCTACTGTACTCAGCACAATGCTGCAGACCTGGTCTTAAATGGCAATGTGTAGACTCATAGGAAGGCTGCGAGGGATAAGGGTGCTATTTGAGATAGGACTGCAGAAACAAACCAAAGTGGTGTTGATACTAGGGATGCACCGATACCATTTTTTAAGGACCGAGTATGAGTACCAATACTTTTTCCTTGTACTCGCCGATACCGTTACTGATGCCTATACATTTATTAATTTCTCTCTCTCTCTCTCTCTCTTTTTTTTTTTTTGTGTGTGTGGGAACTCGCATTGCGTCCTAAAACACTAATGGGGAACGCCTCCACGGGAACAGGTGTCGTTGTTTGTACGTGTTTATTTCGTATCCTTCAGCGGCTGACGAGAGTGTTGTGCTGTTTGAGGATGCTTTGTCTTTTGCATCCTCAATATCAGCAGTCTGTGTTCTTTACGTTTGAGTGATGTGTGGATTGGTTCGAGTTTCTCACTCTTAATCTCACACATAACTTGTGCATTGTTTGTTTGGGCGAGGAGCACGCGCGTTCAGTTTTTGAGGAAACTGTTTGCTCTCGCTGTGTGTGTGTGTGTGTTTCCCATTGCAACCCCAGTCGCGCGTTGTTTATCTTCACCCGCGTATATGAGCCTTCCTTTCCCTTTTGATCTCCGTTTTGAGATCGACAGGGCGTGGAAGAATCTGTTTTTGTCCCGCATCTGTTTACATCAGCATGTAATTCATACAGATTTCAAAGCTCTGGTCCTGCTCGTATATGACAGGTCATACACGGCAGCAGATTACGTTCTGTGCTCCCGCCCTACCCCCCATGGTACTCTTTATATCTGCCTGAAGCTGGGTCGATGTTGAGTTTGTTCCATTATTACAAACCTTTCTGTTGTTCCACATCGGGCTTGATAGTGAGTGCATCCTTTAGGTCTGCATGAGTATGGCAGGCCTCATTTACATTAAGTCCTCTGCTCATTGCAGTCACAGGTTGAGTTTTGTAGATCGCCTCACTTTTGTGAGAACGGTTATAATTTTAGCGACCTCAGCTCCCTATAGAAAGGATTAAAAGGGGCATTTATTCATCTCAGGTGCTTTACATCAGGCCTGAGGCTGGACTGATGATGTGTTTTTTCCATCATTTGGAACACTTCTGTTTCCAGCACAGAGCTTGTTAGTCAGCGCATCCTTTCAGACTGCAGAGTATGGCAGGCCACTTTTACATTTAGGCCTCTGCTCTTTAAGGTCTCAGGTTGAGCTTTAGGTTACCTCTCCTTTCGTGAGAGCCATTTGAAATTCAGTGACCTCAGCTCCCTGTAGAAAGGAATAAAGGGGGTGGTTATTTTTTGTGTTAGATTACGATATACATTTGTGTGTATATATGTATATATATATAAATATATATATATATATATATATATATATATATATATATATATATACACTTATGTATTGGGGCTTCTAACTGGGGCCCTGGAGCTCCCATGATTAGGGAAGGTTATTGTGATACCCTTACTATGTGCCACCTCTCTTTGTGAGGTTTTTATATAGCGGGTAACGTTTAGAACGAAATATCACCTGTAGTAAATGGCATGGCCTCCTCTCGTTCTGAGAGTCGGTTTTCTAGGCTGTTGCTCATTTGAGCTCCAGATAGTCTATGTCTGGTGCTCAGGCCTTCTGGGCCGCCCTGGTAATCCTTCTGGTTGAGGGAGTTGGCTTCCTCTCGTTGAAGAGAGTCATTTTGCTGAAGCCACCGCTCTGCTGAGCTCCAGGTAATATCACGATTGAGGTGTATGGCCTTTGTTAGGCCCCCTTAATACCTTCCCTAGGTCGAGTGAAGTGGTTTCCTCTCACTAGAGAGTAAAGGGCGATATGCTGAAGCCTCCGCTCCCCTGAGCTCCAGATAGATCATGACTGTGGGTGTCGGCCCCCTTTGGGCTGCCTTGACATTACCCTGTGGTGAGTGAGCTGGCTTCCTCTTGTTTGAGAGTCTCTATTTGAATCCATCGCTCCATTGAGCTCCAGGTGGTGAGTTCACCTGTGTGTTATGAGCCGGCTTCCTTTCTTTAGAGTTGTTAGGCTGAAGTCTCCTCTCCATTGTGCTCCAGGGAGGTCATGAGTGCGTGTGGGTCAGCCCTTCTTTTTGGGCCGCCCTTATATCTGGCCTAGGCTAGTACTTTAGGAGTGTCTTTTAGACAGAGGCAGTTATGCTGTAGCTTTTCCGCCTCCTAGCATGCCATAGCTCAGAGTAGGCTACTCCTAGGAGAGCCTCTCCTGCTTAGGACTGGCAGCTAGTGATCCTAGTACGCCTCCTCTCATTGTGAGAGTCGTCCCTGGCCAGGGCCCGCCTTCTGCATTAGGCTATTAATGCGAGTAGCAGGCTTTGCGGCCTCCTCAAATTGCCTAGGTCGAGCTGGGGCTCCTCTTGATATTAGAGTAAAAGCGCTATGCTGAGCTTTAGTTCCCTAGTGGTGTTAGACACAGACAGATAGCCAGGCTCGCTATGGCAATGCAAATGAGTATTCCAAGCCTGCAATACCTCTAGTGGCTGTTTCTGCTGGAGTTGATTTGCTACCAAGTAGCTGGCCCTCCTTGGGTCTCCTTGGGAGCTATCCTCCCGGTTGAGCTAGGTTCCTGCTTGTCCTAGTTCCCTAGAGTTGAACAGATGGTTATCAGGTAGCCCAGGCTCCAGTGGAGCCTCCCTGATACTAGCCCTGGAATTCTAGATCTGCTAGCAAGAAGTTGGCCCTTGAGCGGGCCACCTTGAAGGCGATCCTCTGGTTGAATAGGTCCTTAGCACGTCCAGCTAAGTTTGTATCCTAACTCTCTAGAGTTATATCAGAGTGTAGGCTCTTCAGGAGCCTCCCTGGTACTTGCGTGAGCTTGGTCAATACTCGTCTCGGTTGAGTCTAATTTGTACTCCCCTTGCATTGAGGGTCGTTCCTTAGAGTTCAGTGCTCGCGAGTTCTGGTCGGAAGGTCGAAGGTCTTTTATGAGACCTCCCTGGTAGATCAGTATTTTAGGCTGTAGGTACTCCCTTCTCTTGTGTGGGTCATCATATAGAGGACCTCGCTCCCTAAGTTGGTCTTAAAGGTTTAAGAGATTCTTTTAGTAAGAACTCCCTTGGTAGATCAGCTCCTGTTGGGGCTGGAGGTATGCCTCTCATTAGGGACCCTATGTAGAGTACTCAGCTTCCAGAGTGCCTCGTTTTAGAAGCGCTCTGTAGATCCTAGGCGGAGCGGAGTAACTCCCCCCGATTGCAAGGGTTTTAAGTGCTTTGCTGAGTCCTGCTCCCCAGGATGCCCGTCTCTACGATCTGGTCTGAGTTGGTTACTGCCAGTTTGCAGTCCCTCTTTCTGGACACCTCCTCTGGAGGCAGGTGCTTTAGAGACTCTGTTTTGGTAACAGACAGATTGCTGGCCAGACTAGGTCACTAAGATAGGACCAGGTCGGCCTCCCTGGTGGCATTAGAGGTAGACTATTCTTCCCTGAGAATTGACTGGCCGGGGCTCCTTTCGGCTCCCTGGCGACATTCCCTTAAAGGGACCCCTTCTGTTTGAAGTTGTTGGTTCCAAGCCCTTAAGCGGCCTTGGTAGGCCTCTGGATATTTCTGTGGGCCTCTTTGAGGCTTATAGCTTGGGCGTTGGCCGTAGGGAATGCTGTCACTGACAGCCTGTTAGACCCGTAGGAGGAGTGATTTTGACATTTCTGTTGGAATTGTCCATCTGTTTTTTTTGTCAGCCATTCTTTGGCATGCACTCCCCTCAGCATGGTGGCGTGGGTATTTCGTTCCCCCATTAGCGTTCTAGGACGCAATGCGAGTTCCCTTTCGAAAGGGAATGTCTCAGGTTACGCATGTAACCATGGTTCCCTGAGGACAGGGAACGAGACATTGCGTCTCCCTGCCATGCCTCGGGCCGCCTGCTGAACAGTCCCTTCGGACGATAAATGGTCAACTTGTTCTCTAGGTTCCCCTTATGTGCGTTTGGGTCGCACTAGTAGTGACGTCATAGGCTGTCGCCGGCCAATATGATTGGCGTGATTTGATAGCGTTTCAAACACCGGTTCCCGTGGAGGCATTCCCCATTAGCGTTCTAGGACGCAATGTCTCGTTCCCTGTTCTCAGGGAACCATGGTTACATGCGTAACCTGAGATGTTTTCCAAGCACAACACAGTGAGACTATTGAATGTACAGTGTCCAATAACCTTCAAAGGGCATAATTACCAATATATATAATTGTTGTTATATAAAAATAAATATAAAACCAATACAACAAATACTATAGAGATACAAATTAAATAAACTTGTTTTTCAGATACAGTGGTCATTATTTACCATATATACATTTTTTTTTTAAACATCTTTTATTGTTTTATTAACATTAATGACAAATATAGGCTACGGACCCTTTACTGTCCTGTTTTCACCCAAATGTTTACGTCCACATAAGCCATAACCGACTGTATTTACGTGAGATACTCCATACCATGGACATTTGACAACTATGTGTGCATTTGACCATTCAGGCACAAGGAGAACTGATTGCACGCTGTCTGAGAGAACTGGGATCGCACACAAGAGAGAGAGAGAGAGCGCGTGAGAGAGAGTGAGAGAGAGCGCTCTGGTCTGTGTCATTCAGCGCGATTCCGCCTATCCTGCCTTCACTAATCAATAACGAATGATTGAAAGCATGCAGTTCGCAATGTGTGGGTTGTCATCATTAATTTTGAAGTTTTGAAAATTTTCATTTTTGGGTGAACTATCCCTTTAATTTCAGGACTCGACAAAATGTTCTGTCGCTTGTCATACAGTAGTTGCTGCTGGTTAGAACAAAAACCTAGATTTACACATCTTTTATCAGTTGTTATTTTATCATATCACAATGTTTTTGAATTTGATTTGTTGCCTAGACTTTCACTCATAATTACTTTGTCTATTTGTTTGACATTAAGTTCTCCGTAGGTCCCCTTTAAAATACTGCAAACATTTATGGTCTCCTTCTCTCAGCCCAGTTGTACCGAATGGAAACCAGGACACTTCTGTGATGTTGGTTTTCAGCTCCCAGTTTAGACAGGGCCACAAAGGCAGATGGTGTGACTGAAACCCACTGCTGTCTCTGTGAAGTCTAAAAGCTGCTGCTGGTGTATTGGCTGTCTTCCATCAGACTATGTGCTCTGCAAGAGGTCAAACATTGCCTCTCTGCTCTTCTCTGGATTAACCTCTTAAGAATATCCTCTCAGGCTGTGGGTGATGAATTGTGCTTTCCACAGCTCAGTGGTCTCTGTTACCACTGCAGCGTTTTGTGCTGTTGTTGTTATTGCAGTAGATCCTAGATTCATCGTATAGCACATTAATTAGTGGAAAAAAAGGATAATGATGCATTTGTCACAGCGCAAATGAATTTATATGGCTTTTATGTAGATGCTAATAAAATTATCAGGATTTTAAAATGATTTTTATAAGTTCATTATGGTTGATTAGGGGAAATGTACCAGACCTATTGGGCAATTAACCTTCTCTTGCGTGTAGCAGTCAAGCTATCATAAGCTTTCATAATGACCCTCCAGACCGTCCCTGTTAGATCTAATTAAACTCATTCACACTTTATGCCTAGTGGGGAAATCTTATAAAATCTCAAATTGAATGTGGTAATCTTGGTTTTACCTTTTCAAAAAAGTCCACCGTAACCAAATTATATCAATCCCAGAAGAATATCACATTACAGATGCCTTTGAATTGTGGATTTTCACATCTCCTGTGAAAAAAAAATGTGAGCTAAGGTATAATTTGCTTTAAGAGATCCAGGAAGGAACGCTAATATAGCAGAACTAATGTGCAGCAGGAATTTTCTCGGCTGCGTAAATGCGGATTAACCACCCACAGATTTGGTATTGCTTAATATTCATTTTTAATGCTGCATTATAAAAGTTATAGAGTTTATTTATTATTTATTATAGATACTATTGTATGCAGCAGACGAACATTAACGTTCGAAAGTTCCAAAACTTGTTGAGATGCCTCTCTGCCTTATGTACATCTAAATGAACTGGTTTGGTTTTATTCAAATCCAAAAATATTATTTAGCATTAATGAATCAACCTAAATACATTAATTTATTCCAACAAAACAATTTTTATGGGTTAAATCAGATAAAATTGCTCTTTAAGGTAACAATTGCTCTTTTTATGTCAACAAACTCTGTTGACCAAAAAGTCTTAAAGGGTTAGTTCACCCAAAAATGAAAATAACAGGCATCATAACAAAGTTATCTAGCTTTTGGAATAACCTTCATGTTGGGAACATTGCTACTGCCTTTAAATGAGGCAGCTTTCCAGGTTATTGAACAGAGCATACTATAGGCTAAATCATGCATTTTTATCACTTATTCCTTTTCAGTCCATTTGTTCAGAAGACTGTGAGCAGTCTTTTATGTAATGTAAGCTTTTATATCAGAGTCAAGTCTCTGCTGCACACATTGAAGGGACAAGCCAGACAAGAGTCTATATGAGATATAATTATCTCACTTCCCCGGTGTGGTGTTTTTTGCTATAGGAACGTCTGTTACTGTCTCTGCTTCCTGCTCACATTGCCCGAGTGATGAAAGCTGAAATCATACAGAGACTACAGGGGCCGAAGTTTGGTCAGGTGGAAAACACCAACAACTTCCATAATTTATATGTACAACGTCACACCAACGTCAGGTACGTCACCCCATACCACAAAATGAGAATTTCTCACTACAGTCACACTCATGAATTATGATGAAGTACGATAACCCTAATTATGAAGTTGGAGCAACAGACATTATCTGCAGTATTGCTTTGTCCACAGACAAATCTACCTAATGTCTTGATTAAAAAAAAACATTCACTGTACACACTGTACAAATAGCTATATCAAAATAAGCAGTCTTAAAATTAATTACAGTATGTATGCTTGGGCAAAGCCTGGAAACTTATGGGGACATCCTTCCCTTTCCTTTCCCAATGTATAGATAAAACATTATCAAAATGATTCCAGTCCGCATAGATCTGCGGAAACGACTAATTTTTCCGTATTATGCGGGCCAGACAAGTAATTTGGCGATGTCACTTTCTAAAAAAAGACGCATCTGCGCACATACACATTCAAATACACAAACATATAGACTAAACACGTAAATGAACAGCAAGAACACATTAAAAATCTTCTGTTTTCAGTTAAAAAGGTGTCACTTTTAGCAGCCCCTAAGTTAATAATCAGTGATGGGAATAACGGCGTTATAAATAAACTGTGTTACTTTTTTCAGTAACGAGTAATCAAACGAATTACTGTTTCCCCCGTTACAACGCCGTTACCGTTACTGACAATAAAATGCGGCATTACTATAATTGAGCTCACTGAAGCGGTTTCATCTGAGTAGGCTCTCTCTCAGTCATAGGACCTGCAATGTTTTTAGTACAAGTTAGTCATACACAAATACAATTTTAAACTGATAATAATGTACAATGCTCTGTGTGTGTGTCTGTGTCAGAGCATGTGAGTGAAACGCAAGCTCAAATACTCTTTGTGACATGCTGGATCGAAAATATGTGAAATAAGTTTTTTTTCTAGTCGACTTGTAGTTGTTCATTTAAGCCATTAGTTGACTAATCACATTTATATTTAATTTCTTAAAATACAGGAGAGAATAAACCATAATAATGAGTGTTTATAGGCGATATATAGCACTCAAGTGCACACATAAAGCTTGTAAAAGTAATGATTATGAATGTGACATAAAACAGCAAGGAGACATTTTAATTGTTTATTAATAAACTAATGTTTTCAGAGTCAGTGTCGGCTGCGAAGATGAAGCTCATCATCTCCGCATGGACACGCCTAGAGAGAGAATGCACAATTCATTCAGATTACATAATCGGAGAGTAGCCTATTTCTTTTCTTTTGAATTATTTTGTTTAAAAGTAGACATTTCAAGCTCTCTATAGATACATTTCTCATGTCTGTGAGGCAAGCAGCCTATACTCTGAGTTTCGGTTCATTTAGCCTATAAGATGCGTGTAATGTATAGTTTTGTTTCATGTTCTTGTTTCTTGTCTTTTATTTTTTAGTTTGATTCATGTTGCTTGTTTGTGTCATGCTTCCCTTGCTCCTCATGTGTTCCCTTAGTCAATGTGTCATGTGCTGATTGGTTGTTTATGGTCATGTGGTTTCTCAGTTCTGTTCTGTCATTGGTTCCTTGTGTCACTTGCCCATTGGTTGTCTTAGTCATGTGTTAACTAAGTTCATGTATTTAAAGCCATTGTCTTCTATGTTACTTTGTTGTGTATTGATAATGTAACCCTGCTGTTGGTGAGTGTCATGTTCAAGTCTGCTCATGTTCAAGTCAAGTCTGCTCATTGTCAAATCTGCTTACGTTCAAGTTGGTTGCTTTGTTTGTTTGCTCACTTTGCTTTAATAAACTGCACATGGGTTCATCAACTCACCTTCAGAGGACTTAATTGTTACAACGCACTTCAGTTCACGTGCAAGTGATCGCGCCGGCGCCTCCATGTCATTATATTGTCTGCTATATTTGCTTCTTATTTATTAAATCCAGGCAATTGGTTGATGAAACATTGATTAATATTAAGATACAATTTTTACAAAACAAAATTCACTTTAAAGAAAGGTTTTCTACAAAACAAAACTTAATGAAGTGGTCAAAATCATGTCTGACCCATTTTATGTCTCCCGATATATTGCGCATCTTATGATGTATCCTGTCTTATTCATGCTGTTCATTTTTCACAATCAAATAGATGAATTTAAAAAATAACATTATAATAAGCCTGTTTAAACATAAATATGAAACTAAATACGTTTCTTTAATGCTACCAACACGTATAGTACAGTACAGAGAAATTTCATGTCGTGAGCAAGAGCGGATCGTGAGTCGAGTCGGATCAAGCATAATTTATTTTTAGACTTATTTGTTGGCCAGTTGTGGTCTGTGCAATAAATATTAAAAGTTCTAAACCATCTATTGTGTTTTATTGTTCCACTATAGTAATGATAATTTTACAATAATGTATTGAATTTGATAGGCGTCTCTCACATTGTCCCATAGCAACATTAAAATAGTGTGGATTAGTGTACAGTGTTTTATAAAAATATTTTTTTCTATTTAATGTCCATTTCATTCATTTAACATACTTAATATTGGGGACATCCAAGTTATTTGATACATTTGGAAAAAAATAAAAATAAAGAAAGAAATAAAAAGTAACGCAATAGTTACTTTCCCTGGTAATTAGTTACTTTTATAATGATATAACTCAGTTACTAACTCAGTTACTATTTGTGAGAAGTAACTAGTAACTATAACTAATTACTTTTTTAAAGTAACGTGCCCAACACTGTTAATAATTAACAATTTTTACAACTGAGGGATTAAATCAAAAACCTACTCTAGCTTGATAATAACTTTTTCCTAGAGCTGCTGTAAAGCCAAAACAACCTCTGTCCATTAATTTTCCTATTATCACTGTGAAACTGCTTTGAAACAATCTGTATTGTGAAAAGCGCTATATAAATGAAGATGACTTGACTTGACTTGACATGCTGTAGTTGTTATTAAAAATTGATGCAGGTTTGAGCTCTTTTCACTGTGCTGAATAATGAGCAGAATAGTTTTCATCACTTCTGCTTGTACTGTATGTCATTGAACTTTATTTGCTCCACCTGCCATCTTTTTCAAATGGTGGACTTATTTTTCCAATGAAGTAACATGTCCATTCAAGTTCCAATGTCTTACATTACATTTTACAAAAGTCTTTGAAGGACTTTCTTATTTAACATGACATTTTTGACTGTCAGAATTCTTGCCGTTTATTTCTTAAGCTTTTATTCCCTGTGCAAAAGCAGTATTAGCAGGACATCTATTCTATGTTTGTAATGCACTAAAATGAAAAGGTCAGAGATTTAAAAGAATACAAAATAGTTTGTATAGCACAAAGCCTGAGCAACACATTCTGAGTGTCCTGTTCTTGCTGTGGTTCATTCTGACATGGTTTGATGAGAACTTTACCATTAGCAATAATCTTTTGTTCTGTTGCATGGAAAATAAAATAATCCTGAAGTAATTAAACATTTCAGATGCATATAAATATAAATCTTAAGTATCTATTTCTTTTTTCACTCCTGTGTCACACAAATGTATATTCTCTTACAGTATTTTGTATGCTGATATTGTTGGATTTACCCGCTTGGCCAGCGATTGCTCACCTGGAGAGCTGGTCCATATGCTGAATGAACTATTTGGCAAATTTGATCAGATTGCCAAGGTAAACTGAATCTGAAAATGAGTCACTTCAGTCCAGTAACTGACATGCACTTTATACTTGTACTTGATACAGATGCTAAGAGCTTTACCATTTCCTTCTGGTATGGAAAATAAATTACTTAATACAACTCAAACCAAATGTTGCAGATTGATTACCAAAAGTTGCGCTTATCAAGATGTTTTCTGACTGTTGAAGTCCTTGATTGTTTCTGTGTGTTTCAGGAAAATGAATGTATGAGAATCAAAATCCTAGGGGACTGTTATTACTGTGTATCTGGCCTTCCAGAGTCCTTGCCAAATCATGCCAAAAACTGTGTGAAGATGGGACTTGACATGTGTGAAGCTATTAAGTAAGTTAAGCCCCACAAGTCTGCTTTCAGTGGTTCTCAGCTGCTGTTGTTAATATTAATTTAATATTTGATCCAGTACTTTCCAAATCTCACTTCTGCTGTTGTTTAATGCATTTTCTAATTTTTGACATATTGTTTGGCCTATGTAGATCATGGTAATTTTCATACATTTTACATGTTTATTTAGAAATTGTACAAAAACATTTTTGTTTTCTTTGTTTTTTTTTACAGTAAATATTTTTTGTACTTGATGTGTACAATATGGGTTTTGGAGCAATTGTGAGCCACTGGTCTACACATATATCAAACTCTACTGTACATTTCCAAAGGGCTTTTTAATCTACTGATTGTTTCTTATAGATCTTAGCTGAAAGATTCTTTTCCTCTGGTTAGCTTGAAAACATCTGTCCTAGTTTCATTATTATAAATTCTGCAAATCTGTTCACACTTTATCTCTGAAAAACAGCACTGTGAACACCTGGCTGTATTGCACATTACCACAGGAGATTACAAAATATATAATTTAAATCATCATTCTGTTTCTATTTACATGTAACTCCAATTTGCATAAAATTAAAAGCATTTCATTATACAATAAATAGACTGGGTTTTAAGCAAACTGTGTGCATACTTGCTCTATTACTATGACAGATTTTAGGCAGAGTCAGTCCAGCAGCAAAGCTTCTATTCCAGTCCTATAATCCTCCGCGCAGAGGGGCTGATTGGTCTCGGCCCAGTGCTGCTGTGAAGGACATGATACCTGGCCGTCCTGATAATGAGTCGGAGGCCTCAGAGGTCAGACTCTGGAAAATGACTGGTGCTCAGTCTAGACGAGAGAGCTGTCTTTCTCTTATCTCTACCTGTTCTGCAGAAGCCTGGAAGAATGAAATCTCTCTATTAGTAGTTGCAGGCAATTTGTAGTGGTGGAAAATATGCTGCAAATTCATATTAAAGGGACAAACTGATTGCAAGGAAACTTGTCACAATCACAGTGTCAATGTATAATCAACCGAGAAAAAAAAAAAAATTAAAATAAGATTCTATATTGTATGTTTTGAGTGCTCAATCTAAGA
Organism: Hypophthalmichthys nobilis; assembly: GCA_037950665.1. Classification (NCBI taxonomy): domain Eukaryota; kingdom Metazoa; phylum Chordata; class Actinopteri; order Cypriniformes; family Xenocyprididae; genus Hypophthalmichthys; species Hypophthalmichthys nobilis. The sequence goes on along the minus strand of CM075481.1, from coordinate 26,271,201 downwards.
CACTGTGTAGACTCACTAGAGTTTTCATCATCTTAAACCAAGTGCTAATAATTATTTTACAGATCAGTACCATTTTAAAGGAATAATTCACAAAAAAATGAAAATTGTTATTTACTTACTCTCATGTCTTTCCAAATCATATGACTTTTTAGTTCTTCTGTTCACTGCTGAAAACATTCTTTAATAAATTTACAAAATCATATAGTGACCAGGGGCTGTTAAATTCAGACTAGCACTCAGATTCATTAAAGATCTTACCCTCTGTTGTAACTCTTACCCCCGGTTATACAGACAAGGCTTAAGCTAGTCTTAGACTAAAATGCATGTTTGAGCTGTTTTAACTGAAAGAAACTTGCACTGACATATCTTAAAATATGTCAGTGCCATTATTTCGTCTCGAGATGCACACCAGTCATATTTTTTTCTAGTGTACATTTATAAAATCTACTTAAATATCCTAATTGAACTAAGGCCTAATCCTGTCTTAGGCTAAGCCCTTTCTGTGAAACCAGGCCTTAAACTTCTAAATCTCACTTAATATCTTGTAACCAATCACCACACTACAGGTTTTAATGTGCTAAAGAAAGATTTGAGAGCTAAGGCATAAGAGAAGAATTTCAGTGAATAACAATGTAAATTTTAATCTGTCCCTACATGAAGCAATTGTACCACTTGAGAAGACGTGCTGCATCCCAATTCACATACTATCCATACTAAATAATATCTGAGATTAGTTATTTGAGAGTTAGTGTGTCCCAAATCGTAGTTTGTTGAAATGAGTGTTCCAAAGATACCCGGATGGTTAGAATACGAAGTGCAGATCCATGTACACTCTAACAGCTAATATTGCCCACAACCCATTGTTTGTTGGAAAAGGATTTGATTAGAACTGCAAACACAAATAAAAAGTGTTCAAAAACTACAAACGTGGCGGATGAACGAAGGTTAAGTAGAGAGATTTATATAAAGGGGTTTGAGTGATTAGTAATCAGTATCTAACCTGACGAAAATATATTCAATGTTATCCACATTACAGGTGCTGGTCATATAATTAGAATATCATCAAAAAGTTGATTAATTTCACTAATTCCATTCAAAAAGTGAAACTTGTATATTATATTCATTCATTACACACAGACTGATATATTTCAAATGTTTATTTATTTTAATTTCAGTGATTATAACTGACAACTAAGGAAAATCCCAAATTCAGTATCTCAGAAAATTAGAATATTACTTAAGACCAATACAAAGAAAGGATTTTTAGAAATCTCGGCCAACTGAAAAGTATGAACATGAAAAGTATGAGCATGTACAGCACTCAATACTTAGTTGGGGCTCCTTTTGCCTGAATTACTGCAGCAATGCGGCGTGGCATGGAGTCGATCAGTCTGTGGCACTGCTCAGGTGTTATAAGAGCCCAGGTTGCTCTGATAGTGGCCTTCAGCTCTTCTGCATTGTTGGGTCTGGCATATCGCATCTTCCTCTTCACAATACCCCATAGATTTTCTATGGGGTTAAGGTCAGGCGAGTTTGCTGGCCAATTAAGATCAGGGATACCATGGTCCTTAAACCAGGTACTGGTAGCTTTGGCATTGTGTGCAGGTGCCAAGTCCTGTTGGAAAATGAAATCTGCATCTCCATAAAGTTGGTCAGCAGCAGGAAGCATGAAGTGCTCTAAAACTTCCTGGTATACGGCTGCGTTGACCTTGGACCTCAGAAAACACAGTGGACCAACACCAGCAGATGACATGGCACCCCAAACCATCACTGACTGTGGAAATTTTACACTGGACCTCAAGCAACGTGGATTGTGTGCCTCTCCTCTCTTCCTCCAGACTCTGGGACCCTGATTTCCAAAGGAAATGCAAAATCTACTTTCATCAGAGAACATAACTTTGGACCACTCAGCAGCAGTCCAGTCCTTTTTTATCTTTAACACTTCTGACGCTGTCTGTTGTTCAAGAGTGGCTTGACACAAGGAATGCGACAGCTGAAACCTATTTCTTGCATACGTCTGTGCGTGGTGGTTCTTGAAGCACTGACTCCAGCTGCAGTCCACTCTTTGTGAATCTCCCCCACATTTTTGAATGGGTTTTGTTTCACAATCCTCTCCAGGGTGCGGTTATCCCTATTGCTTGTACACTTTTTCTACCACATCTTTTCCTTCCCTTCGCCTCTCTATTAATGTGCTTGGACACAGAGCTCTGTGAACAGCCAGCCTCTTTGCAATGACCTTTGTGTCTTGCCCTCCTTGTGCAAGGTGTCAATGGCCGTCTTTTGGACAACTGTCAAGTCAGCAGTCTTCCCCATGATTGTGTAGCCTACAGAACTAGACTGAGAGACCATTTAAAGGCCTTTGCAGGTGTTTTGAGTTAATTAGCTGATTAGAGTGTGGCACCAGGTGTCTTCAATATTGAACCTTTTCACAATATTCTAATTTTCTGAGATACTGAATTTGGGATTTTCCTTAGTTGTCAGTTATAATCACTGAAATTAAAATAAATAAACATTTGAAATATATCAGTCTGTGTGTTATGAATGAATATAATATACAAGTTTCACTTTTTGAATGGAATTAGTGAAATAAATCAACTTTTTGATGATATTCTAATTATATGACCAGCACCTGTATATTTAATCAGCAATAGCATTGTGAACTGTTATAAAGATACGTTTGGTCATTAAAGCTGCAGTCTGTAAGTTTTGCCTCTTTGTTGCCATCTCTGTTTGAAACCTGCAATTGCAGTTATCTGCAGAATTATCATTTTTACACGACTCCTTAGCACAGATGAATCTAATGTTTGCTGTCAGTCACCGCACCGGTGTGGATACTGTACTTCAGAATCACAGACTGTAGTCTTGATCATAGGCGCGATTTATGTTTCTGCCGGTGGGTGCCCAGTAACCCCCATTTTAAATGTTATAGTTTCATTCTTTCATTCTTACAGCTACTACGTTGCAATACAGGTGCTGGTCATATAATTAGAATATCATCAAAAAGTTGATTTATTTCACTAATTCCATTCAAAAAGTGAAACTTGTATATTATATTCATTCATAACACACAGACTGATATATTTCAAATGTTTATTTATTTTAATTTCAGTGATTATAACTGACAACTAAGGAAAATCCCAAATTCAGTATCTCAGAAAATTAGAATATTGTGAAAAGGTTCAATATTGAAGACACCTGGTGCCACACTCTAATCAGCTAATTAACTCAAAACACCTGCAAAGGCCTTTAAATGGTCTCTCAGTCTAGTTCTGTAGGCTACACAATCATGGGGAAGACTGCTGACTTGACAGTTGTCCAAAAGACGGCCATTGACACCTTGCACAAGGAGGGCAAGACACAAAAGGTCATTGCAAAAGAGGCTGGCTGTTCACAGAGCTCTGTGTCCAAGCACATTAATAGAGAGGCGAAGGGAAGGAAAAGATGTGGTAGAAAAAGTGTACAAGCAATAGGGATAACCGCACCCTGGAGAGGATTGTGAAACAAAACCCATTCAAAAATGTGGGGAGATTCACAAAGAGTGGACTGCAGCTGAGTCAGTGCTTCAAGAACCACCACGCACAGACGTATGCAAGAAATAGGTTTCAGCTGTCGCATTCCTTGTGTCAAGCCACTCTTGAACAACAGACAGCGCCAGAAGTGTTAAAGATAAAAAGGACTGGACTGCTGCTGAGTGGTCCAAAGTTATGTTCTCTGATGAAAGTAGATTTTGCATTTCCTTTGGAAATCAGGGTCCCAGAGTCTGGAGGAAGAGAGGAGAGGCACACAATCCACGTTGCTTGAGGTCCAGTGTAAAATTTCCACAGTCAGTGATGGTTTGGGGTGCCATGTCATCTGCTGGTGTTGGTCCACTGTGTTTTCTGAGGTCCAAGGTCAACGCAGCCGTGATACCAGGAAGTTTTAGAGCACTTCATGCTTCCTGCTGCTGACCAACTTTATGGAGATGCAGATTTCATTTTCCAACAGGACTTGGCACCTGCACACAATGCCAAAGCTACCAGTACCTGGTTTAAGGACCATGGTATCCCTGATCTTAATTGGCCAGCAAACTCGCTGACCTTAACCCCATAGAAAATCTATGGGGTATTGTGAAGAGGAAGATGCGATATGCCAGACCCAACAATGCAGAAGAGCTGAAGGCCACTATCAGAGCAACCTGGGCTCTTATAACACCTGAGCAGTGCCACAGACTGATCGACTCCATGCCACGCCGCATTGCTGCAGTAATTCAGGCAAAAGGAGCCCCAACTAAGTATTGAGTGCTGTACATGCTCATACTTTTCATGTTCATACTTTTCAGTTGGCCGAGATTTCTAAAAATCCTTTCTTTGTATTGGTCTTAAGTAATATTCTAATTTTCTGAGATACTGAATTTGGGATTTTCCTTAGTTGTCAGTTATAATCACTGAAATTAAAATAAATAAACATTTGAAATATATCAGTCTGTGTGTAATGAATGAATATAATATACAAGTTTCACTTTTTGAATGGAATTAGTGAAATTAATCAACTTTTTGATGATATTCTAATTATATGACCAGCACCTGTATATGTATCGTACCACATATTATATTACAGATAAATCCGCCTTTAATTTTTGTATTCCACAATGGTCTTGTGGTAGAACTTTTGTTAATAGAGTCAGAAGTTCAGCCGTGCTCTAATTATCAGTGGTTCGAATCCGCCCTCGGATAGTTTTTTTTTTCTCTCATTAAGATCAAAGAAGTTTATTTCTGATTGTATATAAATAGCGGGGACACATTTGTGTGCATTTTGTTAGTGACTTCGCTGGAAAGAAGAGTCTAGCGATAGATTGATGCGCATGTATGAAGACTGTACACGAGCCACAAGAGACCGTTATTCCACTTATAACAGCAGCAACACAGCATTTCAAAAACAACACGTTCCAGCGCCAGATCGCTTATTATTTAGCTCAAATGAACGTCAACTGGATGTTTCATTTGCATTCGACCCAAAAGCACATTCTTTTCATGAGTGTTGTCACGAGTTGTGCTCTCGCTGAAATCTGATGATCAGTAATGTTACCTGAAGGTAGCCTACACTGTGTTATTTCGTCAGTCAGTCATGAAAGTCAGGTGGTTAAAAGCTTCTGGCAACTTTAAATCCAGGAAAGAAGACCATTTTAGGGACAGAGCAAGGACAGTTTGAGTGAAGATTGTTTCTAATAGCTGCAATCGATTTTTTTATTGGTTAAAATCAATGGAGAATATCTCGTAACTTTCCGTGGGTGCTCGACCATTTCCGTGGGTGCTCCAGCCCCCGAGCACCCACGGGATTGGCGCCTATGGTCTTGATGTATGCCCAAAGTAAGAATTTTCACCGGAATATGTCATCTGAACAATTAACATGTCTGGCACTTTTGTTCTGACCAACTGAGGGGGGAAAAAAGCATTATAGATTGCGCAGATGATTGACAAGGCAGTTTAAACGGTGACAGGATACACATAACTAGCAACAGAGCTGTCCGTTAAAGACACAATTATGACGAAGTAGTATGTCCCAAAGCTTGCCTACTTTCTTGCTACAACCCAAAAGTATGTACTTTTTCTTCACAAAAACTTTTACTTTTAAATACTTTTAGGGCATAGTATAAGTAGGTGAAATGGGACACCGCAATGGAAATAACATAAAATACATAGGGACTAATTTTGTTGTGCTTTTATGGTGCTTTTTTGGAGCTTGACATCCTCAGCGTCCTACTCACATTTGTTGTATGGAAAAGAGCAGCTAGGACATTCTGTTAAATGTCTCTTTTTGTGCTCCACGGAAGAAAGTAAGTCATGGGCTAGGAGCAACAGGATGAGTAAATGAGTCATTTTCAACAGGATCATGCTCACCACTTTTGATGCATCTTGTGAATTGGTGTGACAAAAACAACATTCAAAAGGTCATGCCTTTTAAAAGGTCATAGCTATGTCTCTTGTCTAAATGTGTTTCTAATCATGTTAAAGCATAAGGTTAAATCAATGCTCTGATGTGTGATGGGATGTGTTTTTTTTTTTTCCTTCCTTTTCTATACAGGAAAGTGCGAGACGCCACAGGAGTGGACATTAACATGCGAGTGGGCGTTCACTCTGGAAACGTTCTCTGTGGTGTGATTGGCCTCCAGAAATGGCAATATGATGTCTGGTCTCATGATGTGACTTTAGCTAATCACATGGAAGCAGGTGGTGTACCTGGGTAAGCCGGTGTGGGGTTTTTATGTAATTGTATGCTTAATTTATGCTGTTAATCATAATTATAATATGCATTTTTAGTTTGTAGAAGATGTACAATTGTTAAAAATCTGGTAAGAAAACAATAGTAATCCAAGTTCTTGATGAATAGACGAGTCCACATCACCTCGGTGACCCTTGAGCACTTGAACGGGTCATATAAGGTTGAAGAGGGAGATGGCCAGGAACGTGATCCGTATCTAAAAGAGCATGAAGTTGTAACTTACTTAGTGATCAACCCAAAGGTATGAAAAACTCTAAAGAAATGAACAGTCGCTTTTGTTTCAGCTTTTGTTAAAGCTCTCTTTCAAAACTTTATTGCTAATGCTGCTGTCCTCTTACAAATTCTTGCGCCAATACATGTTATGTTGCTAAGTTGTCCAAGGTACTTACTAAATATAATTGAGTAGGTTTAGTGAAGATTGTCTAGACTGTGGTCTGTTTCTGTGGACTGTTTTTCCAGGCAGAGAGAAAGAGTCCTCAACACCACTACAGACCCAGACACCCCATGGACGGGGCTAAAATGAGAGCTTCAGTGAGGATGACCAGATACCTGGAGTCCTGGGGTGCAGCCAAGCCTTTCGCCAACCTTCACCACCGAGACAGCATGACCAATGAGAACGGAAAAATTAACACCGCTGTGAGTCTCCCTATGAAAGACTATGAACTTTTTTTTTTTTTTTTTTTTTCAAGGCCTAGATTTTTTTAGTGGAGACCTAACATAGTCTTTATCAGTAATTGCTTATTGTACAAAAGTAAATAAAATGTCCTTAAATAATTTTTAAAATGTCCACTGACAATTTTGAAAGCAGAAGTTTGATTTACCCTGATTTACCTTTTGATGTTAACGTCAAAGACTGTCTGTATAACAAAACTCTACAGTATTTTGGTAGCAATCGTTTGTATTAACCATATTATCTAGAAACAGGTACATTTGCTGCCAAAATACTGTATTTTGATTAGACAGACATCCTTTGATGTTAGGAACATAAGATATTTTACTATTCTAACTATGCACTATTATATAGTTAATTATATTATTTTCATTTGGCATATTTTTTTCTCCATTTTTGGTTCAAGACCCACCAGGTCAGAACCACCATTTTACATTAGATTATTTATTTAAATGCATATACAATGCATTTCTTAGGGTACGTTCACATTTGTAGTTTGGTTAGTTTGGTCTGGACCAAAAAATAAATATATAAATAAAAACATTTAGTCCTGGTCCGATTAGTGTTCAGATTGGCAATTTTATCACCAAACCAAAAGATACCTAACCTAAAGGAATAGGGATATGTTCACAACCTGATTGGTCGGATTTTATGACGTATTGCCTATTTTGAGATGGAACATACCGAAGATCCAAAACAACGCTGTGTGCTGAGATAAATGCGCTTGTTGTGTGTGCGTAGCCTGCATATGATGGTATTTTGGCCAGCTGGGAACTCGTGAAGAGCTTATAAAATGTGTAAAGGAGTCAAAACAGCGGCGGGAATCCCTCCGTCATACACACAAATGATCTGCTGCGTGGAGAAGCGCCTGATGACTGTGATGGGCAAACTCACGACAATCACGAGTAAAAACCGATATGCGTGAGGATTCTGTCCTTTTTAGGGTCTCATGTTCCTGTTTTTGGTTAGTTTACATGTCTTTGGTCCGTGTTGCGTTCATATATCATTCGAACCGCGCCAGAGTTCGTTTGAAAGCAGACCGAGACCTATCTTTTCAGCGGTCTGAGTCTGCTTGTTTGGTGCGCACCAGGGTTTGGATGGCAGTGTTCACACATGTTCAAATGAACCGCACTAACAGAGCAATCGCATCAGGGTTCGTTTTAATCGAACCAAACATGACAAGTGTGAACACACCCTAAGGGTGTTTTCACATATAGTTCATTTTAAAAGAACCAAACCCAGTTCACTTAAAGTGAAACAGAAATGGAATCAGGCAAAAGTGACCTCAGTCCTTTTGATGTTCACAATCTAGTGGACTCAAAAGAGAACCCAGTTCTTTTTTGGTCCTCTTCAGCATTGAAGTGATCTCAGACCCTTTCTTGTTCACACCACAACTTCATAAGAACTCAGACCCTGGCTTTCTGTGTTTTCAGTAACACTGCTGCATCTTTCCAATTGTTAAAATAAAACAATACAGAAAAAATAAGCAGTGGATAACTGATCAGAAGTTTAGCACATCACACAACTGGCTCAACCTATTCAACCTCATTTGGTATTATAATCTTTATGTCTGCTGTAAAAGCTCAGAAAAAGAACAATAATAACATTTCACAATAAGGTTCTATTAAATTACCTTTGGTAATTATTTTAGGTATCATGAATTAACAGCATTCATATTAGGGACGTGCATTGGAACCTGTATCTGTAACAATTTCAAAGTTATTTATATCTTTATTCAAATAAAACTGGAAGTGACAGAGTTTTAACCGGAAGATTTTACAATTACTTGAGAAGACTGTCATGTCTATGGTTTTAAATGTATATCTATTTCCTTCGTAGTTCAAATGTGCCATTTATAACTCATAATATATACATATATATATATATATATATATATATATATATACATATATATATATATATACACCTCCGGAGGTGGTCTGAGTACGGTTCGCTTTTGAGTCCCTTTAGGGGGGTCTGAGATCACTTGGTTTGTTCACTTATACACACTGAAACGCTTCGAGAGCGTTTGAAAGGGTTAAACGAGCTAGGTGTGAAAACACCCTAAAATTCTGGCTCAGTTGTGGCAATTATAACTTATTTGCATAATTATTAATTAAATCAAAAAAAAAAAAAAAAAAAAAAAAAAAACATAATAGTGTTGCCCCGTCTAACTAACAACAATGTAAAGCAGTCACAAGAAACTTTTGTTTTTGTGTCTTTTGTTATTTTATTGAGATGTCCCTACTGCTATAATTACTCACCACCTACTCCTTTCTTATTAACAGGATGTCCCCATGGGCCAGTACCACTTTAAGAGACGTTCAGAGAGGTGATTTAAATTCTGTATCATTTTCCAACAATCACATTATTTGAGCCTACTAAAAGGCAGCTAGGCTACTGTAGGTAACATATTTGATCTGTTCTAAAACCTAGTGAGCTGTCATATACTGTATGTATGACACATGATGCTGCCTTAGAAACAAGGCAGCATCATTTAGATGCCTACCTACTAGAATAACCTGCATTCATATGAAACCATAAAATGCTACCTTCATAGACATGTTTTGACTTTTGTAATAGATTGTAATAGTATTGAAATATATACAGTATGAGGAATATGTATAGAATTAATTAAAATGGTAAAGATATTTTATATATATCATTATTTATGAATGCATGAAAAAGAGTCATTAATAAGCCAGTGTCCTCTTCAGAACAAAATCTCAGAAGAAGCGTTTTGAGGAGGAACTCAATGAGAGGATGATTCGAACATTCGATGGCATCACTTCTCAAAAGTAGGTCATCTCATATCTCAGCTGTATTTACCCCTGATGTTTAATGTTCCAGTTCTTTGTTGGTTGGTTTTTTCTATCTATATATTTTTTTTATTATTATTTCCATAGACAATGGCTCAAATCAGAGGACATTCAGAGAATATCCTTGTTTTTCCACAATAAAACATTGGAAAAAGAGGTAAGCATTGATACTTTGCAAGCCAATGTTTACCTGCAGTGTAGTCATCCATAGTTCATCAATAATTCTTCAACATGTCAATAATTGAAACACAAACCTGTTTTCACTGTCATTTCACTGTCTATTTTCACCCACAATGAGACGGAATGAGATGAATCAGTCAACTAAATTAAAAAAGACAGAAGAGTTAGATGCTCTATGAGAACAGTGTGTCTATTCCCTGCAGTATAGAGCAACGACCCTGCCGGCCTTCAAATATTACATCACCTGTGCCTGCTTGATATTCTTCTGCATTTTCATCGTGCAGATCCTGGTCCTGCCAAAGTATGTTCATTCATCCTCTGCACATGTTTCACAGTGCATGGCAACACAAGAAAATGTCTAAAGAGAAAAGGGTTTAAACAATGCATAAATATAAGTTTGTTTAACAAAGAATTCGTCATTTTTCTTGACTTTTGTTTCTTTCTAGTGCAGAAAGCCTTTATTTAAGCTTTAATTGTAGTGAATTGGAGCTGTCAGGGTAAATTTGCTGAATTTGAGTTGAGGATGTCAGAGTGAATTTGTGAGCGAGAACACCTGTTCTTACTCTCTTCCGTTTGTGATTTAAGACACCATGTGCTCTCTGTCAATTTCAGAACTGCAGTATTGGGAATATCATTTGGAATGTCCTTCCTAATTCTGTCTGTGATTCTGCTCATTTGCTTCACTGGCCATTTCTTGGTAAGTGCCAATAGAGTGTTTATTTTGTTAATAATGTCAACATGGTTTTAGCAAGAGTTGGCTTATTCATTTCACACAAGACAATTACATTAAGTTAGGTACATAAAATTACAATTTCACATCCTGTTTGTTCTTCATTTTAGAAGAAATACACTTGTCTGCTACTGTTTGGAGCATTCTGTACTATTGTGAAAAAGAAGTACACTTTTCAAAAGAGTGTTACAAGAATAGTATTTTAAAAGAATATACTTAAGTGCGAACTGAATGTAATGTTTTTGGACACTCAACACTGCATGTTGTTTACAATGAAATGAAAATTATTTATAGTTTAAATTTATATTAAATGCAATTAGTTAAACTTAAGAGGGCTTATTATTAAGTAGGACTTGGGTACATCATTGGTACATTATACGTACTTTTTAAAGTGTACTGTTGAATGCACTGACAAGAATGGTAAACGAAAATATACTTCAGTGTAATTTCTATGTCATTGTATGTGATGTATTTAAATGTTTATAATTACACATTTGTAATGATGAAGCTGCAATTTAATTTACTACATATTGTTTGAATTTTAGCGATTGCAGTTCTGATTCTGCTTATCGATTCCAATTCTTATCAATTCCCAGTTTTGATTCCAATATGGTTAAAAAAATGAAGTCAAACATTTAGATATCAAACATAGTTATTCTTGTCTTTTTGCAAAACGTTTTGTTGCAGCTGCATGAACAAAATCAGCAGCCTAAAGAACAACTAATAAACTAGACTAATATAAATTTCAAACATTATTAAATATAAGTATACAGTCAGTAATACAACTGAACAAATTTCAGTAATTGAAATCAAATGTAACATAACTTTTCTTTTTATAAATAAAATATAGATTAATCCTTATTAAAGTTACAAAAGTTATTCAGTCAAGTTATTTTCTGTTTTCTTTTGTTCTTTTATTAATAGTAATGACACAGACGACAGCAGGTTTATTAGCCTGCTATCACTTTAAGACCTAATGCACGGATCCAATATATTGTTACACATGCGTTTTCTTTCTCAACTGTTTACGTTCACTTAAAGCCCAAAGTATACTTCACTTTTTACACATACGCGAGGGTCAGTGTACAGTGCACGTGACGCGAATTTCGTCATCAAAAGAGTATGCACATACTGTACACGCACCGGCAGATTTTTGTAACCGCGCATACTTTGTACACGCAGGTCGCACGTGCAACTGTGCCCTGGGGGCGTCAATTCACAAGGTAGTCAAAGAGAACCTGCATAAACAGAGCAGACTGTAACACGTGCAAGCTACAGTGACAATGGAGGCCTATATAGATGACCGATTGTGCGAAGAGGTTAGAAAATACCCTAATTTGTACAACTTTAGCATGAAAGAAAACAAAGATATTTACATGAGTTGTAACTCATGGCGAGAGTTTGCTCAAAACTGTGCATGCGTTGAACGCCTGTGTACGTGTATGCGTCAAGTGAAATATACTTTGAGAGGCTGTATACTCAGGGCTTAGACCACTAGTAGGCAGTGTCCGCGGTCATGTTGAGTATCAAGGCAAAAGCCGAAGAAGAAGCAGCTTATCATGTACGTTGTCAGAGAAGCTTACAAATAGAAGCAGCAGAGAAGCGGCAAATAGGCAACGACTGTTGCAGTTTGATGGCGTGTGTCCCCTGTAACAGATCGTTTGTTCATTCCAATGGAAGTTGAAAACACTTGCTCTTCTCCGATTGCTCCGCGCCAGTTTTTTGACCTGAGGGAGGGGTTCTAGCAGACCAATCACAGCGCTTGCGGTCCGGGTAGAATTGATGCGTTGTTACATTTTTGAAGAGGTGCACGTCAGGCTACGTCGTAGACTATGCGTGCTACACACACCCTACACCGTAGCTACGGCGTACATTCGACACAGAAGTATAAATCAGCCTTAAGTATCCGACTAATTGGAATCGATGTTCGATTCCCAACCCTATTTATAGCCTATATGTTTACTAACTTTAAATGTAAAAAATAAAAATAAACAGTTAAAATTATATTCAAATACTTTACATATGCTTTAGTCAACACATCAAGATAAGTGTTTCTTTCTTTAAAGTGGCAAATTATTAATACAGGAATTAAAATGTATTAATACACGATTTAAAATGTATTAATTGTAGTGAATCAGGGGAAATATTAATAATTATCCATAACTCATTATGATTATTAATTATGGTTAATTATGAATATTTGAATCAGTTAATCAGATTAACTTGATGTAGCTACATTAAAATTACAATCAATAAATCAGTTCATCCCGTGAACACTCAGTATTGATTATTAATTAATTCTAAGAGAATGGTATTTTTCATGACCACAGAAAAATAATTCTTTTTTAGCATTTACAGTGCTTTGTAATAAGCATTTACAGAGCTGGTAATGATATCTGATCATTTAAGAGGCAATCTATTACAGACAGAGAGTCAGAACCAAATATGTATTGTGCACAAGTTTTATTAACTAAATCACGAACACATAACTAAACTAACAAACACATAACATACACGCAGGTCACACACATACATAGGTAAAAATGAGCAATGATAGAGTTGAGCCGGAAGTGGGACAGGAAATGGAGGTATGGGAAAAAGTCAAAAACACTCTGGAAAAGACCATCAGTTTTCTCAGTAATAAAGCACCTTTGCTAACAAAGGTGGTTCACAAATTAATACTAAATCGCTGTTTAGTGTTCAAATGTACGACACTTGCAAAATGCCTTTAGCTGTTGAGGAGCATCAGATCTGCAGGCTGAGGAGAAATCCTTGATGGTTTGGTCCAAAGTCGTAATCAATATCTTCTGCGTTGGATGAAGAAATATGAAACAACTTAAGCTGTTAATTTGACTCTTGTAGTAGGAAAGAGTTCTTTCTCTCCTTGTCAAGCACATTGCTGGGGATGCAGGACAGGTCCACAGGCCTTGACCTGAAGAGGTCGCCCTGCAGGGCGTCAGTCCGTCAAAGTAAGAGAGAGAGAGGGAGGAGCATTGTGTGCTGGCTTTTAAGGTCCGCTGCTGGCCATTCCTCCTCTCAGTCAGTGGCCAATCATACTTGAGCTTCCGACAGGAAAGTTTACGATCTTTGTCTTAAGCAGATCGTGTGCATGTAACTGAATTGGTTACAGATGGAGAAGAAACTATTAAAGATTCTTGTAATACTAATGTGTCACAGAGTTAGCAGCATGTAACATAAATTACCAAATGGAAACGAAAGTTGGAGTCCATTGATACCAAACATGCTACCCATGTGATTTTAGTTAACCATACAGTAGTATGCAACTCTGAAACATTAATACACCGGAGTTCAAAAGAAAAAAAATTAATACATAGGCCAAACCCTGTAAAAGAAAAATCATGAGAGGGGAAAACTGGATACACGTTTATACATTTCTCACGTGGTTATATATAGAGTATATATAGGATTGAAAGGGTTTATTTGTCCTTTATCAGAAAGAATTAAGTCAGAGTCACAAGTCTCTGCACATTCCTGACGGCAATAAAACAGGAACAGGACATCTATTCTGCCTGTGTGTTGCAGTTGTGGGGGATGGGTTAGCAGAACTTGGGAGGGAGAGTTTCTGGATTATTCATTAAATAAAATGAATAATTGTGTGTCTAGTCCAGATGCTACATAATACAGGATTTAAAATGTAGTTTAAAGTAAGATACTATAAAAAAAAGAGCACATAAGTGTGTTAAGAAAGATGAAATGAAAGTGTCATGAAAGTGTACTCTCTTTAAGTACACTTAAGTGTCCTTTTATTTAATAAGTTTTTCATTATCTGCAAGTACAGATTTTTTTAAAAATATGAAGATTTGAAGTACATTCTAAGCAATTGTAAGCAATTAAACAATCAGTTTAATTAAGCATACTTCTTTTTCATAAGGATGGAGCAGTGGTTCTGGCTTTGCCCAGATTTTACTTGGGATGACCTAGCATAGTTTAAACATGTTTAATGGAATTTGGATTGTATTTTCTTTTGACAACCTTTAACATGAAGAAAAGCAAAAATAGGGGATGCATTTTCTCCTCCCTTTTAAAACTTGACAATGCTATTTATTTTACAATCCTAACTTTGCACATTTGTATGATTAAGTGATTTAACACACACTATCCAGGATTACAAATCTGCAACCCATTTTTCAGTCCAGTTGAGAACACCTGGTGCAGAACACAAATAGTTGTCATTGCTATATTCCGTATCTGTTGGAGTGCAAGCACTCAATGCTTTATATATTAGACAGAGAGATAATCCTGCATTAAAAATCTAATTGGTCTTGGTTCTTACATTTATATAACAGTAACAAAATACAACAGAGTTTAGAGCTTTACAGGTTGGTGCTGAGGTCATGTTCATTGTGTACATTTTGGAAAGTCTTATGCTTTTTAATACTGTGATAGTTATTGTGACTCAGCTCCTGTAGCTTGAGTAGGATGAAAGCTTCAACTGCATGAAGATTTCCCAAATGTACAAGAAAAAAAAAATGCGTGAAATGAAGTGAATCATGTGTTTATTCTCCACCATGACCTTGCGATAACCTTGCGTCAGATGAGGATGAGTTATACAGATTTCCTAAGGCATACCACAATAATACAATTCGTCCCTCCACAAAATTTAGTACTGCAGTAATGTAATATATGTTCTATTGTATATTTAAATAATTGTATATAATAAATTATACTGAAAAATTAGTTTAGACTTTCTTTCTAATCATCTTTTGAATTCTATGAATAAAAGATTTGACTTATTTTATCTGTATTTGCATTTGTGTTGACCAACACTAGCATTGCAATAAGACTGCCTCCGCCTCTTGGCTCTGGATCCTTAGATCCTCTGGAATCATCGCCAACAAGCCCTGGCCACGCATCACCCTCACCATGGCGACCACAGCCCTCATCCTGATCATGGCTGTCTTCAATATGGTATGTCAACCACAATGATACAGGAAATTTCATATGAATACTTTTGTGCTTATGGTCATACAAATAAGACACTGAGAAGCTTCCTAATTGGATCACACACATTACATTAGGGGCATTGACCACAGGAGTCTGACATGCGTTATTGCGGAGTTTCTTGGCAGAGATCTGTGTCCATCTGCACCCTGACTGTAGAGAGCAGTTTGGCCTCCAGTTTTGGCCATTCCATTCGTGGCATATGTCACTGTTTGTAAACAAACATGAAACAAATTTGTCATTGTTAATCTTGTATTTTACTGTCGTACAGGTGGGGGAAAAAAAAATATCTTATTTTTGTAATAAACTAATTTGCCCTATACAGATATACTTTTCAAAAAAACAAATAACATTTTATTACATCTGAATCAGTTGATTTAATACATTAATTTATTTTTCATTTACTAATTAGGAGCAAATAAAGTCACAAATCACGACCGAAATTGTGAACATTGCTGACTTATGTATATATAAAATATATATTTGTAGTTTGTTTGCCATTGGGATTTAAAAAACATAATTAAGATTCTACATTCTTAAGATTTTATTTCCATATGATATAATTGAAATGAACAGCAGGTTGCTTTGATGTTGCTTAAATGTGATAACTACCAATAAAACATTTTGAATTTGAATGTTTTTGTGCATTTCTTCAAAACAAAAAGCATTCATAATATTTCAATCATTTCTTGCAGTTCTTTGTAGAAGACAACCTAACTTCCACAGATGCTGTTTATAATACATCAAATGAGACACTTCTTCAGCCTGATGGGCATCACTTACCTTACCTGGACAAGAACACATTCTACCTTCCTGTGAGTTGACTATAGTGCTGTGTCTTTGTTAGCATCTTAAATAAAATCAAACCTCTTTATAAAGCTCTTCTGAGGCACATCCAAACTGTTTACAAAATATTTAGATACACTCAAAAAATAATTTTTGTTACTTGCTCAGTTTACTTAAAATGATCTAATACAATACAGATCTTGACATGATGACTTAATTTAGTTTGTGGATGCTTTGCATGGAGGGTAAATGTGGAAACTTAAGTGTGGTTTTATGTGTTTTTGAGCAAGATGAGAAAAGCAAGATTTGTTTTTAGAATTTTTGTTATGTTTAGCTTTCGTGGTTACCATTGTGGTGAAGACTGGAGCTTGTGCTTTAGTTTGAGAATTAGTATATTATGTAGTACGTAAGATTTTTTTTTTTTTTCTCCCCACCGATATATTATACACATTTATGGCCAAAAGTATTGTCAGTGACATTAATTTTGTGTTTCGCAAAGTTTGCTGCTGCAGTATTTGTAGATTATTTTTTCACGTTTCAATGCAATACTGAAAAACAATGATACACATTTCATAAGTTTTAAAGACTTTTATTGACAAAAGCATTCAGTATATGCAAAGAGTCAATATTTAGAGCAGTGGTTCCCAAACCTGTCCTGGAGGACCCCCAGCACTGCACATTTTGGATGTCTCTCTCATCTAACACACCTGATTCAACTCATCAACTCATTAGTAGAGACTGCCAGACCTGAATTAGGTGTGTCAGATTAGGACACAGCTCTATACGCTCTAAAACAGGGGTTCCCAAACACATTCCTGGAGCCTCCCAAACACATTCCTGGAACCTCCCCAACACTGCACATTTTACATGTCTCCTTTGTCTGACACTCCCATTTCAAGTCTTAGAGTCTCGACTAATGAGATGATGATCTGAATCAGGTGTGTTTGATTGAGGAGACATGGAAAACATGCAGTGTTGGGGAGGCTTCAGGAATGTGTTTGGGAATCCCTGCTCTAAAAAATGCTGGGTTTTTTTCAATCCATTTTGGGGTCAAATATGAACAAACCCAACTGTTGGGTTTAAAAAGTTAATTTAAAAATGTAAAGCAAAGGTTGAGTTTGTCCATATTTGACCCAAACATGGGTTGAAACAACCCAGCATTTTTTTTAGAATGTAGGATTAAGATCGGGGGAGTTGCCTGGCCATGGATCCAAAGTTTCAATGTTATGATCTCCGAGCCACTTCATTATCAAACTTTCCCTGTGACATGGTGCTTTATCATGCTGGAAAATGTATGGATTGTCACCAAATTGCACCTGGATCATTGGGAGACACATGGATGGTCTCAGGATGTTTCACTGTTGGCACGACACAGGACTTAGGTAGCGTTCACCTTTTCTTCTCTAGACAATCAATTTTCCAGAAGTCCCAAACAGTCGGAAGGGGGCTTGATCAGAGAAAATAACTTCGCACCAGTCTTCTGCTGTCCAATGCTTCCTGTTCCTTCCTGCAGAATTTCAGTCTGTCCTTGATGTTTTTCTTAGAGAGAAGTGGATTGTTTGCTGCCCCTCTTGACACCAGGTCATTGTCCAAAAGTTTTGGTCTCACTGTGCAAATGCTCTCACACCCTTCTACTGCCGATACTGAGCAAGCTCTGCACTGGTGGTAACACGATTCTATGACCAACTCCTCAGGAGGAGATGGTCCTGGCACTTGCTGGACACTCCGGGACATTCTGAATCCTTCTTCGCTGCAGTTGAACCTCTCTCCTTGAAGTTCTTGATGATCCAGTAAATGGTTCTTTCAGGTGCAATATTCTTTACAGCAATATCCTGGCATGTGAGGCCATTTTGATGCAAAGCAATTATGGCTGCACATCTTTCTTTGGAGGTAACCATTGATAACACGATGATTGGAAACAATATTTTATAACAATCAGTCTGCTCTTATAATCCAGTCAGAATGATAGTGATTTCACCTGACAAGTACTTGTTCACACTTTCCCATGTGCTGATGATTTGATTAGTGAAATGATGGCTACATCCGAAATATCCTGACTTGTTGCCTCACTGCCCTATCAGGCAATGACTTTGCAGGCAGCGTTTGTGCACAAAGGTACCTCACGAAACTGATTTCATACAGACTTCTGAGGCAGCATTATGGTTTAATGATCTACAGCAAAATAGCACGAGCTTTGGTGATAACTAAGTGAATATTTAAGTACTACAATAGTAATTCCTCTCTAGAAATGACATAAAAAGTGAAAAACAATGGTCAAACTTACATTTACAAACTGACCACCAATTGCAAATGTCAGACACCATCTTTATTTTTTAGCTCAACTGTCTGAATGGAAAGCACAGGATTGTGGGATATCAAAGGCAGCAAAAGATACATCTATGCTGCCTTCAAAAATCGATCAGATGAAGGCATCTCATGAGACAGGAAGTGAAGCTAACTTTGGATTCGGACATGCCTTGATGCCTTCCTACCTTGGAATGCGTCCTCCGAAGGTAGCATTTTTTGGATGCAGCTGATGTTAGCTGGTCATTTTGTGTCAGGGCCAGAAAAACAGTGAAATTTGGCTTTTTGTGATAGTTTTTTTTTTTTTTTTTGCCTGTGGGGTGGGGTGGGGACCTTTTTTGCAATTATTTAAAATGCATATGATCACACTGCACAATAATCTAGAACTGAAGTAGCAAACTTTGCTAAACACAACATTTATATCACTGCCAATACTTTTGGCCATGGTTGTACATAACACACATACAATAACATGCATTATGTAATAGCTAGTAGTTAACAACAAGGTTTCATTTGAGTTACTTTGACATGTCCAATTTTATTGTAGTTTACTCAGTCCAGTTTTAGGTAGTTTACATTTTAATTTGAAGAAAACCTATTTCCAACATGTGGAATTACTGTCAACAAATTAATTTCAGCCAAAGAGTTATTTTTTTAAGCACATACTCAGTGCATATCTATTTTTTTTTTCCTATGCTATGGAAAACTATTCAGTGTGAAGGTCATTTTGCTTGTTGTTATAGGATTAATGCAGCTTAACACAGTTTTTCAAATAGGGATTTAATTACCTAATTACACAATACTGAAATCGTTCTAATATAGCTTCTCTCTCTCTCTTTTTAAATTTTGTTTCATACATTTTGGAAATAAGTTTTCACTGGTACTAATACACACTGCAGTTAAAATCTGGCAGATTTTGTGCAAAAGCAGTTCAGCCTGAAAAACAGGCCTTAGGCAAAAGGATTCAAAGTATTCCGTAAGTGTTTACTATTTATTAAAATGCAAAGCTTTTTTTGTAGATAGATAGCCATCTGGTTATATTTTTGATGTTAATATAGTTTGTTTAATAAGAACTTAAGTGTTTTTGTTGTTGTTGTTGTTTTTTACAGTAACAACACAATGTTTATGATTTCTGTGTTTTTCTGCCATTAGTATTTTATCTACAGTTGCATTCTGGGTCTGATCTCCTGCTCAGTGTTTCTGAGGATCAACTATGAGCTGAAGATGCTCATCATGCTGACAGCCATGGTGCTCTACAACATCATCATACTTCAAACACATGCATCCCTGCTGGACGAGTACAGCACGTTCCTCTACAAAACAGAAATCCAGGAAAGGTGAGAGCTTGTTAAATACACTTGTTATATGTATAATGGGGTTCTTTCAGGTCTATCCTTTTTTTAGGTCAGTCAAGTTCTTCCACACCAGACTCAGTAAACCATTTGTTTAGGATTTCGCTTTGTGCACAGGGGCATTGTCAAGCTGAAACAGAAAACGTCTCTTGTCAAACTGTTAGAAGTACACAGTTATCCAGATGTCATTGTATATTCATTTGTTTTCACTGGGGCCTATGGAGGCCCTAAAGGGACCTTTAATTATTGCGTGCTCATGAGAAACTTTTGTGTGTTTTCCACTGTCTGGATTATGTATACTAGGCCTATAACCTATTTCCTTTGTGCACCACTGCCATTTTATTATAAAGAAAACGAGTATAGATGCGCATTAATTATTAAAGATCTACTTGCTCAAATTTTGGCTTTCTTTAGGGGAGTATACCTCCAATACCATGGCCGGTATATGTCTGCTTTAACGAGCTAATGGCTCAATACGGCTGTGTGAGCAGTTGTCAAGTTCAAGGGTCCATAAAAACAGATTGACAGTAAAAGGTGCTTAAATTTTGGCTTTCGTTAGAGCAGTTGTACGTCATATTTCAAAGCCTTATGTCCCCTTTAACTCTGTGGAGGCTGAGAAACTGCACTGTGAAATGGGCTGGTGGCTCAATAGCACTGTCCTATATGCTCAGTTTAATAGTTCATAAAAAAACGACTGGTACAGTAAAAAGTGTTTAAATTTTGGATTTCGTTAGGGCAGTATATATATATATATATATATATATATATATATACAGTGTGTGTGTGTCACTGCCATTTTACTATGAACCTGTGGACCTACTATGGATCTGCCTTGAATTTGGCAAATGACCACAGTATCGCACCATTAGCCCATTTCAAGGTGCGGTTTCTCAGGCATCTCAGGATGCTTTAAAGCCGACATAAGGCCATGGGTTTACTATGAAGAAAACGACAGTATGGATGAATTAATAAAGACCTATTTGCTTAAAAATCAGCTTTTCGGGCAGTAGATACACCTGGCCTTATGTTGGCTTTAAAGCACCCTGAGACGGCAGAGAAACCGTGCCTTGAAATGGACTAATGGTGCAATACTGTGGTCATTTGCAAAATTCAAGGCAGGTCCATAAAGCCAAGTTCAAAAGGTCCAGTATACTTATAATATCACAGCCTTATGTCTGCTTTAATGCATCCTCTGTGACGGCCGAGAAACCGCACTGTGAAATGTACTGATTGTGCAATACGGCTCTGTGCATTGAGCTTTGATTTTGGATTTCGTTTGAACAGTTCGTGGAGTATGAGGCAGAATCCAGCTCCTTATTCATTTGTCATTTACTGAAGCACCTTTATAACGAGAGGCTTTGTCCATATATAGCACTGCTCCCAATAAGCGCTATTAGAATTGAATGAAGAAACTCTCCGCCATCTGCTAGGATGCATTAAATCCGACAAAGTGGTTTAATAAAGGATGCTTTGATCTTGTGAAATAGAAATAAAATAATTTTTAACATATTTTATAGTTCCAATATTTTTTAATATATAGGCCTACTGCCCTAATGAAATCCAAAATTTGAGCACTTTTTACTGTACCAGTCATTTTTTTTTATGAACCATTAAACTAAGCATATAGGACAGTGCACACTGAGCTGCCTATTGCACCATCAGCCCATTTCACAGTGCAGTTTCTCGGCCTCCACAGAGTTAAATTTGTTGAAGAGGAAATAAAGACTTGAAATATGATGTACTTCTCTAACGAAATCCAAAATTTGAGCACCTTTTACTGTGTCAATCTGTTTTTATGGACCCTTGAACTTGGCAAATGCTCACAGCCCTTTTGAGCCATAGGGGCCCATTAGGTAGAAGGAAGTGTCCAGATACAGTACTTTTGGCCATGTAATGTAGAATGTATGTTGCATACCATAGTAATTGTACCAACATGAAATTTGGCATATTATATATTTATATATATATATATATATATATATATATATTGTGTATAAATATATTGTGTAAAATATGGTTTTGTTGTTGTTGTTTTAATGCTGTCACTAGTTAAATCTGATCTGATATAGTAATCATAGGGAACCATGTGTAGGCTATACCACAAACCATCAGAATTTTTAGTGTAAAGCAATTCATATAATTAACTAAAAACTGTTTAGGTTCTTTGTCCCAAAACTAGCCTGACAAAATGGATTTGCTTCATGCACAACAGTTTTCTGAGGATTATAGATTTTGTTCTAGAAATCAGAGATGGATGTTGAAAAGAAATCACTGTGAACCAGCACAGACATTTCCTGTTAATTGACAGCTGGGGTGGACATGGTCTGCTGGCCATCCTGGGCTACAGATAACATGATTTGTTACCAAAAAAAAAAAAAAAAAAACAGTGATGCTGATAAGCCTTATATCTCTCTGTCTCTCTTTCTCTCATCAAAACAAGGCCAGGAGTTCTGAAAGACTTGAAAACGATGGGCTCTGTGTCTCTCTTTATATTCTTCGTCACCCTGCTTGTTCTAGCTAGACAGGTGAGTGTTCGTTTTATAAGCCAAATCTTTCATGGATTACAACAGCTGGTGAAATAGGGATCATAATGTTAAACATTTATTTGCATATTGTATGTATATACATGTGCTATATTTTTAAATGCACTTTTCAGTGTTGACCCACAATTCAAAATTGAAGAACTAGCTTCCTTTCTCACAGAAAATAAGGTGCCCAATTTGAGGGAATGTACAATTTACAGGTAGTACTTTAAAACAACAGCAATTATACTGTTTATCGTGATATTCCATATGTTGATGAAATGTAATGACATATTCTTACAGCAGTTATGCATTTCTTTGAATTCTATTTCAATTCTACTTTCCAATTTAGCACATTCACATTTGAATTTCCAATTCTACATCCCGAATATAAAAGTATAAACAAAAGAAACAAAGAATGAAATGCTACACGTGGTTGAGGAAGGCAGACAAATTGGGCAAAGAAATCTGTTTTTTGCCATAGTTTCTAAAGGATTTAAGCCAAGAGAGACAATGCAGTAAAACAAATTTACCACAGGCAATTAGTGTTATTAAGAACATTGCAAAATTATATGCAAAAGTTATTTAAGAGTTACAATTGATACTACCCAGAAGGAACATTCTTCTGTCAAGTAATGCAGGTAAACAGTGTAAATGAACTGTAGGCTGTTAACTTGCTGCAGTAATATAAAAGGTTCGGCCATGGGTATGTGTTTATCTGTACCTTTAAATATGGCTTATACAATGTGATTTTAGAGTCATAATTATTCATTCCATAAAATATTATACTCCATTCTATTCTCCTGACACAGTTAAAATATGGTAGTCCTTTGTAAAGCAAAATTTGAAATTCATACAGAAATAACAATAACAATATAAATCACTGCTTCATGATTCCTTGCTGCTGCTAGAGACTGTTGATATTAGTAGGAGGGACATTGTCATGCAAGTAAATATTTTATTTACTAGCTATTTAATATTTTTTTATTAAATGTATCACAATTTATCACACAGATCTCTGACTCTGATTTCAAGGGTGTTTCAGTACATGTTGTTCATTAGTATTACTTAGTTTTTAATAGTGCAAATACACAGCATTCAGCAACATGAACACTGTAATATACAGCGTGACCAAACATATAGTCAAAACTTGTTACATTTTTTTTTTTTTTTTTGGGTGGTGGTGTGATAGTAAAAACAGAAGATGGACAGATTGATATTCAGGGCCACTCTCCTCAGGGTGTTTGTCCAACCTCTCTCATTCATGTAATTTCAGACAAGCGTGTTGATTTAATCCACTTCTTTATTAGTCTGTTTATTACCTTCATGTGGCTTATGTTACAAAGCGATCACAGATCCCACTCTGTTTATTAAAGGAAAAAGAGTGCAGTTTTCTATACCTACTTGCAATAAATTTTAAGAACCCTTGGGGTTGAATTGTGGTGCTCTTAAACCAGACAAATAAATGTAACTATAATTAATGTGTAGTTTTATTTATAGTTTATATAATATGTGGTCACTGTATGAAGCTTGTTCTCCTTGTTGATCAGTGTTTTTAGACAGTAGCATTTTGCAGGAAAACATACCCTTTATTTACCATGTATATCTGCATTAATTGGTTTTAAATAACACATAAGCAATGATACATTTGTCTTATTTAAACACACTGTGTAGACATTCACAGTGCAGGTTGAGAAAAAAGAAAAAAAAAAGTGAGTCCTTACCTAATGACTAGTATGTATAGTATGTTAAATAAACTCAAGTTTGCAGGATTGGTTACTGGATTGACATGAAACATGGAAAGTGGGAGACAATAATAATGGTATAATTTATAACTTTATTTATAGTTTATATTCATTATTATTAGAAGTAATCCTCCAAGAAATGAAAGCCAATGAAGACTAGGTACAAAAATATATTTCAAAGTAGTGACTAATTCCAAGAACATATACAGTAGTGGCAAAAGGCAAACTCCAGTGTATAATTAAATATGGGTTTGATTGTATTATGCAAAACAAAAAAAGCTCAGGATATATTGAATACAATGTAATCGGTTATTAATATTTTTATTTAAGGGAGACCTTGTTTTTGATTACAGCAGCCATTCTCCTAGGCATTAACTTGCTAATCTTTGTGGATGTGTTACGCTTAACTTCTTTCCAATCCTCCTTAAGTTCTTCCCAAAGTTAAGATTCATTGGAAGATCTGCATGACTTATCACAATTCAGGTTTATAATTTCCCAAAGGTTTTCAAGGTCAGGTGACTGACATTTGCTCTCCAAACAGATCCTTCATACTTGGCTACATTTTATTCAACAGGATTCCCAAGAATTAGTCCATTTTTAAAGTGCCAGCAACTTTTGCATTTGCTGTTAAAACACTCCAGTCATCCCCTATGAACATACCTGACACCAAATTTTTACTTGTCGGACTGCAGACAATCTCCAATCTTCCACACTCCAGTCCTTATTTTCTTTGGCAAATGCAAGTTGTATTTTGCACTAGATAAAACTAATAAATGGTTTCTTTACTGGTACACAACCTCTCAGTCCAACCTCTTGTAGCCGTTGGATTACAGTCCAAGATTAAATTTGAGGTTGGAGGTCTCGTGCAGGAGTTCAGAAGCTTTTGAGGATGCGATTTTCATCTTCCTGTCAAAATGCTTACTAGTCTTCCTTGACCAGCCTCAACACGTTACTGTCTGCATGGTAGTGGTGTCACTGCTTTAATATAATTCTGTGTACATTGTGACCATTCACATCCTGCACATGAGCAACATCCAAAACTGACTGACCAGATTTAGCCATTACCATCCTTCCATCTGGCCATTTTCACTTAAACCCACAAAATAACATCTAATAATATAGCTAATACTTCCCACATAGTCATTTATTGAATTATATGCTGAGAATAATGAGTGCACTTGTAAGTCGCTTTGGATAAAAGCGTCTGCCAAATGAATAAATGTAAATGTAAATGCAAGATTGGTATGACCACTTGGCCAAAAATGGTGACAATTCGCTATGTCTCATTGCGTCATTTGAAATTGAAAAGTGTAATGCGTACTTTAGTTTTACACTCCAGGCACAACTTCGGAACATGCATACAAAATATTTAATAAATATTAATATAAAGTTTAAATAAAGTGTTTTATTCAATGTAAAGTTTGAATAAAAAAAAATTCTTAGGTTGGACTTCACTTTTTGCCACTACTGTATCATGTGCAACAATTAAGAAAGTGTGAAATGCACAAAATAGGAGGAGGGCCTGATCTTCCAGAATTATGGATAGGATCCAGAAAGGGAGTTCTGACCTTGTTGCTGGTCACACATAGAGGTCAAGAAGTATACTATATTGATGAGAATGCAGTTGACAGTGTAATCTGATTAATGATGAAGTAACACTATATATATATATATATATATATATATATATATATATAGTTTATATATGTTTACCATATATGACATTTGATTTTGAAGATGTATTGCAAGCATTTGGAGGTTGTTACTGCCAAAGAAAGGTATTAAATCTAAGGATTCAAATACTTTTCCCACCGTGCACTGTGAATGACATGAAAACATAAAATTGTTTGATCATTTATGATCAATTTATCCAAAAATTGAGGTAAATCCATTATATCTCATTTTCCTGCAACAGTTTGTTTCTTTCTTTTCCACAAGTTCACTGTCTCCAGGTTTAGAATGAAGTGTCATATTACATGTACTATGAAAGAAAATTATTTAAAAAAGAAAAAAGGTACTAGGTTTTTATATGGGTTTGTCATCTGGTAATTTGTTTTGCTTATTACCACGATTTTTCTCATCATTATTTTTTTGTTTGTTTGTTTGTGTGTGTGTGTTAATTGAAATTGATTCAAGGACATTCAATTGTAAAATACAAATGACAGTAAAGCCATTTTTAATGTTACAAATGATTTCTGTTTCTGTTCTTTGGACTTTATGTTCAAATAATCTAGAAAACAGACGCTTGCTGTTTCCACACTTTATTATGCAGCACAACCATTTTTAACTGGGATAATAATAAGAGGGTTTCTTCAGCACAACATTTCTTGAGGATAATGTGACACTGAAGACTGGAGTAATGGCTGCTGAAAATGGAGCTTTGTCTTTACAGAAAAAAACATTGAGATGTACAGTATCTCACAAAAGTGAGCACACCCCTCACATTTCAGCAGCCATTTCATTATATGTTCTCTAAGGACAATACTATAGAAATGAAAATTGGATATACTTTAGAGTAGTCAATGTGCAGCTTGTACAGCAGTACAGATTTACTGTCCTCTAAAAAAATAACTCAACATACAGCCATTATTATCTAAATAACTGGCACCAAAATTGAGTACACCCTAAGTGAACATGTCAAAACTGTGTCCAAAGTGTCAATATTTTTTTGTGAGCACCACTGTTATCTAGCACTGCCTTAATCCTCCTGGGCATGGAATTTACCAGAGCTGCACAGGTTGTTGTTGGGATCTTCTTCAACAATGACATCACAGAGCTGCTGGATGTTAGACACATGGCACTTCTCCACCTTCCGCTTGAGGATGCCCCACAAGTGCTCAGTAGGGTTCAGGTCTGGAGACATACTCGGCCACTCCATCACCTTTAGCTTCCTCAACAAGGCAGTTGTCATCTTGGCGGTGTGTTTGAGGTCGTTATCATGTTGGAAAACTGCAGTTCGGGCCAGTTTCTCATGTTCTGCTTCAGAATGTCACAGTACATGTTGGAATCCATGTTTCCCTCAATGAAGCAGAGCTCCCCAGTACCAGCAGCACTCATGCAGCCCCAGACCATGATGCTACCACCACCATGCTTGACTGTAGGCAAGACACAATTTTCTTGGTACTCCTCACTAGGGCGTCTCCACACATGCTGGACACCATCCGAGCCAAACAAGTTTATCTTAGTCTCATCAGACCACAGGACATGGTTCCAGTAATTCATGCTCTTGAACAAATTGTCTTCAGCAAACTGTTTGCGGGCTTTCTTGTGAGCCAGCTTCAGAAGAGGCTTTCTTCTGAGAAGACGGCCATGCAAACTGACTTGTTGCAGTGTGCAGCGTATGGTCTGAGCACTGAGAAGCTGACCTTCCGCTTCTGCAACCTCTAAAGCAATGCTGGCAGCACTCATGCATCTGTTTTTTGAAGCCAGCTTCTGCACCTGACGCACAGCACAAGGATTCAACTTCTTTGATCGACCCTTGCGAGGCGTGTTCTGAGTGGAACCCGTCTTGGAAAACCTCTGTATGACCCTGGCCACTGTACTGTAACTCAGTTTCAAGGTGTTACCGATCATCTTATAGCCTAGGCCAACTTTGTGGACAGCAACAATTCTACTTCTCAAATCCTTAGAGAGTTCTTTGCCATGAGGTGCCATGTTGAACATCCAGTGTGAGAGAATTGTACTCAAAGCACCAAATTTTAACTGCTCTAATACAAGATACTCAAATTCGTATGGTCCTGTCAAGCAGACAAAAACATGAACATGATGAATAGGACATGTGGCTTTGCCTGGTTAAACGCCGTACAGCTTTTATCACTTAGGGTGTACTCACTTTTGTTGCCAGCTATTTTGACAATAATGGCTGTATGTTGAATTATTTTCAGAGGACAGTAAATCTATACTGCTATACAATCAGAATATTGACTACTCTAAAATATATCCAAGTTTCATTTCTATAGTATTGTCCCTTCTATAGTACTGTCCCTTCTATAGTATATATCTTCTATATACTAAAATGGTTGCTGAAATGCGAGGGGTGTACTCACTTTTGTGAGATACTGTACTACAATAGAAAACAGGTCCTTTAATATTTTTTATATTACTCTTTTTGACTGCAATTTTGATCAAACAAACCCAGCCTTGGTGAATATAAGAATCTTCTTCCAAAAAACAAAGAAACAAAATGCACAGTTGATGAGATTGATGGGGCCAGCTCATGTTTCAAAAGCATCATTGTGTATTTGTATGTATGTAAGTGTTGTGTTGAGAACAAGGTTTTCTTTTAAAAATACAGATGCTCTGTGTGGTGTTTGTAACTGAAATAGCGCTGTGACCTCCAGTCTCTTTACCTCTGTGTCCTCTTGTAACAGAATGAATATTACTGTAGGTTGGATTTCCTGTGGAAGAACAAATTCAAGAAGGAATGTGAGGAGATAGAGACCATGGAGAATCTCAATCGCGTTCTGCTGGAGAATGTTCTGCCAGCCCATGTAGCAGAGCACTTCCTGGCCAGGAACTGGAAGAACGAGGTGAGAATGTAGATGGAAAGAACAACTTAAGATCTGGGCTGTACTGCAATTTGTATACTGTTTGTATTATGAGGTACGCATACAAATTCATAACATGTTAAAAATAGTCTGAGATTCTGTACTTCAAAGGTACCACAATACTATAGTACATCAGGAAAAAGTAGGACTTCTTACACTGCAAAGTTGTAATATGTCCTAATACCTTCATACATCATGCTTAAAAGTACATACTTGACCAGCGTAAACAAACTTGTGATACGATTAAAAGCACATCCAACTATAACTTGAATTTAGATGCATAGTGCTTGACAACTGCCAGGAGTTGTTTTCTTCTAATGCTTTGAAGGAAAATGGGTTGAGATTACACTTTTTAAATAATGTTTTCTTTTTGTTCAGTTTGAAAGTCAGTCTTCATACCCTGAGCTTCCTTTTCCTCTGTGAATGACAGGATCTGTATCACCAATCATATGACCTGGTATGTGTGATGTTTGCTTCTATCCCGGACTTCAAAGAGTTCTACACAGAATCAGACGTAAACAAGGAGGGTCTTGAGTGCCTCAGACTACTCAACGAGATCATTGCAGACTTTGATGAGGTAACGTATCGCTTCATGTATTTTGTAGAAAAAAAAGCTCCTTTTTTTACTCTTGAACTTTTTCCCATTGAAGTGTACTTTGAACTTACTGTCGTGTGTAAAGTCTGCTTGTTTGCTATGGAATTGCATTCGCCCATGAAATTCATCTTATTATGTCAAAAAAAGAAATGTTATTACCATGATGCAGTCCTTTTTCTCAAAGCAGTTGTGATGGTTTGTTTGATGTTAACTCTGCTATGGTTATGTTGTCCTTCCTGTGTAGTTGCTCTCGAAGCCAAAGTTCAGTGGAGTGGAGAAGATAAAGACCATTGGAAGCACATATATGGCAGCCACTGGGCTTAATGCCAGCCCAGGGCCAGAATATACACAGGTATCAGGAATGTATGGAATCAGTCAATAAAAAGTCTTGACATTGACTTGGTCTGCTTTTACTCATCTAATATAATTTTCTTTAAATTCTTATAAAATTTTGGAGTCCAACTCCAAACTATTAATTAAGATATGCGAAGGAAGTCGTTCATTGTTTAGTAACACTTTATTTCGATAGTCCACTTTAGACATTCTACTAAATATAAGTAACTTTGGAACTACATGTCAACTGCCAGTAATTAGAGTATTAGTAGACTGTCTACTTAATATCTGCTAACACTTTTTGATGGTCCCCCAACAGACATTCTACTGACTATAAGTAACTTTGCAAGTGCATGTCATTTTATTCTATTAAAGGGTTAGTTCACCCAAAAATGAAAATAATGTAATTTATTACGCACCCTCATGTCGTTCTACACCCATAAGGCCTTCATTCATCTTCGGAACACAAATTAAGTTATTTTTTAATTAAATCCGATGGCTCAGTGAGACAGCAATGTCATTGAACTGCTCAAGATCCAGAAAGGTACTCAAAACATATTTAAAACAGCTCATGTGAGTTCAGTGGTTCAATCTTAATATTATAAAGCAACGAGAGAACTTTATATGCGCCAAAAAAACAAAATAACGACTTTTTAACAATATCTAGTGATGGGCGATTTCAAAACACTGCTTCGAATCTTTTGTTTCGAATCAGCGATTGGATCGCGTGTCAAAATGCCAGACTGCTGAAATCATTTGACTTTGGCGCTCCAAATCACTGAATATGTTTTGAGTACCTTTCTGGATTTTTAGAAGTCCAATGACATTGCTGTCTATAGAGGCCTCACTGAGCCATCGGATTTAATCAAAAAATAACTTAATTTGTGTTCCGAAGATGAGTGAAGGCCTTATGGGTGTAGAACAACATGAGGGTTGCAAAGTTACTTATAGTTAGTAGGCTGTCTAAAGTGGACTATCTAAATAAAGTGTAACCCATTATTTTTGCGTTTATGTTTGTAGGAGCATGACAGGCAGTACATGCACATTGGTACCATGGTGGAGTTTGCCTTTGCACTGGTGGGGAAGCTTGATGTCATCAATAAACATTCCTTCAATGACTTCAAACTCAGAGTCGGTGAGTGAAAACAAAAGATCATGATTATTGGTGAAAAATGCTGTTTTAAGTGCCTTTAGGTGTCTCTTTATGCAATATATTATTTATTCTTTTAAAAGAGACGAATAATATTGTCTCTTCGTTTCAGTTGGACAGCAATGCATTGCATTGAGTTTTAAACAAATGTTTTCAATATCATTTGGATATATAAAAATGAATGTAACATTTAATGATCTATTAGCATTTTGGAGAATGCAGATTTATTTGCAAACTTATATAAAATTCTATTAAACTGTGTGAATTTCTTTGCATATTTTAGTCTATTGAACTATTTTCACAGATCTAAAGGGATTTTTTTTATCCTCCGGTGGACAACATTAGTATTACAGCCTTCATCTGTCATTCCTATTGATATAAATGGCGAATCTTTTAGAAAGTGCTGTTAGCCCCCTGAGCAAACAAATAGTAATTATGGGCCAAACCTTTTAATAACTTTTCGTCAGGGGCATCACTAGATGGTGGATACTCAATTTTGTGCAAATCAGACAACAACAACCTATAGGACAAGTTCAGCTGATTTTTTTAGGGCAAAAAAAAAAAAAAAAGAAAAAAAAAAGGATGACAATCATCCAAAACACACATCTAAATCAACAAAAGAATGGCTTCAGCAAAGAAAGATTAATGGCCCAGTCAGAGCCCAAACCTAAATCCTATAGAAAATCTAAATTCAACACTTATGCAGATAGTTATTCCAAATATATATAGAACTAGCATGTTCTTGAATAAAGCAATGTGAATGTTTTTGGCGAACTAGATCTGCTACGCTGCTGCTGTGTATTATTTATGCTTCTGCAGGTAAAGTATGGACTTGCTACTGCTAAAAGTTACATAGACATGCTGCTGTGAGCATGTAAGATATGCTGCTGCATAAATAGATATACATAAATCCCATAGCAGATCTAGGCAGGTGGAGCTGGGGGAGGTAGAGCATTTCAGAGGAATAGCACACTGCAGAACTAGCTTACAGCAAATAATGAACCAGACTGTTTAAATGTTGATCAAGCAATCTCATTGGCTGCAGGATCAGCAGGGGGCAATCAGCTTGTGCCATGTGGCAATGATGCAGTTGTTTGCAGATTGCATCTAAAGGACCTATCAGCCTGCGCCCTCTAGAGTTTCGTGAACTAGATGTCATTTACAGTAACCAGTATTTAATCATCCATCTGCAGGTATCAATCATGGACCTGTGATAGCTGGGGTGATTGGAGCTCAGAAACCGCAGTATGACATCTGGGGCAACACAGTGAATGTCGCAAGCAGAATGGACAGCACAGGAGTGCTGGGAAAAATACAAGTAAGATAAGATGTTTTTTTTAATCTACTATATTTGTGCAATTTATAAAATATACACAACTTTGTATTACTTGTTTATTTACAATGTTTAAAGTGCCTCAGGTTCTTTTAATAGATATTTGATTAGAGGTAAAGTAACTCTCCATGTAAAACCAGTGTGATTCTAGATGGAAAAATTGCTCATGCTTTGAACAATGTGCAGTGCAATGACTCATTAATCCATTTAATTCCTTTGTGTGCATGTGTGTGTTTGCAGGTTACAGAAGAGACGAGTGTTATCTTGCACGCTTTAGGCTACATGTGCACATGCAGAGGAATTATAAATGTGAAAGGGAAAGGAGAGCTCAAAACATACTTCGTCCACACTGAGATGAGCCGGTCTTTATCCCAGGGGAATGTAATGCCATGAATCATAGCAACACATGAGCAATGAACTGCAAACATCCACAAACAGGAATAAAAGAGACATCTGTAAATAATTGTGCCTAGTCTTTAGATGCACGAAATATTGGATGTATTGAAAGTGATACCATTTCTACTGTATCTCATAGGCAAGGTCTGAGCACAGGGTACTGTAAATATGGTAGCAATTATTTTGTAAGAAAATCAAATATAACAAAAAGTGTTTTGATGTTTTATCATCATTCTTTTTCTTTTGTAAAAACTTCATTAAACTTTATATGTACTTGTCTTTCTGAGGGCATCTTTATTTTTATGATTGACATGAAGGGTTTTTGATATACTGTAGGGCAGATTACAGGAATAAGCTAGTACTTAAACTTTTCTGTGTTGCGTCACTGACATGCTGTGCATGATATGTGTGACATATTTACACCATTGGCGTATAGATGTAGCTTTGGACAGTAGCGCCATATCCCTATGAAAGTTGTGAATGTAATATAGTATTCTATGTTTGTATGTCTGTGTCATGTTTTCATTCATAATGAATATTTCCCTTTATGTATTTCATTAACATAAGGTGCACTGTCTAGTTGCGCCTTCTATGTGAAATGGTGCTGGAACACTGCCGTCAAGTCCTGAGAAGTGTTTGTACATTTTCTCTATTGCATAATTGTCCCAAGTGGATAAAATATCCAATATCAGCACTACAAGTAGTTTGTTCGAACTTTATATTTACCCCTTTAATGTATTAATTGATCAGTTGTAGTTGGATAAATGAAGTGGCCGTATCTTTGGCTCTAAACTGCGCACAATAACTTTCATTTTAGAAGTTAAGACAGAAAATGGATGGATCTTGTTAATCTAAGTGGGGTCACGGGTATCTCAGACCATGAGCAGGGAAACACCCTGGACAGATGGCAGGACAGTCCATCACAGGAATTGTGGGGGAAACTGGAGTACCCATGCCAACACAGAAAGGTCCCCTGGCTCAGCCAGGACTCAAACCAAGGACCTCTTTGCTGTGAGATGACAAGATGTTGGCTTAAAATGATTTTATGAAATTAAATTTCAATGATAAGATAGAGCTGTACAAGACCATTTCTTTCAAGAGTTTTTATTAAAATCAAACTTTTAAAATGTCTGTTACAAATATTAAAAACAGCATACACAGAAAATGTCACATTTCTGTATTTTCCTGGGGACAGTTCCACAAAGCTTTAGTAACTTGAACCAAGCAGCTGTGATCACAGTGACATCACTGAATCATTTCCTGTCTCTGACATTTCAAATTTAAAGAGTTTAGAGAACTATGCTTTATTTTTAGAGATGGACTAAATTAGATTCTTTATAATTATGCATTCAAGAGATGTGATTTCCATCAGGTGATTTAATTTGTTCCACTTTGAATGATATTTTTGTACGCTGCTTTAGAGTTCATATAACATCCAATAATAGTAATTATATGTTGCTTTAGATATATTAAAAAAAAAAAGAACATTTTCATTTTAAATGAATACATACAGGTTTTTCTTGTTTTGGACCTGTAGAAATTTACTTGCACATTGATATATTAGCTATTTTTATTTTATTCAGCTATTTTAATTACAATGATCTCATGCTGTTTAAGTTTTGATTTTTTATATTGTTCATACAATTCTATTCATCATAAGCTAAGTCAATCATGTTCCCACGAGAAGAATATCACATTGTCTTCATGTTTCATGTGACAATGTAATTTCTTGAGAAATAATTACAAATTTATTTGAATTTGTCAACTTGCAATCAATCCAATAACCCAATTAGTTCATTCAACCTTTTGGTTCTCAAACATGCTTGTTTTCTTTTGTGCTAGGATGACATTTGACACAAAAAAAGAATTTCAGTGACTGTGAATAATCTTATACTCTCTTGAGTAGGTACTTATTTTGAAGTACTTTGTGAGTGCTAAAAAAGTATGCTCTATGAATGTGTGTGACAAGAATGTAATCTGGACACACTATATTCGCCATGTCATTATCATGTGACGTCAGTCAGTCACTTCGCTGACATTCCTAAATTCTCTCCTGCTGCCTTATGAAAAAAGTAAAGTGCCCATCATATGCACACTTCAGAATCTCGTCTGAACTGAATAAGTTGGTCATTTGGGTACTTTTTATCTATTCTTTTATATACTGTGAATTAGGACTTTTTTGTCACATACTGATTTTCACCTGGGGTATGTGATTTTGGGTGCAGCCCATGTCTCTTTAGCAAAGATTAAAAATAACTCAGAATCTTAAACTCATTTTCTGACATTAGTTTTACACCTGTTATACGGCATCCCAGAATAAATGGTGTTTGCTGAAGAGGTTGAAAATGGGCTTAGGTGAATCTCTTCCACAGCTCAAACCAACCTTGACTTGTACACACGAGACTGTTTACTGTAGGACAAGCATGAATACGCTTCAGCTGGGCTGTTAATCAGCAGGCTTACATTTGGCCTTTAATCCACAGGTTCATGCATTTAAAGACGAGACACAGCAGATGGTCTTGAGAGGCACTCAGAAAACCATATGACAATGTACAACTTCACAATATTTATGATGGTTTAGATGTCAAGGCTCCTGCTGTGATTCTTAGAAACCTTATGTATGGTTCTATAGAGAGCTGTACATGTTCTATTCAGGTGATCAGAGTAAAGTAAAAATACAAAAAAAGGATCAGAAAGCCATCAGTGGACTTTTGTATATAATAATTTTAAAAGATCACATTTGTTGGTCACACTGATGATTATTGGTCCAATTCTGACTCTTAACTAAATATTAACTATGAACTCAATAAACTCATAATTACTGCTTATTATATTAATACTGTTAATAATTACTGTTAGTAAGGTAGTTGTTAAGTTTAGGTATTGGGTAGGATTAAGGGATGTAGAATATGGTCTTGTAGAATAAGGCATTAATATGCTTTATAAGTAAATAAGAAGCCAATATCCTGTAATAAGCAACTAGTTCATAGTGAGAATTAACCCTAAACTAGCGTGACCTGATTATTTGACGTCACACAGGAGGGCCACTCCTCTCAAGATCCAGTATTCTGGAGGGTGACTGGTTCTCAGGTCAACAGCTGCGATGTAGTTCAGGTCTGTTCGAACAGGTTTCTTATATATTGGACTTGAATACAAGCGAACATCTTTGACACCTGAGAAAAGATAACAATTAGGTTCATATACAAAATGAATGCAATGTTTTGCATGCAAACACATCTATGGAAGCTTATTTCCACCACGGAATGAAAAGTAAGGTAACTGCTACTTTTTCCATCTCACAATTCTTTTTTTCTCAGTATTGCAAGTTTATGTCGCAATTCGGACTTTATAACTCGCAATTGCAGAAAAAAAAGTCATAATTGTGAGTTTATATGACTAGCATACACTAGCATTCTACTATTTTAGCCAGATAGAGTTAGAAGTGGCAGTTTATAGGTGGTAATCTAGGATTATTCTTCAACCAACAACTGTATATTGGAAATTAATCATACAGTTGATGTGACAGACTAACTATAATATTGGTCCACAAAAGGGTGCCACAAAACATGCCAGCTTTTTAGTTTTCATCTCTTCCTTGTTATTTATTTCTGATGGAACTTCAGAAGGTTATCCATCTGTTTTAAATGGCATTTTGTTGTTCTACTCCTTAATTTTAAATGTTTCCCTTCCAGTTTTACCAAATGTTTGCTGTTTGCATTTTAAAGTATTGAAGGATACTTAAAGGGATAGTTCACCCAAAAATGAAAATTATCCCATGATTTACTCACTCTCAAGCCATCCTAGGTGTATATGACTATCTTCTTTCAGATGAACACAATTGGAGATATATTTAAAAATATCCTTAGTCCTCCAAGGTTTGTAATGGTTATGAATGGTAATCCAAATTCTGAAGACCAAAAAAAAAAAAAGAATCGATATGACTCCAGGGAGTTAATAAAGTTAACTTCTGCGACGTAGTACACAATGCCATGACGTTCTACACATATGACATGACCTACAACGCGAAGTTGTTATTTTACTTTATAAGGTTTTTCACAATTTCAACAATTTCACCAAAGGAGTGTGTTTTTGGTGGTGAGGGAAAAATTACCCTTTTCAGCTTCCCAAAGAACCCAGCGTTAAGGAAACAGTTTGTTTTTCCGGAGCAGCAACGGATTTGTGCACATATGTTTGTTTGTTCCCGGAATTTCGGTGATGAATGCTTTGTAAACAAGTCCCAGTTCAACGCTGGATTTGCAGATCACGGGTGGTGAGTAAAACTGCATCAAATGTCTGTATTTTTTTGGCAATCGGCGTGCAAGTGCATATACAACACAAACGTTTTTTGTTCCCTTTTTATTTATAATGATGTCGCAGCTTACAGACGATCTCTACGCAAAAGCTGCACGTGCTCATGACTCTTTAGCTCTGCCCACGGCACGCCTCCAGGAGCTTGGCTTTTTTTCTGAAAAACTCAGTACAGCATATCTATCTTTTATAAATATGATAAAACTAAAGACTTTTCGGAGATATGAAGGATGCACTACTACTCTATATGTACTCAAGATTAACATGAGATTGGTAGAAACTATGTGTGTTATCTACCCTTTAAATAAGGATACTTGTCTTACACAAACGCATCGATTCTCTTCAGAAGGCCTTTATTAACCCCTTGGAGTCATATGGATTCATTTTTTTTATGGATGGATACATTTTTCTTTTTTGTCTTCAGGATTTGGATTACCATTCACAACCATTATAAACCTTGGAGGACTAAGGATATTTTTAAATATATCTCTGATTGTATTCGTCTGAAAGAAGATGGCTTGAGGGTGAGTAAATCATGGAATAATTTTCATTTTCTTAAAAGCATTATTAAAGTATTCTATTTATATATAAAACTCACCATTGTTCTCTGCGTACATCCTGATCACAGGCATCATCTCAAACAGTACTTTGGGTTTGGAATCAATGAGCTTGCAGCTCCTGCGGTCCCATCCGGCCCCTTCCAGGTAGAGGCCATAGACATACACCCCCTCTGAAGGAGGCTGTGTGATGTCATCCTTCATCCATTTAGTAACTTCATTACACAGAGCCATACGGTCCAACGCCCACCCCTTGTTAGCACGAGTGATCTCCTGTCAATTTAGTGATATGATTAATGTGTAGATCTGCTTGTAACCTATTACAAAATAACTTATTTCAAAATAAATGAAAAAAAAAAAAAAAACTACTATAATATAATATAACTGAAAAGAATTATACATATATGTGTATGTGTGTGTGTGTGTGTATATAAGTAATTCAAAATAATTCACACAAAACATGTTGCAATTCCACTCAAACCAGATTAAACATGCCTCCCCTGCCCTTCAATTAAAGCGACAGATCCATACAGCTTGCATGAAACAAGATTCTTTAAATTAATATTGGGCACCCATCCTGTTTTCTGTTCTCAGCTGTGTTTCTGTATTATATATATATATATATATATATATATATATACATACACACACAAAGTGCCCTACATATTGGAACAGCAAAGACAAAATTGCTCTGTTAGCTGTGGTGTCAAGACATCTATAAATATGATTAATGCATTTCACCAGCTGAAGAGGAGACTAAAGGCAGAAACTCCCCTAAACAAGCAACTGTTGAAAATTAAATGATTTTCCAGGTATTTAATACAGCCAAAGTATGAAACCAAGAGTCTGGTGATGTCTATGGGTCACAGACTCGCTCCTGTGATTGCTTGCAATGGATTTACAATTAAATATTAGCTTTTACACATTTACATTTGCTTTAAGTTAAACTGTCCCAATACTTATGCTCACATTAGGCAGAGGGATGAAACTCTAAAAGTGCTGTACTTCTTAGTTGGTAAAACATTTAGTGTTGAAACAGCCAATAATAAAATGTGACATTCTGTACTTCTGCCTCATACTAATCTTTTAATCATATTTATAGATGTCTTGACACCACAGCTAACAGGGAATTTTGTCTTTACTGTCCCAATACTTATGAAGGGCACACACACACACACACATATATATATATATATATATATATATATATATATATATATATATAAAATAATGAAGCATTTGTTGCTCTGACTGATATGAAGCATCTGGGTGTTCTTTCCCTAAGTTTATTCTCAGATCTGCAGGTGCTGGCACAGAAACACAGCTGAGAACAGAAAACAGGATGTGTGCCCAATATTAATTAAAAGAATCCTGTTTCATGCAAGCTGTTTACCCCCAAGACATTAGCTAGAATGCACCCCACTGCGCTGTTCCCTCACAGCCCAAAACACTTCTAAACTCACTATTATTGATTCCTTTAGGAATAACATGCATTTGGAGACTAATCTGCCGCTCAAACATGTATAACACAGATGTCTGGCATAACGTTATCATATTTGGTGTAAAACATCAATAAAATTCAAACAGGATGCATCAATATTCAGTTTAATCCAGTAAAGCCTGACATACAAAATAATAACCAGATTTTTTAAAAACAGAACAGTTTGAGCCTTTAGACAAAATATTTTTTTAAATTCTTTAAAATATTTTTAATATTAGGCTTGATATGGCTCATATAGTATGATATAGTGAACTTCACACTCAAGGAGGGGAAAAAATATTCAGAGCAATTAGTGCAGTTGTTGATATGGCCAAAAAGTAAGATAAAATTCTGAGAGCTGATAATCAGTTTTGGGGGTAACGCATTACAAGTAACTTCAGTTACGTAATCATATTACTTTTTCAAGTAAACAGTAAAGTAATGCATTGTTTTTTCAATTTACAACAAAATATCTAAGTTACTTTTTTAAATAAGTAATGCAAGTTACTTTTTTTCACATTTATTGACTGACAGCTCTCCTGTCCCCACGTTAAGAGAAATATAGTCCACAGGTGTTGTGTGCGCTATGTAAACATGATGGATTTCTAGGCCCTTTTTGGTGTTGTGCTAAATATTTGTATTAAGATGTCTTGTCATTGAAAACCAGCGTTCACACTCTTTTATTCGCGTCTCATTCATCCAGCATGTAGTTCTGCTGATAAAAGCGTCGCCCGTGGCTTTAAATGGGATTTTCTGTGGCATGTTGCTATGCGATGGATTAATGATACATAACAGACACACCTGTTATCTGCTGTCCTGGATTGATTAGAAAAAAACTTGTTGTAAATTTATGTGTTCTTTCGTATAAGCCACGTAATATACTTGTGTATATTGTGTAATATGTATTTAATCTCACTTTATTAACCAATGTCTTTGCTGCTGACCTTCAATGATCTAATTCAACCATACTAATAAGCAAAAATTATTTTAGATTAGATTTTGAAATAAGAGTGTTGATCTTTCTTCTCCTGTATCTTATTCTTTAATCCAAAATGGCAGCACAGCTGAAAGGTTTGTTTGAGCTGTGGGGGGCGAACATAATGCACTGCAAAACAATGATGATTAAGAGATAAATGTTCCTCAAAATCATGATGCATCCATCACATTTGATATACAATTTTAACATGGTTTTTCTAAAACAGGATTTATGGATAATCAAATAATTTGTGTTTATAAAAGTGTTTTTCTTGAAATATTGCTAACAGTATAAAATTTATTCTTATGTTTTCAGCAGGCATGTTAGTGTACAACAGGTTGTTGCAGCAAAGTTTTGATCATGTTGATAATTTGAAGGCCTTAGAAATTTGCATGTCAAATATACATACAAAGACACTCTAGGCTTTATAGGGTTAAAATCTACCTCATAAAGGACAAAATTAAAACTTGTTGTGGAGGAAAACAGATCAGATCAACAGATCAGGAGGGAAATGAGTACAAGTATACATTTAGCAGAAGTGTTCATGTGATAGTTACCCACCTGTCTCATAGCTGTCAGGAAGCCCTGTGGGTTGAAGAAGCCTGTCATCCAAAAACAGTTGGGTCGTCCCTCAAAAATCCAAGAGTGGAACTGCCGGTTACGCTCCAGCAACTCTGTGAACCAAAACCCCAATGTGGTAGAAGCCCAGGAGGCCTGCATACAGACACAGACACACACATAGGCAGAAAGTCAGCTGAGCAGAACCACAGTTAACACCTACAAAGATAGAGTGACACTTAGCAAATCCAGATCTTTCAGATATGCTTGAGGCATATGGCTCATGGTTAAACTCCAGCCGACACACACAGATACACACAAGATAAGGTTTTCACCCTGCTATAGGCTAAGCACTAATGACTAAAAAAACACCATAAAGTAGATCAAAGAGCTTTGTATGAAGATTTTAATGTCAAATATGTCTTTACATGAAAGATAATGAATATGACAATGACAGAGGGAAAGATTTTTAGTGAATAACAACTTAATCGTCTGTCTGTTCAGCACAGAATGCTGTTGTATGGCTTCAGAAGACTTAAAATATAGACTACTTTTATAGGATTACTTTTATGGTGCTTTTATTGTGAT
The DNA here is from genome assembly GCA_037950665.1 of Hypophthalmichthys nobilis. Classification (NCBI taxonomy): domain Eukaryota; kingdom Metazoa; phylum Chordata; class Actinopteri; order Cypriniformes; family Xenocyprididae; genus Hypophthalmichthys; species Hypophthalmichthys nobilis. The sequence goes on along the minus strand of CM075481.1, from coordinate 26,230,052 downwards.
GTTTTTGTCCTTTTTGCCATGAAAAAAGTATAAACATTCCTCAAAATTTCCCTTTTTGTGTTCCAAGGAAAACGTTTCACACCTTTAGCTTGAGACAAAAAGACCATGGATACGCTTTGGGTGAGCCTACACAGTGTGAAAGTACAAAACAGGGCATATACACGCACAAACAAATGCAATAGGCACTTTAAATTCACACGTAACGCATGTGTGCACATGCAGGGTAAGTTACAGACTGATTGCTATTCAGGAGGCATTTTCAATTAGCTCATGATTTGCTCAGCTTGAGTAGCATATGAAAAGCAGAGTTAAATAAAGCTGTTGTGCTGCAGTTGGGATGACGAGGTGTTTGAGAAACTTGAGCCCAACACCTCTGGGTTTGATGTTTCACATTCAAGATGATGCACTGGTCCTTAGATCCAATAACCATTTAAATTCATGTTTTCACTTGCTCATACGCATGTCTCGAAACATCAGGCCATTCGGTACAACCGCTATAAAACATGGAAAATGTTGTAATATTGTACTAAATATAAAATGTTTGATTGTCCTTTTGCTAGCTAGCTAACTAGCTAGCTAGCTAGATATCAGCTTGTTAGCATTGTTTGAAAATATCGTCATTCGGTATAACCAAAAGTGTCATTCGGTAAAACCGAAATTTTGGTTAAACCGAATGACTTTTTTGGTGACAAATTTTGTCCATCTGGTAAAAAAAAATGACAAAAGCAGTGTTAATTGATTATAAAAACCACATAATCTCATTGTTAACACTTAATGAAACTAATTATATCTCCATTAGGTTTTACTTATTCGTCAATGACCCATATACACCATGACTGCACATTAATAAAATTATATTATCTGGTAATTTTAACTTGAATCAACTAATTCAAGAAAGAAGTCTTGCAGCTTTCTCTTAAAGTACAGATGCTATGTGCAAATGTCAATCAATTTGATAATCAGGCAAGTCATTATATTGAACTTCCTTGCTTAACAAATTTATGGGCCATATGAAATCTGTTGAATTTTTTCCCAAATGAATGCATACAATGTAACAATTAAATTAATCTTTTAAAATGTAAATTTAAAATGTCACATAATTTGAACAATTTCTTTCATTTTTGGCAAGCAAAGTGCTGCACTCTTCACAGTTTAAATTAAAACATGGATGAAATATTGTGTGATAATATGATATTTCTTGAAAACAATGTTTTAATAAACTGTATTGATATTATTGTTGTCATTACTTTGAGAAGTACAATAGTAATATATTTCTTTCATAATCTCTTTGAGTTAAACCGAAATTTTATTTTGGCAGGTTGTAGTGAAGACCTTTGAGTTTCTGTGTGTATCTGGTGATTGTTTTATCAAATGAAATGGTGAAAGTCTTGTGAAGTGAAGTTCATGTGAAGTGTCCTCATAAAGTGAAATGGCACACGCTGAAAGCACCTGAAGCGTCACGTGTCCTTGAGTATGTGTAGTAGTCAAAACTGTGCCGCTTATTCACACAAGCAGAACATGCATATTTAAATGGCATCATATTTAAAAAGCGGTTTAATATTTACAGACACTGGTCCATATCATGATTTTATTAAGTGTATGGTCATACTTAGATTTATTAATCACATATGATATTCTACAGTGATATCCATCATAAGAAAGCAGATGAAAGATGCTTACAAAAGCACTCAATCTCAGTTATTTCTATTTCAGTCACAGTAGCATACACACACAAGTGTGTACTACACAGGGAATATTTAATCATGTTATAGCAATTTCAGTTAAAGGGTTAGTTCACCCAAAAAATGAAAATTCTGTCATTAATTACTCACCCTCATGTCGGTCCAAACCTGTAAGACTTTTGTTCATCTTCGGAATGCAAATGAACATCTTTTTGATGAAATCTGAGAGCTTTCTGTCTGTCTATAGATAGTCTACAGAATTGCAACTTTGACGCTTCAAAAAGTTCATAAAGATATCGTAAAACTAATCCATATGAATTGGTTTAGTCCTAATTTTCAGACTTGATTGTTTTTATGATGAACAGAATTAATTTAGGCTTTTACTCACATTTAACATTGATCAGCAAACATAAACAGAAGCTCAACCGAACCTGAATGACCCACAAGAACAAACCTCTTGCGGAAGCTCAAATGTGCTGCGTAACACACGAGAATGAACCTCATTGGTTACGCGTCAGGCATGTTTGGTTGAGCTTCTGTTTACGTTTGCTGATCATAATATATATGTGAGTAAAAGCCTAAATTAAATCTGTTCATCATCTGTTCACAGCAGTCTAGTCTATTCAGAAAATTTGGACTCCACCACTCAATTCATATGGATTAGTTTTACGATCACTTTATGAACTTTTTGAAGCGTCAAAGTTGCAATTACGTAGGCTGTCTATGGAGGGACAGCTCTCAGATTACATCAAAAAGATCTTCATTTGTGTTCCAAAGATGAGCGAAAGTCTTAACCAAGGAAATAACTGCACATTAATTCAGGACATTCATAGCTACACTAGCTACTTTGGCTCGTAACTCATTATTTAAAAAAACCCTTCCAAACAGAGTTTGTGTTTTTGTTGTGTACATTATATATCCAATACATTTCGCACATAAAAGGCAGGCAATGGCCTCTAACCTTTTTCCAGCGTGCAGGTATTCGGGCGTCATACATGCAGTCCAGCGCGTCTCGCAGGTTCTCGCTCATTATGATGGTTCCATCGATGGCCAGCTTCAGGTCACTCAGCGTGTTCCTGACCAGAACAATCACTCTCTGCATGCGATCAATCTCCTGCCGCAGGAAAATGTTCATGGGCTGGAGGGGACCCATGCTCATCAATCTCTCTCTGACCTGGATAAATGAAGCAATTTGAATGAATAATGAAGACGTAGTTTTCTACAAGTGCTGTGTAAGAACATTCACTAAGGCTGTACTATGCCCCTGTATGTGTAATTTACTAGTTTGCGCTATCTGCATTATTTTTTATTGTCAGTCAGGTAATGGAGACAATAACAAATATTAGCATTGACGCAGTCTGCATTGGCGCAACTTCTCAATTTGTGTCCTCTGAGCGCTAGGCTTTGGAGGATGCAGCAGACTACTGAAATCTGGCATACTTTACTGCTTCACCAGCATGATCTACACTCCCAAATTGGCTCTTTTAAATGACAAAAGTACTTTTTTATACCACACAACTGGAAAATATATCCAGTTGTAAAACTCTTCTTCATCAATTACATGATTTCCTGCTGCCATGAACAACAGAAAATGTAGACAAACACTCTTTTCAATGAAATTCAGTTTACTGCCAGCTTTGTGTGGTGATAGCTTAATGTAAAGTGCATCATGACATAATTGGCAGCACATTTTACATCTGGTTAAACAGGACGGTAGGCGCAGAAGGCACAATGTTTTATTTACATGTAGAAAGTCGTTCTTTTTGCTATTGTTATTAATACTATTATTAACTGGCAAAAGTTTCAAAATTGCCAGAAAGCAGGGCATGGGTTTTAAATATTTTAGAAAAGATCATGATTGAGACAAATCTGCTTCTCTGCAGTCTGCTGTGAGAGATAATGAAAACAAAAAGCCCATGTAAACCCTAAGGCACGTTTTTTCCCTGCTGCTTGTTAATTGGCGGATAATCAGAGGGGAGTAGCAGCCAATTACTGCCTATATGTTTCATAAGCACCTGCAGTTGGGTTTTAGAACATTTGTAAGTTCCAAAAAAAGACTAATGCATTAGTGCAGACAGTCTGTGACCTCGCCACCATCCGTCAACCCTGAGAATGTCCCCTCAGGACTCGAGCTCCAGACAGCAAAGGCCATTTGCTCCCATTGGGCTCTGAGTTCTCTCTATCAGCTATACAAAATTTTGCTGCATCACTGTTGCCCCGTCTGAAGCTTTACCTCGAATGGTACAAAATCCGGAGGCAGTTTCTCCAGCATGTCATCTGCTAGCCGACCCACAATCGCCTCCCTGGTCTCTCCTCCTCCGCTGGAGCTGTCCTTTGGTTGGATACTCAGGATAGTGTCTAGTACGTCCTTGGCGAGTTTGCTTTGGTAGGTGATGTCTGCATTTGGGTGAAGGCCGAACACCTCAGGAGTGTCATATGTGGGGAGACCCTTCACAAGACAAAAAAGAAAATAATTCTTAGTCCTAGTTAAAGGAATATTCTGGGTTCAGTATGAGTTATGATGTTGCTTACAGAGCCACTTTGGTTACCAAAGAGTATTTTTTTGATTTGTCCCTCAGTTAAAAAAAAGTAGTTAAAGCAAAGCACATTGGTATAAACATTAATACAATTGTCATGACCATGTAAAGCTGGTAAATGTTTATTATTCACACAAGGATACGAGCCAAAGGAATAGGAATCTAAATTTAAATAGGTGAAAAATATGTTCAAAATAACTAGTTAATCCACCTAAAAGTGTTTAAAAAGACAATTAAGCTCTATACACATTTTTTTAAATGAATAATTCAAACATGTATAAGCTCCACATTTCTCCTTTTAAATCACCAAAGTCGACCATTTACTTCTTGTATAAGAGTCAAAAAATTTCTGTGGTCAACAACGCCATGCCACAAATGTGTTTGTGCTTAACTTGTAATAAATTCAAAATATTCCCTTAAAATTTATCCACAGAGACATGATTCAGTAATGCATGCAAAATCTTAATCATAGTCATAAAGTCTGGTCATATTCAGTCCTCACTCTGTAAACTTTTCATTTCTGATTTCTGTAATAGTACTAATAAACTGATTGTGTTAAATACACAATAAATACACAATAACTAGGTTTATCATCAATAAATCCAATTAGTTTCAATCAAATTCATTATAACTAACGGCATTTTGGCTTGTTCCACACAGAGCCATATTTAAACCGTTTATACTTTTAAACAGATTAAATTAAATTCATATTTAAATTACTCCAAGCCATTATAATAATTTCATTTTGAAGATATGTTTATTTAAATAAAATCAAATAGATGCAATTACTTAATAAACTATGCTAACGTTTGAGTGTATAAAGGTCTATTTTTGGATTCTAAATTTAAATACTCTAATAATAATACGTGTCTTGTGATCAATTTTCACATGATATCAACAACCATTATGAAGAGCTCACTCACATTAGCTAGGAGAGCATCTTGCATCAGTTTTAATAAATGGATGAATGTTTTCCCACATCTCTCTTCCTTTTTGAAGAGCAATCATCATTAAATATGTTTATTAGTTGATTAACACATGCATACAGCGTTGTGTACCAGCAATACAAGTCATCTCGCATTATACATTCATTCATCATAATCTTCATTCAACAAAAGCTTCCTGTAAACAACATGTGCTTAGAGATTTTATACTGAACAGCTGAATGTAAGCTAGCGGGACATGCATTTTTTTTCTCCTTTTATTCTTTTTTTGAAGCAAAACGTCTTACGTGTTTCTTCAGGAGCTTTTGTGTGTGTTTTCATTCACTAATGGTGATAAGCTCATTGCGTGTTATATACTGAACAATGCTGTGGCGTGTACGCTGTGAGAGCACAGACCAGCTCTTACAACCACGTCTGAGAGAATCATCCTGCTGTGAGTTGGGGCTAAAAACATCCATCACAATCAGCTCAGACAGAATAAAGATCAGCCGTACTCTGCCGGCAGCTGTACTATTTCTCTCATGAGGACACCACTGCTTTACATGACTCACTGGCATTAATGTACAACAGGAATAAGGCCAGTGAGAGGCTGGTTATGTTCCTCTTGGCACCAGAATGAATATTATGAGGTAGTGCACATATGAAGCTTTGATTGAGCTGTACTATTTTCATGGCTGATGAATAAGCTTTATTCACTGTGTTTGTTATGTTACAGTTGATCAAAGATGGGCCATTTTTTGTTGTTCTCATTGTTTTTATTTTGTAAGTATAGAAATGCAAATTATTATTTTTTTTTTACTTTTCTTTTGGTCTTCAGATAGTTTACTTTTTGACAGCATACACAAACTGTGCCAGATGCGACTTGGGTCATGAATATTAATTACTATGTTATGTTCACCCCAACTCATTTGCTGAAAGGGGGATGATGGTAGGTCTGTATAGTGGTACCATTTACTGTCTGTACATTTGTCAGAGACTTCTGAAAGAGAGGAAAATAAGAACTTGCATTAAAGCTGAAATGAACACCTTTGTAAAGAAAATGTTCTTGAAATGTACATTAACAGCTTATAATTGTAAATGTAATTCAGCTTATACACTTCTATCACAAAGGTACTTTGCATTATGCAAAGCTGTTGCAGTGAATTTGCTTCTGTTTGGAGCAATTTGTTACATTACCTGACATTATTTTAGTATTTTAATGTTGTTGTTGTTTTTAAAACTAAGTATTGGTACTCAGTATTGGCTGATATTATTGTAAATGTTTATTGGGGTCACTCTACTGTGGATCTTGACCAGGTAACAGCCCACAGTGTTGTAATACACCATTGTCTATCTGCCAACACAGTCTTACCTCAATTTCTCACCTCCATCTAAAGTGACAAAACCTGTAGAACAAATAGTACCGACTCCAAAGAGAGAGACTGAGCAGTTTCATTGGAACATTTTTCTCACCTGTACGTATTGGAGATACTGGTCCACACTATTGCATCTGGGAATGCAGTAGCCTTTGTAGAAGTGGAAATCAGGGCTGAACATGTTCTCACTGAACCACACCTTCGCAAACGTGTTCAAGAGGCGCTTGTCATAGTCATCAGTCACCCTACCGCCATACTGGATCTCGCCGATCATGTATCGTACAGTGTTCCAGGATACGCCCTGTAAAAATACTCATTCAAATTAAAATGCCAGGTGCTGAGTTTATTTGGCAACTTTTTGCATAGACCTTGACAAAGACGACACAGTAAATTATACACAATAACTTTATGTAAAAGGACCTTCTCACAGAGGTGGAAAAGGTTATGTTCATGTCATACTTCAATAATAAAGCAGTGGAAAGACATAACAAGAATCCAATTCAAAATGACTCCCAAGTCCTAGGTTGCTTTAAATTTATGTGACATAATTAAAGGTGTATAATTATAGAACAGATTAGCTGAAATAAACATTACAAAACTTTTCTGAAAAGAGTTTGATGTATTTGGCTGATTTCATTTAGCTAATTATTAAGATCTAGGAACACAGCTGCTCTATAATGCAACTCTCACCTTCTTCATGTCCATATCATCCAGGTGATTCTGGACAAACTGTATGGTTGCATTGAAATCTGCCTGGTTGAACTCATATGGGATGTTCCAACCCAAAGGTCCATATTTTCTCCTCTCTTGGACAGTGGAATGGAGGAATGCCACCCCGTACAACATGGGCCTCCACTGTACCATGTTACTCACATCTAGAAGATCCTGACTGATACCTGGAAGATATTATTAGGCATTACCAATTTTTACCAAGTTTTTTTCATGATCTTGGAATAATGAGGTTTCTCTTTAAATAATCATCTAGTCCAGATTTCTATAGTTTCATTAATGTTTCAAATCCATTAGTAGCTTCAAGTGATGGTACAATCTTTCATCAGGCGGAATAAAAACAAAAAACAAAACCAAAAACACCTAAGACAGCCTGAGGTTGACATGTAATCAAGTCCATATGACAGCTGAATAAATACTAAATATCCAGAGAGGCCAGGCTCACCTCCATAAGTCCTTTTAAGTCCGGCTTTCAGTCCCTGTGGAGGCTCATTGGTGAATTTGATTGACATTTGCAGGAGAGTGATAGGAAAGTGTCTGTGGACCTCAGTGGTCATCCACAGTCTGAAGGTATCATGAACGCTGTCTGTCTCGGTGATTGTATCCATCAGTTCGTCCATAAAATCCAGACCCAAATGACAGTTTTGAAGTAAAGCCCAGCCTCCCTAATAGGAAAAAAGATGAGTATAAAAAAGTAAGATTTTGTTTTAGAGAAAGTTTTCAGGTATATAGACTTTATTGAGCACAAATACAAAGAGATAAGAAGGCCATCAAATGGAATTGCATAAATGTGTTTTTTTTTTTCAAACATGCGTCCCAAATTCTCCCGTCTGCCATTAGTGGAATAGACAAATAATGTGGCCCCAAAATCACAGCATTGGGTGACAAACAAACAAACAAACAAACAAACAAACAGAACAACAGAGCCATAGTGTTCACACTTGGGGAATCAAACCATGAATGGCTTGCTTATTGTTGTCTCTGCATATTAAGCTGGGATTTAAGTATTTTAACATTAAAAATGGTTGAATATGAACATACATTAGCCATGGAGTGCTGCAGAAGTTTGCGTGCATGAACTTCCTGCCCCTGACCCATCGAGACGTAACGAGTCTCAATTCTCTGTCGTTTGCCCAGGGCGATGATTGAGTCTGTTGGGTCTGAACCCATAGACAGGAAGCAGATGAGAGGAGTGCGGGGGTCTGACTCCTCCCAGGTCTTCTCCAGGTCCAGAATCACTCCCTCAGCATATCTCTCCCCCATTGAGTGCATGATGTACTTTCGTGCCTTTCAATTACACATGGGAAAACAAGTAATTAGCCTGATACAATTAAAAATCAAGTCATATTTTTATAGCACTTTACACAATACAGATTGTTTCAAAGAAGCTTCACAGAAACAAACAGGAAAATAAGTGTTACAAAATCAATTATGAAATGATTTCAATTTCAGCTGTAAAACAGCTGTAAGGCAGCTCTACCAAAGACAATATATTCCAGCTCAATTCAGCTTTTGTTTTCATCTGATAGTGTAAGTGCAAAACTGATATTTATAAATGTTAATTTTCCTTTTTAAGCCACAACTGAGCAAGCCAAAGGTGGAAAGGAACCAGCTGATTGTAGTAGAGAAAACCAGGCTCAGACAGGGGACCAGTTCTAGCCTTGCCTAAATGATGGATATCCAGAGAGTCAAGAAATATTACACACATACACAAGACTGATAGTGTTACCACCAGCTGGAGTGCCCTTGATTTCCTTGATTTGACTCCATCTCATCATGAACTGCATTTCCCATAATCCATTGCCTGGACTCAGTATGTGTCATTACTTTCAGCTGTGTCTCATTACCTTGTTAATTCCCCATGTTTTCAGTTTTTTTTTTTTTTTTTTTTTTTGCGAAGTATTGCAAATGTCACACTGCATTTCTGAGCACACTCTCTTGTTTCCCTTGTCATGGTTTATGGTCTTGATCTCCTGCCCAATTCCCAGGATCTTCCTGTTTGCCTGTGTCTTGGACTCTGCCATTGTTTGCTTTGGATTTGACCCTCTGCCTGTTACATGGATTATCATTTTTGATTGCCCCCCAAAAATAGACTAAAATTTCTGTACGGAAAAAATATTTTTCGGGGGGTTTTGGGATGAAATATGCAATGTGAGGATTTTCACGACATAAATTACAAATCAACAATTTTATGGCTTCACTGGACCGACAAGCTTCAAAATGGGTTAATTCATACCTGAGCGATGGTTCTATCCGGACACCAGGATCGAATAAGGAGCAGCCGCCTAAAACAGTCCAGAGCCTGGTCATATGCATTTGGGATTGGTTCTTCCTCTGGTGCCTCTCGATCAAACCAGCTCTTCCACTGTTTCTCATGACGCCCAATCTGTTAATATTTGTGTACACAAAAGTGAGTGACTCTGGTACTACTTTGGACAGTTGTCATGTTCTGCGGGGTGCTACAATCAATCTAAAACTATTTTAAACAGCACTTTTTAGTTATATTTTAATTTATAAAAGAACCAAATAATAGCTTTATAAATATTTTATGAATTCATATTATTTAATGACCCACATATTATATTTAAAAGGATCGTTGACCTTAAATTATAATTGTTATCATTTAGCCTATTACTTTTTAATGTATTATCTGTATGATTTTCTACTCTGAACACAACATATTCTTGAAGAATGTTAGAAGTCCATTTGACTTCCATTGTTTGGACCAAAAAAAAAAAAAAAAATAGACAATGAACCATTTCTCAAAATATCTTCCTTGTCATACAGGTTTGGAACAACATGAGCATGAGTAATGATGACAAACTTTTCAATTTTGGGTTAACTAAACCTTTAATATACATCATACAGCATCTAAAATGAAGTGGTTTGGAATTAAATTATTCGTCAAATAAAAACATCTTTGTTTTGTCTAATCAAAGACAGACTAAACATGATGACACTGGGAAAGCATGGATTTCTGGTGTGTCATGACATTGTGAAATGAAATCTTGTGTGTGGATTAGCAGTATTTCTGTAGTTGCAGTGTTCTGGAAATGGTTAATTAAACAAAAGGCTTTTAATCTGGTTTCTTTCAACCACAAGTAATTGATTTAGAGTTTGCCAAAGTGAGCTCATTTCACACTGCATTGAGCATGAAGTTCCCCTGGGCAGTCATGGCCTGCCAATCAGCCATCAGTGTGAGTGGTCGTGAATGTATTTGTGCCTGTGTGTGTGTGTAGACCAGATGAATCAAATATTGACATGTTTACTGCAAAGAGGGAGCAGTGAGAAGGATTTAATGAGGAAGGGGAGCTCAAAGCGACAGATACTCTCTGTGTGTGTGTGTGTGTATGTGTTCCATGTGTCTGATCCTTTAAGAAACCATGTGTGTATAAGTATCTGACCACACACCTGATCTAGAATGTCAGAGAACTGCCACAGTTTGCTCAGCTCCACCAGGTTGAGCCATGTTATGTCCAGGATCCACTTTGCAGCTTTGGGTGGACAGGCTTTCAGATCCAGCGAAGCACCTCCTGGGTGACATCAAGAAAACATATCACATGAAGTGCTGCCTTGTTTTTATTATGAAAGCAGAATCATGAATTTTGCACCAGAGTGTAGGAGATTTGAGAATTTCTTAGTTATATTTTTGTTTCTTATTAGCTTTCATTTTTTTGAAGATCTTATTGCATGTTGATGAATATTTTTAGAATCGAATACTAACTTACTTACTACTGCTCAGTTTTTGCTGTATACAATACTTAGAAGTAATTATTAATATTATTAAAAGTTATATTCTCATTAGCTCCAGACAGAGTTAGTCACTTTAGGCAGAATTAGGCAGAGGGATGGACTTGGTTTGGCCCAAGACCTTGAGTAGGCTCTAGCACTCCTGTGATTCTATATAGAATAGCAGATTTGCCTAAATGTTGTTTTTAAAAAATTCCAAATTGTACAAAATTATACAAAATGGGAGAGTGTAAAAGCTGGCATTTGTCTGACATGAACACTGTTTTGACTTGGTTTAAAGCATGTAGTCAGACAAAAGATGCAATACGTCATGGATGTAGACACAAAAACAGCTCTTCTTTTGAAGTCCAGTGTCAAAGGTGTCATGTCTAGTTGCATCTAAGACTGTTGTTAATGCCAGATGTAAATATTGCCCTCGTGTCATCTTCTTTTCTGAGTGTGGTTGCCACAAGAGGAAGCATCTTGTACTTTCTGATCACGGAGATGAGCATGGTGAACATGATGTATCAGACATTTATTAATTTGTTCAATATTTTGGTTTCACTTTATTTTGATGGTCCCTTTAATACATTCTGTTGACTATAAGAAAAATAGGCAAAATCCACAGAATAAGAGAAAAATGTTTTGTTTCAGTTTTGGATGTCAGAATCAGAATGCAAAAAATATAGTCTTCATTTTTATAGAATACTGTCGCTGAAGATGCCCTTTGAAGCTAAACTGAGACATTTATGTTGCAAGTCACAGACTGGGCTGATGAAACCTGCAATGATTAGTCTACTATTAAAGCATGAATTTGAGGTAAACAGTACATAATATTCACATAAAGTATGCAGTTCATAGGGGACATACATACATAGTCATATTAATATTTAAACCTGTAACAATTTACATAACGTTTGTAGCGAATCTACATGTATTTAATCAATTAGCTCAAATTATGGGTGAAATATATATATAATTAAGTCATAACGCGTTATGATTAATTATAATATAGATCGACCAAAGAGGAATTATGCACATATATTGTGAATTAATTACAACGGATTATAATCAATTACATATATGATTAGGTCTAGTTCAATAGTGATTTGAGAAAGACTATCCTAGTTTGTCCAGCAAACCATCAGTTTTCTCATAAACTATTTATAAAAGGAAGTTGGTCTCTGGCCACGAGAATAACTTCCTATTATAGCATTAAAGCGTAAAGCAGTTTTGCAGAATCAAACGTAGAAGGGACCTGGTTCGTGAATGAGCAACAGAGGCAATCAAGCATGAATATAATGTATTTAATATACGAAACTACAACTACATGGGCTAACGTTATATGACTAGATATACACAAAGGAATACACATATATACAAAAGCGAAAGTAAAGGCAGGAAAACAGAGGTGATCAAAGAAAGTGGCAAATTACAAACAGTTAAACCTTTGAGAGCCAGCAAGGAAACTCAGCTTATGCATGGAGCTTAAAACGCTTCGAAAAGAATAGTTCTATACTTGCATAGGTTTTAGGTGCTGGAGTTGCGTGTCTTTCTGGAGGAGTTTCAATGCGTGCGGCTGGAGCGATTGGTCCTTTTCGAGACTGGGTTCTCGGCGGGGTTTTCAAACAAGGTTTTAACTTGAGAGTAAGATAACCGGAAAATAAAAAAAGAGAGAGTCCGTCTCCGAGGTGATGGAGGATGACGGAGGCTTGACAGAAGCGAACTTGTGCCAAACAGATGGTCGTCCCAAGATGCAGAGGAGCGGCGTGATGGAAGCGCGATCGCCGAGGCGTCCGGGAGAGGCGTGCGTGAGGTGGCGACGGACAATCGAAAGACGATCGAGTGATAATCGAGAGACAATCGAGAGACGCGTGTGAATGTCTTTTAAGGACAAACAAGTCAAACGCCTTCTCGGATTCGTCAGCCAATGGTGCGGGTGCAACTTTGGCGGGCAAACTTTTCTTTGTCTCCATTTATGGCCTCATTTGCATAGTTTATGAAGTGTCAGAACTGAGTACATTTTCTTCAAAATACCATTAAAATAGAACAATGCATTTTACAGTGATGTGACATACATTGTTATTTAGGGCATAAAGAGGGCTTTACAATGAGACCAAATTTGTCGGACGTCAACACATAAAAAGTGAGGATACAGTTTATACTTGAATATACCGCTTAGAATACAACTAACACTGCTACAATCATAACTAATCTTATATACTAGGGATACATGCACGTTCACTTGAATACAGCAACGGGTACACTTTGGTATAGTCATATTTTGAGGCTAAATGTAGATACAGTTTCCAAATATGTGTTTGTGTCTCTGTATGTGTGTGTGTGATGTGTATTGGGTTTTGCAGCGTCTTGGGTATGCCACATGGCCCTTAGTGCCATGTGGGGGAGCATGGGTGACTCTTTGAAGTCCCCAGAGCTGGGGAGAAAGCCTCCTGCTTCTCCTCACTGAAGGTAACAAAGATGCCACCAGGGTAATTTCATCTAGACCTGCCGGAGCCATGGTCTATGGGTTATCTGAAGGAGGTCAAACGTAAAAAGCTTTCTTTAATTTATAGTTGTATTGATAATTTTGATCCACCACAGACGCTACACGTTTAAACATAACATTTTTAATCTCACAATTCTCCCAGTTCAGACTTTATAACTCGCAATTGTGAGTTATCACAATTCTGAGGGGAAAAATGTATGTATGTATGCTTTGTAATGCATTTAATTCCATTATATTTTTCCATAATGATCAATTAATCTTCAGCAGAGAAGTGAATTGTGCAGCTCTCTCGCAAGAAGTAAATCAAACTGACACTCTTACGGTGTACATTTTAGGACATCCTAAAATGGCACTGACACTATTCTTTAATGGCATTGACACTATTCTTTAAGAGCTGCTGTGCAGCCAAAATTATAAAAGTTATCAATGTAAAGCTGCTTTGACACAATCTGCATTGCAAATAGCGCTATATAAATAAAGGTGACTTGACTTGACATCCTCAGACCTCAGTCAAATGAATGAACGAAAAGGCGTCATGCCTCAGACTAAAAGGATTCAGTCATTGGACAAAACAGCATCACGCCTCAGACTGAAAGTCTTTAGGTCTCAGGAAAAACGACGTCAGGTGTCAAGTCTCGTACAATTAGGCATAGGACAAAACAGCCTCAGACTAAAAGGCATCAGACGAAACGGACTCAGATAAAAAAGCATCGGACGAAACGGACCAAGACTAAAAGGCATTGGATGAAACGACTTAGAAGGAAGCAAATTGCCCCACCTCAGTGTGACGTCACATGCACGCAGTTTTCTAACTGTTAAATGTCACACTAAGTCAGGGGTGTCCAAACTCGGTCCTGGAGGGCCACTGTCCTGCAGAGTTTAGCTCCAACCCCAATTAAACACACCTGAACCAGCTAATCAAGGTCTATTTAGGCATACTAGATATTTTCAGGCAGGTGTGTTGAGGCAATTTGGAGCTAAACTCTGCAGGACAGTGGCCCTCCAGGACAGAGCTTGGACACCCCTGCACTAAGTTGTATTTGTTTAATTTGCATGTATAAAAAGTTAGCTAAATAACACATTGCAACTAGCTTGCATTGCAAACTACTGTGTGAATCTTACGAAAATTAACCATGGACACTTACTTAATTTGTGGTTACCATGGTTAACTACAATAACCATGTTTCCCTTTCGAAAGGGAACGAGACTCTGCGTTTGCTTTAAACGCAGAGTCTTGTTCCCTGTTCTCAGGGAACCATGGTTACATACGTAACCCGAGACGTTTTTTGTTTTATTTGTAGTTTTCCTTAATTTCCCTTAATTTTCATAAGGGAAGTAAAAAATCTTTCGAGCTATTAGACTGCATTGTTATAAGCATGGCTGATTTGTGTACAGAGGTTACCAAGGAAACGGCTTCATTTCTGCTGTTCCAGTATTACCTACTGTCAGAGAGTCGATTACATTTTTAATCAGTTCACTGTTGTTCTGCATGTGACACACTTTCAGGTGCGTGTGCTTCACAGTTAATCGCAAACTCTGGATCAAACCTGAGTTGACGGAGAACGTTTACACTGAAAGTTGTGAGTCCTTTTAAACCTGATCGAAACCAGGTTGGATTTATATGGATTTGTCGACTCTAAACCTACTCTGAAACTCAGAGTTTGTTCAACTAGCTTAATGCAACAGGCCTCTGTTGTCTGTACTCCCTGTGTTCCTGATTGTAGTTTTGTTTGTATTACTAATAAACCCCTTGCACTTAGATCCTCATCTTCACCTGCATCACATTACAGAAGGTTGCAACTGATTTCAAAGCAGCTCTATTTTGTATCAGATAAATGTGGGGAAATTATACTAAAGTTTTGAAATAAATGATGCAAAAAACAAGTTAAAAAAGTTAAAGCAAGAAGCGTTCTCTTGTCTATTGTTGTTTGTTGTTATACTGGCCATTTACTGAGTTTTGGGTGGAGTCTTGCCTTGTTTTGAGTATCTTTAATCAAAATATTGCCATTTTTGTAATTAATAAAATCTCTTGTTTTCTTGCAGTCATGTCAAGTCACCTTTATTTTTATAGCACTTTTTACAATGCAGATTGTGTCAAAGCAGGAAAATAATTTTGGCTGCACAGCAGCTCTAGAAGAAAATTATGTCATTGTTCAGCTTAAGTAAGTTCAGTAGTGTTTCATCTTGTCTGTTTTGCAAATAAAATATCTTGTGATGATCTCAAGAAAAGCTCATGTATTATAGGGAAAAGCAAGACAAACTATAGAGCAGCAAAGAGAGAGAAAGTGGATCTCACGAGAGTGCATTAAAGAGCAGAATGGTATTAACTGGCTTGATGTGCACTGCCAGCACAGGGAATCAAATCGACCTTCTGGGTAATCGGCCACTTCCCTGACCGCAAGGCTACCTGATCTCTCAGTGATTAAATTTCAGATCTGATGCTTTTACGAAGCAAAACCACATGAACCAGCATGATAATCACATAGTAGTTCATCAATCTGCAGACTCACCAAGGACTACTCATGAACAACATGTACAAATCACAAATTGCAAAGAGCCATTAAATATGATTTTGAAAAGCATGTTACCCAGAATAAAAAAAATAAAAAAAAAAAAAAAAAAAAAAATCACAAAAGCTTCTAATGGCAAAACCACAGTCTGTTCTCTTCTCTTTTATTGTGCATTTGGTTTGAAATCTCAATGCAACTTAGTATATCATTCATAAATTACCCTTGCTTGTTGCTGTATGTATGAATTTATTCTTGATTGATAATATTCATCCATATGTTAATAAATGTGTGTTAATAAATTAGATATTTTAAGAAATTCTGGGTCCAATACAAGTTAAGTTACATCGACAGCATCTGTGGCATGCTATTGTTTACCACACAGAATAATTTCTACTCATTTCTAGGTAAAAACAAAAAGAAAAAAAGTTGTTTAAATGACATACTTACTATGTAAGTCATTCCATAGGAAAAGCAGATTGTTAAAGCACTTATAAAAATAATTTTGTAGAAAAATATGTGCAAAGTTATCAGTTACACTTTATTTTGATGGTCTACTCTTGACATTCTACTAACTTTAAGTAACTTTGCAACTACATGTCAACTAACTCTCATTAAAGTATTAGTAGACTGTTAGGTTAGGGTTCGGGTTAGTAGAATAAGAGAATCTTCAGAATGACGGTAAATTCACTAAACGTTGGTCACGTCAAATCACCTAATGTATTGTAAAATTATATAATAAAGCTTTTCAAAGCAGCTTCAATAGAGCTTTAATAAGCATGAAAATAATCAGTGATGCAGACTGCATCAAGATAAATTCAAATGTGAGTCCTCCTCTGGCCAAACGAACAGGCACAGTGTGATTTATTCCAGGCTGCATCACAAGTCAGATTGTAGACTGATAGCATTAAAAATGTTTCATCCAGCTCCTTTTGCTAAAAAAAATACATTACGCCAACATTTGGTGCGGGAACATGGATGGTCATTGATGGACCAATGTTCTGATCCCAAACCATATATCCCTATACTTTTTTTTTATTATTATAATTTTAATTAAAGCACCAATTCAGTAATTTTTCACTGATATTCCTACCTTCCCCTTTTTAGATTTTATGTTTGAGCAAACTATTTAACTGTTTTAAAAAGTTTATTTATATAGTAAAGCAAAAAGTCAGAACATGAACATTAACTGTTTGTTTGTTTTTGTTTGTTTCACTGTTTTTGCTCATTTCCTGTCAAGGTGGTTTATCTATACTAAAACATTTCCTGCCAGACTTCTTCGCACATGAAAAATGCAGATCCAGACTTTACAGATTTGTGAGACATCATCTTGGCCAGAACCCGCAAGGAAAACATTCTTGATTCTTGACATAGTTGCAAAGTTACTTATAGTTAGTATAATGTCTAAAGTAGACGTCGAAATGTTAACAATTTATCTAATTAGTCCTTTAAGTGATGGAAATTTCTAGAATGAATTTCTGGTTATTCCAAACTCCTGTGGAGATTGCTCTATGTAAACAGTACTTCGCAGATAGGTCCATATCCATCTATATTATTCGTTCATTTCTTTCATGTCTTCATGTTTGCCAGATTTACACGGTCACAATAGGAGTTAAATATTTTATATAACATTTCCTAGGATGTCTCATGTTAATGTGTAATGTTTAAAGTCTTTTGAAATACGGTGTATGTTATATTGTATTGAACCTGGAACATTCCTTCAAAAAATGTGGCTATATTAATGCACAGTATGTCTCAATTCATGCAAGTATGCAACACAATGTACTGCATTAGCCTTACATAATACGTACTGGCAGTCAATCTCACAGCGTGTCACAAGGCACCTCTGTGTTTCTTTCATAGCACACTAATAGATGTAGAAGCCTGGCTCTGATGTGTTCCTGCTGCTCAGTTCTGACTAAACCTGCCACTCCAACAGACTGCCTTAAAACCTGCCAGTACCCCATTAATAATGGATCAATATAATAATAAAAAAAATGAGACAAAGTGTCTGAACTTGTTATATATGTTCAATAATGTTAGTAAGACAAATGGATTATTCTCTAATTGGAGAACCTAGAAAATAAAGAAACTAAAGGAGGAGGAGAAAGATTTTGACCAGGTTAAAAAAAAAAAAAACAGAAAAAAAGAGACTGACTCGTGGGAGTCGGGTTGGTTTCTGACCTTTAATAAGGGTCAGGAACTCCTCGTGTTTGACCCTGTTGCTCTGCATGTCGATCTTGAGAGTGAGCAGCAGGGTGAACAGGAACTTGTGTTCTTCATACAAACCCCGAGCTGCGTACCTGTGCACCTCGAAGGTCATGTACTCGATGATGTTAGCGATCCGCTTGCTTGTAATTGGACTCTTTGAGGACCTACTCCCCAAGAGAAAGACACAAGGTTGCAACTTATGTAGAAGCTTATTTACTGCACTTTCACATCTCACATGGAAAATATGATAAACAGGCATTATTTTATAACATCAATATCATATAAATTTACATTTTAACATCACCCAAATTAATATTTCATGCTGGGGCTAATGTAGCCACAATATCGGTTTGAGGTATGGGCCCTAAATGGATTTGTCCACAGGCTCCATGTCGGCCCTATCTGAATTAGCCCATATGAATTTCATATAGAGTCTGACTAGGGTTAATTCAGAACCGACATGGAACCCGTGGACAAAACCATTTAGGGCCCATACCTTGAAGGATTAGTTCATTTTCAAATGAAAACCACCCCAAGCTTTACTCACCCTCAAGCCATCCTAGGTGTATATGACTTTCTTTTTTCTGATGAACACAATCGGAGAAATATTAATAAATATCCTGATGCATCCAAGCTTTGTAATGGCAGTAAACATTACCAAATGACATCCATCCATCCATCATAAACATATTTCATACGGCTCCAGAGGAGTTAATAAAGGCCTTCTGAAGCAAAGCAATGCGTTTGTGTAAAAAAAAAATATCCATATTCAACAAGTTTTGATGTAAAATATCTAGCTTCCGTCAGACCACCTTCTAGAGTTGTCAAAAGTACTGACTTCGGTACCTAGTCGTGACGCAAAATGTGACACTTTGAGCACCGTTGAGTGGATTCGTAAACAATTCTGATTGGCCATTGGCTCATCGAATATGTCTGTGATAGGCTTCAATGATCAACGCTTTAAAAACGTTGTAAATAGTCATCAATGAAGCTCTTCACCAAGCACTTACACAGATACACACGGGAGCATTTAGAAGCAGGCGTCTATCGCAGACCAGTCCACTGATAGACGCCTGCTTTCAAAAGCTCGTATGCATCAGGATATTTATTAATAGGCCTATTTCTCCGATTGTGTTCATCAGGAAAAAAGAAAGTCATATACACCTAGGATGGCTTGAGGGTGAGTAAAGCGTGGGGTAATTTTCATTTGAAAGTGAACTAATCCTTTAAGCCTACATTAGCCCCATCATGAAATGTTGGCTGGGTGATGAATACCAAAAAAAATGCCATTTTGTCTTTGAAAAACAAATTAAAATGAGGTATAAAATGATAAATGAGTTTTACTTTGCCAAGGACAAGTCGAACAAGCCCAGGAACTGGCGCAGGGAGCTCTGATACATCACATTCACCATGCTCATCTCCGTGATCAGAAAGTACAAGATGCTTCCTCTTGTGGCAACTACACTCAGAAAAAAAGATGACACAAGGGTCGATATTTACATCTGGTATTAACAGTACTCTCAGATGCAACTAGACATGACCCCTTTGACATTGGATTCAAGGGAAGAGTATCTGATTTATAAAATTAATTACAATAATAATAATACATATGGAAGGAGGGATCTCCTCAACCACCACCAATGTGCAGCACCCACCCGGATGATGGGATGGCTGTCATATTGTGCCAGAACGCCCACCATGCACCAGCTTATTGGTGGAGAGGAGATGGAGAGATGAAGCCAAACAGTATATATATGGGGATGATTAAGAGGCCATGATGATGGACCGAGGCCAATGGGCAAATTTGATTTGGGGATTTTTAATGACCAAAGACAGTCAGGACCTCGGTTTAACTTCTCATCTGCCTTTTGAGGTGACTATCACAATGAAAAGTTTTTCACTTGAGAATACTATCTTAACAGCTGTTATGAGCACTATTTTTTCATATTACACATGTAAGCTAAGCATTTAAAAACTTGCAATGTTTATACTAACGTCTCAGTGTTCACGGTGTCCCAGACTCAAATATTTTAATGATTTATAAAAGATGAATCACTGTCTGGTCATCTGAGATTTCGGTATGGAGATAAAGGGTAGGATTATAATTTTTTGGTAGTATCACATCACATCGTGAGTGTATATTAGCACCATTTGTTGTTTGCGGGGTAACACTTTACAATAAGGTTCATTAGTTAAACATTAGTTAATGTATTAACTAACATGAACTAACCATGAGCAATACATTTGTTACTGTATTTACTAATCTTTGTTAACGTTGGTTAATGAAAATACAGTTGTTCATTGCTTGTTCATGTTAGTTCACAGTGCATTAACTAATGTTAACAAGATTTAAATAATGTATTAGTAAATGTTGAAATTAGCATTAACAAAGATTAATAAATGCTGTATAAGTGCAGTTCATTATTAGTTCATGTTAACTAATGAACCTTATTGTAAAATATTACCACAAGCGGATAGTGTTTCATGGATGACTGGCATACTAAAAAATGTGTGTCAGAGACAGTACACAAAAAGTTGAGGAACCCCATTTAAACCATAAAAAAGTAAAAAAACAAAAACAAAAAAAAACGTTGGGGACGTTACGGTAAAGATGAGCACTTGCACTACATATGCAATATATTACCTATCCAATCCAGTCAACACCTATCCAATTTGGAACCTATTTACACTTTAACCTATTTAGTGCTGTTCACTTGTGATTGGATCATCTGAGATGTGTATTAATTAGGGTTGTTGAATTTAGCCATTCATTTAATTAATTAGTTATGGAAAAATATCATGTTTTAAAGCATTTAACGCACCAGCCCCACCCTACGTAAGTAGGTCATCTTGCATTTCATACAGTTGGTTGGTGATGAACATGAAGCAGGGCAACAACTCACTGCATGATGTAATGCCTAAAATTTAAGATATCAGAAATGCCCCGTATAAGCAATACCAGTGCTGTTTTTGTCCCGAATAGCATGAGTGCAAATGTGATATTGATTTTATACAACAGTTTAATGAATAAGAAGTTAATATTGTGTTATATTTTAGACACAATATTGTCTGTTTTTGCTCAATTTTGCCAGTGAAAATATTACCTAAAGCCAGACCAGAACTGTTGCGTGTCTCAGAGCATCACACAGCAGTGTTTCGTTTTTGAACGAATCCGCATTTTGAGTGAATCAATCGGTTAAACCAATGATTCAATGGTCCATTCATAAAGGGAGCATTTCTGATTTCTGAATGAATCAGCTGTTGAACAAATCAAATAAATGAATGACTTACTCATTTAGACATTAACACCAACTACTGGCAGTTTTTGTTTATTATTTAAAGTATTATTTAAATAATATATATATATATATATATATATACATACATACATACATACATACACACACACACACACACACACACACTACCGGTCAAAAGTTTGGAATCTGTAAGATTTTTAATGTTTTTAAAAGAAGTTTCGTCTGCTCACCAAGGCTGCATTTATTTAATTAAAATTACAGTAAAAACAGTAATATTGTGAAATATTATTACAATTTAAAATAACTGTTTTCTGTTTGAATATATTTTATAAAGTAATTTATTCCTGTGATTACTGAAAATGTCACATGATCCTTCAGAAATCATTCTAATATGCTGATCTGCTGCTCAAACATTTATTGTGTACAATTGTACAATTGATTTTGTTCAGGATTCTTTGATGAATAGAAAGTTCAAAAGAACAGCATTTATTTGAAATATAATCTTTTGTAACATTATAAATGTCTTTACTGTCACTTTTGATTGATTTAATGCATCCTTGCTGAATAAAAGTATTAATTTCTTTAATTTTTTTTTGAAAAAAGTAAAAATAAAAATTCTTACTGACCCCAATTTTTTGAACGGTAGTGTATAATGTTACAAAAGCTTTGTATTTCAGATAAATGCTGTTCTTTTGAACTTTCTATTCATCAAGGAATCCTGAAAAAAAGTACACAACTGTTTTTAACATTAATAATAATCATAAATGTTTCTTCAGCATATTAGAATGATTTCTGAAGGATCATGTGACACTGAAGACTGGAGTAATGATGCTGAAAATTCAGCTTTGATCACAGGAATAAATTACTTGTTATTTTAAATTGTAATAATATTTCACAATATTGCTGTTTTTACTGTATTTTTAATTAAATAAATGCAGCCTTGGTGAGCAGACAAAACTTCTTTTAAAAACATTAAAAATCTTACAGATTCCAAACTGGTAGTGTATTTTTTTTTTTTTTTTTTTTTTCATTTACATATAGTCACTCTCATGTCGTTACAAACCCATATGACTTTTTCTTTTGTGGAACATAAAAGAAGATATTTTGAAGAATGTTTGTAACCAAACTGTTTTGGTCTATAAATATATCTGTAGCCTAAAATTTTATGTTAATAAATTCTGTGTTGAATTAAATAAAATATTTCTTTCTAAAGCTTTTTGTAATGTCTATTTTATGCTTTTCTCATTTAACAATAATGACTTTAAATTATCTTTTGGGGGTAATTTCTCAGCCAAATTTGATGTGCAATTAATTAGATTAATTAATCAGCACATCATGTAATTAATTAAATTTAAAAAATATGGCTTGACGGCCCTAATATTAATACTGGGTATTAAATTTATCAAAGGTTTCTATTTACAGAAATCAGTGAGTTTAACAGATTGTGGTAATTCTGATAATTTACTGTTTACATTGTCACATCTTAAGACTAACAAACTAGAGGAAGAAGAGATTAATAAAATTTTTCTATGCATCTTTGAAAAAAGCCTTAAAGGAAAGACAAGCTCTAAGTGCCCACCGGGTCTGTATTCCTCACGGGCCGCATTGATCTGGATCTCAGTCTCAGCAGCGATCTGGAGTTTCTGTGTGACCTCCTCTGCAGTGCGTTTGGTGTTTCCCAGCACTATGATGAGGCTCTCATCATCCACCAGCGAGCCCTGCGTGCTGGTCAGCCTAAAAAGTAGATTATCCTCCAGTTCCTTCATTTTACGTTTATTGGCCGTCACATCCTCTAGCAGGTCAGTCCGCTCCTTCTCCAGTTCCTGACAATCCAAAAACATTACACAGTCATTTCTCACCACACAAACAGCTTTAAGTCAATTCACTTTATTTATTTAGTGCCTTGGTTGTTTCAAAGCAGCTTCACAGTAATAAACAGGAAATTAACGATCAATAATGTAAACTTCATCAAACATGAGACAAATTAAAATTCTGCTGTAAAGCAGCTCTACAGAAGACAATAGTGTCAATATTCAGCTCAAGTCAGGTCAGTGTTGATTCAGCTCAATTCAATAACTATGTAAAGTTATTATAAAATGAGTTCAATTCACCTATATGCAGCTCTAGAGATGACAAGTATTATTCAGCTCAAGTCAGTTCAATGTTGATTCTATTCAGTTCAAACAAGTTCTTTGCAATATGAAATGTAATTTTTTCACAGGCATTATTGTTATTAACGATTTAACTGCCTTTTTTGTCACTTACAGTGTAAGCTTAATTACACATACACATCAAAAAGTCACCCCACTGAACGAAATGAAAGATTTAAATTATGAAAATATTTACAAAAAAATAATTGTCTAAAATGTTCTTTTTTGGGCTATACAGCCCTGATCCATTTTCCATTCAGGCTGATGTTTTTGGAACCCAGCCAACCCAACCCAAGTATCACTCTGTCAGGTGAGAATGAGTGATGAGAGGAGGACTCAGTCGCAGAGTAAACAATAGGCTTTACATTGTAAAAATAAAACAAAACCAAGAACTAAAACAATCCAGCAGGGGAAAAACAGTCCAGGGCATACACAAGCCAACAAAATGGAACCTGGTGTAGTAAGGCAGGGCCGAGGGGGAATACGGGGGAAAACAGGATTACATGAACAGACAAACTGAACACCCAGGGCCTAAAACAAACTTTTTGCCACACCTACAAATGGCCGTTGAATTAAGAAAATTTACCAGCACAAACTATTTTTTTTTACCAACCATGAAACAAAAACAGGCAGTTATGACACCAATATTTTAGATACCAGTGAAAATTCAAAATCCTCTATTCCAATTTCAATACCACAGCTAAAACTATAGCTTAATTAATATCATTTTCATAGTAACAATCAGCAATAAAATAACAACAAATAATAAAATTACAAGCAATAGCACAAATAAATACAATGCACCAAAGATACAAATTAAATAAACAGTGCTTTTCATGCAGGTCTAACCGTAGGTTTCAGGCACAGAAATTTAATAAAGTAGGCTAATCAAATAAACACTGGATAGTCCATTCATATCCTTTCTAAAGAGCAGTGACTTATTTTTTTCCCTTTTGTTTGGTTAACATTAAAAACGCAGAGGGCAGCAGCATTATTAGGATGCTGTCACTTTAAGATCAAATGCACGAACGGATCATGAATTTTCTTTCTTAACTGAAGACAACCGACTATGTTTACTAGGATGCTTGCCGAGACGGGCATTTTTTTACCTAATTTTATGTAAATTTGTTCGTTCAAGCACAGGAAGGCATGAAAGAAAACTTAACTTAGTATCTGAGCACTGTTTGAGACACGGCTTTCAGGGCACGTACTTCAGATGTTTTGGATGTTGAACTTCCCACAGAGCTCGTCCTTTCCCGTGTTATAGTGCTTGAATATTTACAGTGGAAAGGCTTAAACTTTCGTAATGATGCAGCACTGACCATCAACTGTACAGAGCGTTGTTCATGTTCTCACAACATTGCATTGTTAGAACTCATAAAAATATTACCAGCCATCTGGCAACTGACACAGTTTCATATACTTGCCTTTTTTCTCACATTTGGTGCTAGCAAGTGTTAATTTTAGGCCCTGTGAACACCTATACACTGTGAATAACCATAACAAACAAGCACAAGATGGGGACTGTGTCTGAAATTTCCCCCTACCATAAATAGGGCACTATTTGATGGGACAGACATTTTTTTAGGTGTGTGTGAAACCATAGTGGACATTATAGCGTGCATCCAATCCCACAATGCACAGCAATAACGAGTGTGCAACCTATGTATGCTCAATGACTAGAGAATACCCATAATGGACAGTGAGAGTTGCATGACGAATGAATTCCTGCGTCTTACCAGAAGATAGTGGCTGCATCTGAATCATCCATCCATCCATTTTCCATACCGCTGGTCCAATGTGGGTACAGCACAATATCAAGGTATAAATTCCTTTTTAATGGATTATTAAATAGTTTAATTAAGGTTTATACATAGTTTCCATGACAAAGTTCAAAATAAACCTTTTCATCTTACTACTGGAGCTGCCAGTTTGCTAAGTTTCAAATAATTATTAAACAGCAAGCACAAACTATGCAAAAGCAGCAGCCCTTCCAGTGCAGTCAGTCTCCGAATTCACTCACTCATTTTCATTCACTCCTTCAAGTGGACCATGTTAGTGGACTAATATAGGGAACAGTGAATGAGGGTATAGGGGCTGATTTCGGACACAGCAGGGAGAAGTAGGGAAGGAAATAAGGAGGGTAACGAAGATAAGCAGGTGGGGCAATTGAACTAATAACACGGTAAAAAGGGGGCAGGGCCAAGACGAAAGACAGACAAGAGCAGCACATGGCACACAGAAACGAAGCACACAACAAACAAACGTGCTCACACAAACACATATGGTAAGACTGAAGAGCACATGGTAAACAAAATTTTATCTACCATTTGCTCAAACAGAAAACATGTAAGACTGATAGAAGTGCATGGAGCATGGATGTCAGGACTCCGACACTGAAACTGAACCAAGACTAGACCATCAGGAAACACCATTCCACAAATACACCAAACAAAACCAAAACCGTGCGCTTGTCAGGCTGTGTTCACGAAGGATGATGAAGGAGAAGAGTTCAATACAAAAATCCAAGTTTAATCCAAAAGGAAGGCAAGCAGGAAACAACACAACATTACAAGACAGTGATCGGACAAGGAACTGAAAACAAACAGGAACTTATATACACAAAGGAAGATTAACTAATGGCGTGCAGCTGTGAAGATAATTAGTGTCCATAGTAACAAATGAATGTGCGCAGGTGAGGAGCAGGAGGGATGCTGGGAAATGGAGTGCTAGTGCTGGTGACTGTGACAGCGCTTACATAAAAAAAAAAAGATAGGGGTGTCAGGATCCCGTCACCACAGGTCCAGAAAAAAACTAGAACCTGACAGAACCCTGACACACATTGTAGTAACATACTGTAATATCAATTACTGTTTTATCTTACACTTTATATTTAGGTGTCCTCATTACAGTGTAATTATACATTTAAGTACTCAAAAATATCAATTAACAACATGCACTAATTATGCATACTTGACTGTTATTACCATAGTAAGTACATGTAACGTGTAACAGACAGTAAAATAAAGTGTTACCTTGTTTTATTATTCTAAAACATTAAAATGTGATTATGCAATAGTGATATATTTCTATCCTAAATTATTCTTTTACACATATTTTAAGTGATCACTTATAAATTAATGTTTATAATTTACATTGTTTCATAATTTCAATGTAAACATATATACATAAATAAGATTTATTATTTTTTCTTAAGATAGCACAAATTTATTAACACTTAAATACGTTATTTGTTGAAGAATGTTTAATGCATTTTACAATATTTTACAACATTTTAATTGAAATTACTTTGAACCTTCAGGGTTTTAAAAAAGGTCAAACACATATTGAAAAAAATGGGAATTTTAATGGAACCCAGCAACATCAAATGGTTTGTCAACAGCCATTTCCTGTTTCTATCCTTTCTACTAAAAGAGTTCTCTGTCAGAAGTACTTGAGTGGAAATATTCTTTAGTAAATATGCAGTACATGACAAGTCAAAGACGTATATTTTCGTCAATGCACTGAAGTACGTCTTTGATGTAGAAATGTTGAAATAACAGACCAGTGAATGTCATTCAGGCTGCTTAGCATTGAGGCCTGAGTAAAATACATAATTTTCTAGCTTCAAAATAGCATGATAGTTTAATACGCAGTCAATTTTGCTCGGTTAACTTTTGAAACCCTAGTAGGATTTTTTTTTTTTTTTTTGTCTGCTGTCCAAATGTCCCTTTTCGATATTAATAGTCTAAAGTCTAAAACACAGTTCCCCATCAGGCAGAGATGACTAACTAGCCTGAGGCGAGGCCATAAAGCTATTATAATTCAGATCAGTGCTGGGCTGGGCGACATGTGGATCTGTACTCTTATTAGGCTGAGTGTAAAACATGTCAGGCCCTTATTCCTGATTGACAAATCAATGTCCAGCAGTGAATATATTCTGAATGGCACTTTAATTTTCTCTACCTGGGAATCTGCAGGCGCTACCAAAGCCCATCTGACTGTGCTAGGCTGAAATGAGCCGAGACGACAGCGATTCTCCATAACAATGTGCAGTATTGCAAGATTCTGTGGCTTTCATTTTGGTCTTTCTTGAGCTTGACATACAGTAGCTCTGGGCTCCAATTTAAGGTGCCATGCACATTTCTTTCATACCAAACACCATAAAACGCTTAAAACACCAGCAGTGTTTGTGATGATAAGACTTGTTTTGAATTGTTCATATTTCATTTCATTTTGAGAATAAAATTTCTTAGGTTTAGCCTTAAACAAGAAGAAACTAACAAACAATACTATATCACATTTATTTGTATAGCTCTTTTCACAATTACACATTGTTTAAAAGCAGCTTTACAGAAAATCATGATGTTAAAATTTATAATCTCTTCATGTCTTATAGGCACACTTGGCAGATTAGAGCTGGGCAATAATATAGTACATATCGCTTTCGATGAGTGTACTGTATGTAGATAAAGTTGAATATAAAGCTATGCGTTAATACAGTTTACATTTTTGCAACAATATAAACAATCACTCAGCTGAGATTTGCTGTATACTGTATATAGTATAGTATAGTATAGTATATATACTATATAGTATATATGCAGCTAAAGTAGAATCTATATATATATATATATATATATATATATATACAACAATTAATATGTCAAGCAGGTGAGATTAGCTTTTTAGTGCACATCTTCTAACGTGATTGTACAGTATGTATCTGGATAAAGTTGGATATATTTAAAGGGTTAGATCACCCAGAAATAAAAATTATGTCATTTATTACTCACCCTTATGTCGTTCCACACCCATAAGACCTTCGTTCATTTTCGGAACACAAATTAAGATATTTTTGATGAAATCCGATGGCTCATTGAGGCCTGCATTGCCAGCAAGATCATTTCCTTTTTCAATGCCCAGAAAGCCACTAAAGACATATTTAAAACAGTTCATGTGAATACAGTGGTTCAACCTTAATATTATAAAGCGACGAGAATACGTTTTGTGTCGCAAAAAAACTAAACGACTTTATTCAACAATATCTAGTGATGGGCGATTTCAAAACACTGCTTCTTGAAGCTTCGAAGCTTTACAAATCTTTTGTTTCGAATCAGTGGTTCGGAGCGCGTATCAAACTGCCAAAGTCATGTGAACTACTGGAATTTCAAAACTCTTATGACGTAACAAAGCTTTGTTTACCGAAATCACGTGATTTTGGTGCTCTGAACCACTTATTCGAAACAAAAGATTCGTAAAGCTTCAAAGCTTCATGAAGCAGTGTTTTGAAATCACCCATCACTTGATATTGTTGAATAAAGTTGTTATTTTGTTTTTTTTGGCGCACAAAAGTATTCTCGTTGCTTTACAATATTAAGGTTGAACCACTTTACTCACATGAACTGTTTTAAATATGTTTTTAGTACCTTTCTGGGCACTGAAAAAGGAAATGATCTTGCTGGCAATGCAGGCCTCACTGAGCCATTGGATTTAATCAAAAATATCTTAATTTGTGTTCTGATGAACGAAAGTCTTACGGGTGTGGAACGACATGAGGATGAGTAATGACTGAATTTTCATTTTTTGGTGAACTAACCCTTGAAATTAGTTATAAATTTTACTTCTAAAATAAATGATTTGAATTAAGTTTTTTTTTTTTTTTTTTACTTGAAAATGAAAAAGAAAAAAAAATATATAGATTAAGAATGAATGAATATTTTGCAGGGAATAATTTTTGCAGTGCTGAGGAGAAACAGCAGAGATTTGTGAGATAAAACCCTTGAGTCTCTGTTACTATGTTGAAAGTTAGTGGTCTTTCAGAGTACAGAGATTCGCAATTCACGCTCTTTGTCCAATGACCCTAAAAATGACCGAAGCACTTTCTCCCTCATGCTTGTCTGTCAAAGAAACATCACTGGGATGTTAGTTTTTTCTTTCTTTTTTTTTTTTTATTTAGAACCGTAGGGACCTTTATGAGAAACACCAGCCTGTTACTGAATAAATCATGTCTTTGAATTCACTACCAGAAGGTTTTTTAATAGCCATTTCTAATTAATGACTTAAAACTTCACATTGCATGTCATAGCCTGCATTATCTAAAATTACAGTACAATTAACCTACAAATGTGAAAAACAACAGTCAATTTGTCTTACAAAAAAACATTGGTCAATTAAAACAATAACTTAAACAGGAAGCAGAAGCCATTGACCTCTGGTCATTCTGGCAGTAGACTGAACGAATGTTGAAGTGGTGAGTAGTACTTTGGCTAGTGGCCACTTATCTTCCTTTCAGCAAGGACTAATGGGTGAACGTTACATCACCTAATTAATATTCATAAGCCAAGTTATAAAAGTATAATAGTGCCCCCAACACACATTTTAGATCATTCCTACACCCAAAAGGGCCCATACCTGTTTCTCAGTGAGAATAACTCTGCCCAGTAGCTGATCTTCCAGGCCCCTCATAGTAACAGTGAAGTCGATAATGGATGTCCGTGCACTGATCTCAGGAGTGTATGCTGGATTGGGCAGTTTGGTGGTCACATAGAGACGGAAACCCTTCATTACATCCACTTCTTTATCACCTACTTTCACCTGATGACATTAATGAGGCAGAGATCAGAATTAAAACTCCAGGTGAAGAGCTGCTCTGGCATAAAAAAATAAAAACATCAGGGGAGTAAAGACACACTAGAGCAGGAGTGTCCAATCCTGCTCCCGGAGGGCCACTTTCCTGCAGAGTTCAGCTCCAACCCCAATTAAACACACCTGAACCAGCTAATCAAGGTCTTACTAGGCATACTAGAAACTTCCAGGCAGGTGTTGGATGCATGTTGGACCTAAACTCTGCAGGACAGTAGGCCTCTAGGATTGAGTTTGGACACCCCTGTACTAGAGAATAACAGAGCCCCAACTCAAGATGCTTCTATCAGAATACCCTTAGAGAGAAAGTGCTAAAAACAGTTGTGTTAATTACCTTCCTAACAAAAGGTTTTGGTGAAGTTGTTTAAAATAATATGCCGATTATCTCAACAGGGAGTAACTCATTATATTTCCGTGCCAATTAGTGGAAATAGTGATTATGCAGTGGTTTGACATGTATAAAACGACATCAACGTCTCCCATTCGGTCTCTGCTATAAATAATGTGTGATCAGGTGTTTGCACCTTTGTATTTATAGAGCTAGTAGTTAAACCTGTCAGAGCTCTCGCCGCTGCTTGCTATTTCCACTTCTTTTTTAAACGTGTGAAGCAGCTGCTGTGTGCGACGGTGAAGAAGCGTCACATTTTTCAAGTGACTGGAGATTTGATAATGAGATCAAGGAAAGATGCCCGAAAGATCACGGCTGTCACTCACAATCGTGTCCTACACGAGCAGTAAACAGCTCGAGCAGCTGATGTCATCACCTTGACCAGGAACTAAAACAGCACAGAGACTCCAGACTTAATTATGAACTATTTGTTCAGACTACTTGCTATGCCCTGCTTGTTTATGATTTTGTACGTTTTTGATATCTTTCCAAGTAAGCATAATGAAGGACAAA
Organism: Hypophthalmichthys nobilis; assembly: GCA_037950665.1. Taxonomy (NCBI): domain Eukaryota; kingdom Metazoa; phylum Chordata; class Actinopteri; order Cypriniformes; family Xenocyprididae; genus Hypophthalmichthys; species Hypophthalmichthys nobilis. The sequence goes on along the minus strand of CM075481.1, from coordinate 26,198,893 downwards.
AAATACAGTTCCAATTTGTTTTCTCTATAATTTAGCTTTGAAAATAATGAGAAGGAGCGGAGGTTCTGTACAAATATAGAGTATTTTCTCATTACTCAAAGCTATCTCGCTCAATTCTTAGTGAAAATTTAATGAAAAATATGGCAACATGTCTTTCTTTGTTTTTCTTCTTTTGAAAATCAATGGAACTGCTGAGGACAATGATGTTCCCTTTAATGACAATATTTCTTCCCCGTTTGTTGATTTATATATGAAAACTGTTCATATTAAAAAACAGGAGAAAATACATAAAAGTAATCATAAAAGTACATAAAAGTAGTCAGTGAAAAAGGTGCATAATCTTCCGAAATGTTGACTGATCAAGCTCCTCTTTTGCTTATTGGGCTCCTCTAACAATACCTTATATGTGGACCCAGTCTTGATGAAGTTCTTCTCCAGGACATTGTCCAAGGCAGGATCCAATTCCTCTCCAACATCCTCAATCAGTAGGGGACGCCCTAGAGATAAACTGTCCTCTAGATGGTTTCTGAAGTACTTGTGATTCAGTGAGGTGATCTGTGAAAACAGCAGGACCTCATTACTGACCCAGCTCAAGTTCTGCTACTAGGGAAAGCTATTACCAGAGGAGGAGGTGATTTGTTATGAGGTCATACCATTGAAAAATTTGACCTCTTAAAAAGAAACCATGCATCAATGCAAGCTGTGCATATCCAATTAGATTTCAACATGAATACAGGCCTTTTACTTTTAATTCTGCAGATGTTTTATTTATCAAGTTATTCTTTACTTCTAACAGCAACACTTAAAAAGTAAAAAACAGTGTATCTTCTCAGTATTTTCAGTAAGAAGCTACTTTATTCATTGACCAAGTGGCATGATAAACTGGATGTCTGTGTAGCATTTTATGAATTGTTTTTAACAATATATGCTGCTGTTCATCACTATGTTATTTATATACAATATACAAATGTATTTAAATTCAGTAGCTTTTATTAGTAATTGTAATACCTAACTACTTTTCAGATAGGTAGCTCAGTTGTAGCTACAGGCTACTTACAATAAATGAGTAGCTTGACATGCCTGCGACAAATTAAACAATGATGAACCATATTGTGCAAAGTCAAATTGTTATTAATGTACAATTCATTCATTCTGAATGGTTACCTGAAGCTCATTCTTGGATTCTTTGTTCTTAATCCAGATCTTTCCCTGGGTCTGGGGGTCAATCAGCAAGGGAAATCTGGCAGCTTTTGTAACAATAATCCCATTCTGGATGGACAGGTCATCATTGGGCAGCCCCTGTAGGTTCCATTCGCTTACCGTGGGAGCGTCAATCAACATCTCAGTGAGATTCAGATTAGTCCTAAAAGGAATTCGGCGGGACTTCATTTCCCTTTGCCAATCAGTGAGAAGGAGGTTGCGGAACTCTTGGTTAAAAGGGCCCGAGTAGGACAGGAAGGCTGTAGCCAGCAGCACATCACCTGAGCATGGGAAATGTAAAATTAAATTAAAACAAAAAAAATGTCATTGGATTTTGACGTTTTCTGAAGTAAATATGAGTGGTACTTTAGTTACAATAATCTTGCACTTACAATTCTACAGGTTATGGGTGGTTGCCAGGTCACAGCTATATGGTTGTAGCACATTGCAATGCAGTTATTAGGGTCATCTGGGTAGTTGCTAGGGTGTTGCTATGGTTGTTAATTAGTGGCCCGAGTCAAAGTAGTCCACCCCTCTATAATACTCGGAACCTTTTATATGGCTCGGTTCCTTCGTCAATGTAAGTCAATGGTATTACTACACAATTTTATCATTTTCCTGGCAAAAATTGTCCTAACAGTAGTAACTGTAATAACACAACGCTACTCTGGATGAGGACACTTTAGGGAGTTGTAGGTGGCTGCTTACCGGCCCAAGTCAAAAGAGACCAACTCCAAGTCTCTCTTATAATTCTGGTTCCTAGATATGGCTCAGGTCAGAGTATTATAGAGGGGTGGACTACTTTGACTTGGGCCAGTAATTAACAACCATAGCAACACCCTAGCAACTACCCAGATGATCCTAACAACTGCATTGCAATGCAATAAAACCATATGCAGTAGCAGTGACCTGGCAACCACCCATATCCTGTAGAATCGTAAGTTTTGTAGTTTTGTATGTGATATTTTTGCCTGTTTTATCATCCACTAGGGCAAAACTGTATGTTGGATCAGTTAAAAAAATAGCAAGAAGTTGCATTATTTCAGTTAACTTTGACGTTCATAGCACAAATGGTACAGATCGAGTTATACACAAACCTTAAACATGAGTAATGTTTAAACCCTTAATTTTACATTTGAGCTACAGTAGTAGTGATGTTTACCTCAACAAACAATGCTAATATGCTCTTCTGATACAATATCTTGGCTTTGCAGTTTCTATTCAAAATATTGATTTTAATACATGAGAATTCATTCTCAAAATTTCTGTAAAAAATAATTTTTGGCAAATAAACACATATCTTGGACTGAAAGCTTATCACTTACGAAGAAGACAACCCAGTGATGTTAGGTTAAAAACTAAGAGGCCAAAAGGTAGGGCTGAAAATTCTGGGGGAAAAAAATGCCTGAAGATTTTATGTAAAAACCCACCAACTAGTCGTTTGGTCTGTGCAGCAAACTCTTTACTAAGCTGTGTCCAACGCTCCTTCTCTCCTGCCAGCCCACTGATCAGACTAGAGGCTGTTTGCATCTTGTGTCGACAGCGTTCTGCATCCTCTAGTAAAGTCTGAGAGAGAAAGAGAGTGAGGAGGTAAGAAAAAAAGATTAATTCTGTCACTTTGCAGCTGTGTGCTTATTCACATTTATTGACTCTTATCAAGAGTGAGTGTCAATTCAATTGAGTGTCATTTAATGTGTCCTAACAAAATTAATTTTGCCTTATCATTTAATAGACAGGTGTGGTTTCTCAGGACACATATTTAAGTGATATTAGATAGTGTCAGGCAGTACGGAGATTGTATGCATGCAAAAAAAATAACCTTAAACCATTAAAAACCTTAAAAAACCTTGAAAACCTTAAAGCACCTTTAATTTGCATAAAATGTTATTGTATCAAAGTGTTACTTTACATTTAATACTCTAAATTTAATCTGTGAGAACTAATATAACACTATCTTATATCTAGCCTTTTTTTTTGCATTTTAGTGTTGAGCCTTTTATTAGATATGACCATGAAAGGTCATTTCCCTGGGTACAGATGCCCACTTTTTTTGTATATGGAAATCAGTAAATTAGGAAAACTAATTACAGTGTTTAAAGTCAATTCGTAATTTTATTCAATCATTGGTTTAAGTAAACATCTGTTCTCTTAGGTATGATCAGGCCTGACGTAAATCAACCCCAAAGGATCAGTGAGTTGCAAGCTGTTAATCACACAATTATCAACTAAATTATGAAATGTTAGGAAGGCTCGTTATACATTGTGAATTGGAACATTGATGTTTGCTTCAAACCATTTATAAAGTTAGTATTAATTTTGTAGAGGCACACAGAGTACAAGCCTGAATGATTCATCTGCAAGATGGGTTTAGTTTGTATTTACAAAATTGTTCATTACATCCAATTTTATGCAAAAATGCTAATGAGTAATTGGGTATTTACTTCAGGCACTAAAAGACAGCTGATTCACCATTTTTCACAGAATAATTAGAGAGATAATTAGAAAATTCCGGATTGTGGTTATTTGGGCTACAGCTGGAATCTTGAATTTCCTAAAAAGGGATGAATAAAGTATTTATTATTATTTTTATTATTATTATAGGGCAAATAAAAAACTCAACAAACATTTTGTCAGTGCTTTCTTTCAAGTTTAAGTTTGCTGATCAAACCCAATCAAAACCCCTGTTTTTAGATTTGTGTCATGATAATGAAGTAGCTTTAGGTGTGTTCTCGCATGTCGTAATTACCGCAAACACGAGATGTGGGAATGGGAATTTTCTGAGAGCTCCGACTTGTACCATGCAGGCTGTACCACCTGACTGCTTCATATTGGTGTTGATAGTGTTACCATAGAAACATTTTCAGTCTGAGGATGTGACCAGCTCCCAGTATAACATAATATGTTGTCATCTCGCAATTGCGGTAATTACGACATGGCGTGAACGCAGCATTTGACGCTAAGCCAGGGGATGTCCAATCCTGGTCCTGGAGGGTGAACACCCCGCAGAGTTTAGTGCCAACCTGCCCCAACACACCTGACTGGAAGTTTCTAGTAATCCTGAAGACCCTGATAAGTTGTACCCCTGCCCTAATCTAACACAGTGGTTACCTGTTTCTCCATCATGGCCTTCTCATATTCAGCCTGAACTACATCCAGCTCTGCTTGCTTAGCATCCAGTTCTGCCTGGGCTTTCTGGAGGTCCACATTAGCTATGGTCAGCCTGTTCTCCTGCACTGCCAGATTAGCCTGAGGGTGATGGAGAGATTTGTGAAAGATCCAGCTCCTGAAAAACCGACGATTACAGCAAGGATTTCTAATAGGAAACTATTATTTCTAATAAGAAATAATTTTCCACCGAACAAAACCCCAAATGTTTTTTTTTCTTCTTTTTTTTTTTTTTTTCCACAGTTGCACACAGCATTTGTCAGAAATGGTCACACTATGGAGCCCTGAGTGTTTTTTTAATGCTTTTACATTTAAGAGCAAGATGTTGACTTTTGCCTTAAAATAAAAATTGAAACCAAATTGCATCTACACGTTAAAAATACATTTATTTCTTAATGTATAAACTAAGGATTGAAGTTTGAACCTGTTTTTCTTTTATAAATTTCAGTATGCATCAAGATAAACCTTTAAAACATAATTATCATAATTAGGGATTCTGTGTACTTGTGCACATGTATCTGAAAAGTTTGGCCTTAAGTTGATTTTTAAAAGTCACTTGCTATAATAAAAAAAAAAAAAAAAAAAAAATACATGCACATATCTGATAAAGGTTGTCAAGTTGAACTGGGAGTATACTATTAAAGCTAACAAAATTAACTAGCAGCAACTAAAATTGGGATTTCCTTTGGTCATTTACAAGTGTGCATCTGAGGCTTCAAGCAAACGATTGAAATTAAACTATTATATCAAAGATGATAAAATAATAAATGATGACCAAAAGCATGTCAAGAATAATCAAATATAATAGCAATTCATAAACTAAACCATAGTTTTGACAGTTTAATTTATGGCCTGTTAATAAAAAAAAAAAAACTGATAACTTGACAGGGTTGCATCATGTGAAAAAACATCAAGTGATCTCACCTTCAAAGGAAGCACTTCTTTATTAATAGAGAAGAAGGCAGCCATTGCTTTGGTCCAGGAGCAAAGACCTGCAACATTGCCGCACACCCTCTTGGCTGTTTCTATGTTATAGTCTACCATGTCAAAGTACGGAGAGAGGAGTTCTACTACCTCCTCATTGATGGTGTCTTTGGGGAATTGCTGCAGGACAAAACAAAAGTTGGAGTAAAACAATACTGTACAGAATACATTACATATTTGAAACTCTTGAAAATGACAATATTATTTGATATTTGTTGATCAGGCTCCTGTAAAGTTTTGAGAAGATACAGATCATGGATGGAACCTTATCTTAAAATCAAACAGTCAGCCTTTAAAATATGTTCTAAGATATATCAGTATTGTATGCGTGTAAGATATTGTATTGATTAGATGTCAGAGCTGAACTTGTTTGTGCCAATATTTTAACTGAGTTTTGTCCAAAGGCTTTTCTATGGACTAAAAAACTAATTAGTTGATCCATCTGTTGGCTTTTGAAATTAGGTTTAATGCTAAAAAAATCAAATACTGGTACTACTAATGTACTGCTGGTACAGTGTACTTGTAGTTGCCCACCACAACCTATCACGGTACAACGCTTGAATTCACTGAGCTCCTGAGAGCGACCCATTCTTTCACAAATGTTTGTAGAAGCAGTCTGCATGCCTAAGTGCTTGATTTTATACACCTGTGGCCATGGAAGTGATTGGAACACCTGAATTCAATGATTTGGAGGGGTCCCAATACTTTCTATTAGTAATTAATCTAGTAATTAATCTATTACTTGTTCCAGAGCTAATAGATTTGGCTTAAGGGCTATATTAAGGGCCCGTCAACACGGAGACGAGTTTAGCTGTATATGCAAAAAAAATTGTATTGGATAGGTGTTTCATCCAGACGGATCCAGCGTTTTAAGAAGGTGAAACTGCTATTTTTTGAGTGGATAAATCTGAAAACGACGCCCTTGCGTTTTGTGTGTACAGCCTATCCGTATATTTTGTGAAAAGATGATGTCATCACCCCACGTGTCGACCCTAGTCAGACACCGCTAACAGCACAAAACAGCAACAACAACAACAATAGCATACTACATGCTTGTGTTTGTGCCGCAGAAGCTGAGCCTATTAGCTTTACTAAAATAAAGCTTTATTTCTAAGCTTTACTAAAGTTTCTATACAGCGCGCAAGGTTTATGCGCATGCTCCAAGTCTTATTCTCCATTTTTAGTGTATCCCTGTGGCAGAATTACAGCACCACATACTGATCTGGCATGTATACTACATCGTTTTGAGTCGGTTTCAGTGGTTTCGTGTGTAGACTGTGTACGCAGATATTTCTTGAGACGAAGAAAAAAAAAAGATTGGATAGGGAAAGTTCTGGCTTCGTGTGGATGTAGCCTAAGTTTCATAACTTTATATTTACATTGACATTAAATCCTGTACTATCTAGAGCACTGCTTTTGTATGTTTGACTGAACTGTTTGCGTGTTTATTTCTTATTTTACTTCTTATACTGTTATAATGGCTATTGTTGTTAGTTTAAATATTATTGTTCAATAAATGTTATATAAATAACATGCCATATTTTTTTGGTATTGAGAAAGAGTCCATTAGTGATTTCGACTTCAGTGAAAGTTACATTAATACGCCATGAGATGGCAGCAAATACTGTCTTTATAAATGTGAGCCAGTCAGTCACAAAGACTTCTATATTGAAATTGACTGAAACAAGGAAACAAGGACATTGTTTTTACTTTAAACAACATCTTACAAGACGCAACCAACAAATGCATTTACTATCACTGTCATGGGAATGTCTTTGATGTATATATTTTGAATAAATTCTGTTCTTTTAATGATTTCAATTCTATTCAAAATATTCTATTAAAAAAATGTATCACGGTTTCCAGAAGAAAAAAAATAAGCAGCTCAACTTTAAAATTAATATGTTTCTTGAGCACCAAATCAGCACTGATTTCTGAAGGATAATGTGACATTGAAGACTGGAGTAATGGCTGTTGAAAATTCAGCTTTGCCATCACAGGAATACATTTTATTTATATATAATAGTGACATATGGAATATGTTTGCCGCCCACACATGCATATCAACAACGCGGTGTTCAGAAACTTGGCCCATTCAGTCTCAGTGGATCAATAAAATGGAAACAGTGTAGATTTGATTATTCACTAGAAGACATAATTACTGTTTCAATGGGACAGATTGCTTTGTTGTCACAATGTTGTCACATTGGGATGATATGGAAGAAAGAAACCGTTAATACTATATTACATAGAATTCATAACAGAGAAAAGGCCTGTTTAATTGTGTGGGTTACCGAGAATGGGAAATAGTCATTAAAACCAAAATACCTTTTTTTTTTAGTGCAAGAAACTTTGACTTTATATTATAAGTTATATCACCTAAGGAGGAAAAATTAAATAAAAAGAATGGTCCAGGTATCTGTTAGAATTAATACCTGTAAACTGCCCAGGAAGTTCCCAGCAGTCATGAGTTTTAGTGACTCTTGCCAGGAGGGCATGGTGCAGTTTTTCTCAGGATCAATTTTCACCGTGTTCACTCTCCTCTGGAAGAGTAACAACACACAGTCCATAATACGCATGATGAGGTGGGGCGGTCTGCCCAGTGTTCGCACCGTAGCAATGTCTGATGGCTTTATGGTCTGTTTACAGATAAACAGGGAGAGAAATACAGCATCTTGTTAGCATTCTGACATATGAACTAGTATGCAGCAGTTATGTGCATATCTGTGTATAACTTATTCATCTGAGTGGCAGATGTTATGGCTCATGGTTGACAAAGTTCAGCACACATCAGCTTAATGAGCAATACATGATGGATTTATATTTATGAATAAGTAGAAAGATCATTTGAAGCTGTGGGAAGGATGGGGATGGGGCAGGAATGTGTATGTTTAGCTGAGGATGCGGTATACAGTAAATGGTAATATAAAGGGTAAAGGAGAGTGTGAATGGGGGATGATAGAAAGGAAAGTGGTAAAGAGGGGTGTGATGAAAATGAAAGGGAGAAATAAGGATGGGAAAACAGATGACAGATGTGAAAGGTATAAAGGAGCATGGTTTGCACTTTATGGAAAATAATGGCATGTTTTATGTTTAATATTAAGGGGGGGGGGGTTAATTTAGCATGTTTACATCTGATAGTGGACACAATGACATGATGGCTTATGAAGTCGATTAAACATTTATATTCAGAATGGACAGAAAGCTAAACAATGTTTTTTTTTTTGTAGTGCTCGTAAAAAGTGATAAATTATAGTCAAACACATAGGTTCTAGAAGATCTATTTAAACATTTTTACACAGTGTTCCTAAATAGAAGCCAACAGTAATTAAAAAAAGACAAAATTCTCATTCCTTTTTTATTTGTATTTATAAATTGTAGTTTTTGTAAAAATGTATTTGATTAAACATACACTGCCATTCAAAAGGTAGGAGTCAGTAAAAATGTTTAATGATTTTGAAAGAAGTCACCTAAGGTGCACTTATTTGATCAAAAATATGGTAAAACAGTAATATTGTGTAATATTATTACAATTTAAAATAACTGTTTTCTATCATAATATATTTTAAAATGTAATTTATTCCAGTCATGGCAAACCTACATTTTCAGTAGCCATTAATCCAGTCTTCAATGTCACATGATCCCTCAAAAATCATTCTGATATGTTGGTTTGGATTATCAGTGTTGAAAAACACTGAGGAAACCATGATGCTCTTTTTTTCAGTAATCTTTATTTTATATACAAATATATTTTGTAACATTATAAACGTCTTTATTGTCACTTTTGATCAAGTTAATGCATCCTTGCTGAATACTAGTATTAATTTAATGGCAGTGTAGCTGTTAGTATGATGTCTTTATTAGTATTATTTTCTAACAAACTCTACAGTGTGTTGTCAGTTTGGAAGTGAGTGAGATGTCGCTCTTGATCCCTTCCTCATTCTCTTCCCTCTCTCCCTTCACACCCTCCAACCTCTCCTGAGCTTCTAAAAAGAGTGCTAAAAACAAAAAGAGGTGGGGGTGGGGGGTGTTCATGACCCTTAAAAGCTTTCAGAAACTCACTGAAGACAACAAAGGACAGTGCTGCTTAACTGTGGGTGGCTAGATAATTAATTCAAAATGTATAAAATATCTGATTAGAATATTACGCCAAATAAGTACAGTAATATTGTAACATATTACATATAAGCTATATTATTTATAAGCTATATAGTAGTAATTTAAATGTATTGTAGCTATTATTTTAGTAACACTGCGACTACTCTAAAAATGCTCTGCACTATCGAGAACATTTAGAAATGTACACAAGAAAAAAGGAAAGAGTCCCAAGAATGATGGGATACATTATGGACAGATACATGGGAAGGACGGAGTGGGCAGGTGGTGGAGAGAAGAGGTGGGGTATGTGTTTGGGTGGTTGTATGATTGAGTGGGTGTGTGGGGTTGGTTAGAGGCGGCTGCTGTCAGACCCCTGCTTGCTATGAGACCACCTACAGCAACCCTGCCATCACACGGTCTATTTTTACACCCTCATAGGCAGCATGTAATTACGCAGAAGCTGCAGGCACCGAAATGCCCCACGAACATCGCACTCCTCTCATTCTCTCCTCTCCTATGCTACCGTGTAATCGTTCCATATTGTTCCTGACCTGCAGTGCTGCCTCAGCCTCTTCCAGAGCAGGCCTGGCTGCCTCCAACTTCTCTTCAGCGATGGCCTTGTCTGCAGAGATGCTGTCAACTATGGCCTGTGCTTTATCTTTGACCTTTTGAACTTCAACTTTGACCTTTTCAGCAGCCTGAGCCTTCACGGTCACCTCCTTCAACACCTGAAACAAAAATAAGAAAAAGCTAATATTGTAATATCTGTAGCATTTCACGCTATAATTCGGAGTCTGAGGTTATTCATTTATCATCCTAATGTTTCAGAGCTCAGTATTGATCTTTAGTTAGCCTGAGACTGGCAGGCAAGTCTTAGACTGATGGATGGATGCAGCATGACAGATTTCATGTAGAATACAGAATGAAATGTATTTTTTAGTCCTTTTACAAGGAAATGTTTCTTGGATTACTATAACATACATAAAGTTGAAGTATAAAACGGAAGCAATGTTTCTTTCTTCTGTATTGTATACATCTGAGCGCAATAGACTATTAAAGGGTTAGTTCACCCCAAAATGAAATTTATGTCATTAAGTACTCACCTTCATTACCGAATTCAAACAACAAAAATAACGACTTTCTTTATACCTTGAATGTGGTAATTTTGTTGATTTCTATTGAGGATTAAAAAAAAAAACATCAAAAAAATCTTAATTTGTGTTCCGAAGATGAACGAAGGTCTTTCGGGTTTGGAACGACATGAAGGTAAGTACTTAATGACAGAAATTTCATTTTTGGGTGAACTAACCCTTTAAAAAAGAAAAAAAAAAAATGTACGAAGGGGACTTGTGGAGGCAGATGAGTGAGAGCTTGAAGGCAAATGGTTTAAAGGGTTAGTTCACCCAAAAATGAAAATAATGTCATTTATTACTCACCCTGATGTCGTTCTACAGCCGCAAGACCTTCATTCATCTTCCGAACACAAATTAAGATATTGTTGATGAAATCCGATGGCTCAGTGAGGCCTCTATTGAGAGCAAAGCCATTCAAACTCTCAAGGTCCATAAAGGTACTAAAACATATTTGAAACAGTTCATGTGAGTTCAGTGGTTCTATCTTAATATTATAAAGTGACAAGAATACTTTTTGTGCACCAAAAAAAACAAAATAAAGACTTTTCAACAATATCTATATGAGCCGATTTCAAAACACTGCTTCAGAGCTTTATGAATCGAATCAATGAATCGGAGCGCCAAAGTCACGTGATTTCAGCAGTTTAGCCATTTGATAGGAGATCCGAATCACTAATTTAAAACAAAAGATTCATAAAGCTCAGAAGCTTCATGAAGCAGTGTTTTGAAATCGGCCCATATAGATATTGTTGAAAAGTCATTATTTTGTTTTTTTGGCGCACAAAAAAGTATTCTTGTCGCTTTATAATATTAAGATAGAACCACTGAACTCACATGAACTGCTTTAAATATGTTTTTAGTACCTTTATGGACCTTGAGAGTTTGAATGGCTTTGCTCTCAATAGAGGCCTCACTGAGCCATCGGATTTCATCAACAATATCTTAATTTGTGTTCCGAAGATTAACGAAGGTCTTACGGGTGTAGAACGACATGAGGGTGAGTAATAAATGACATTATTTTTGGGTGAACTAACCCTTTAAGCGCACTAAATGACAGGTGAAGTCCAGCATATGCCACCAGTGAGAAGTCTGTTGTTTTCACCAGATGGTCCAGCTATGATATTTTGGTCAAAACATTTTTAAAAAATTAAATGATGTTTTTTTTTAGACTGCTTGCGTTGCGGCGGTTCACGTGACACTAAAGCGAAAACGGGCTTCATTCGCGTGAATGGGAAGCATATTTACACTGTCTGAATCGTTCCCTATCCTCTATATAGTGCACTATGTGCCATTCACCATGTAGAAACTAGTAAATGTGTGAACAAATGACTGATTTCAGCCGCAGCTTCAGCGTCTGTAGGAGTGTAGGAGGAGGCGGGACTTCAGATTCTAGGGAGCATTTGATTAGACATAAGATTTGATGAGAAGCTGAAGTGCACGGTGATGTCATGAAAATCTGTGATCCATTTTAGCGGAGGTGAGAGACTGTAAGTGTTGAATGCTTATATCTCCTAAATGCGAATTTTGTCATTGTTTTGGAACACACCAGCTTCATAACCTTAAGGCTAACATATTAATACTAAAAAAAACCCTTAAATTTTGATTTTAGGGGACTTTAATGTCAGTTTTTACAAGGTGCGAAATCTGTGATTGTATCAGTTACTGCAATAATCGTTGATGCAAACCTGATTAAACTCTGTAAGACTGACAGTAATACTCAAATAACTGGGGCCACTGATTGATTAAAAATCAGCATCTTGTTCCACAAGAGACATTGTTTTAAAGAGTATTTTAAATTAAAAACAGACTGACTTTTAAAAACACTCTAAAAACTGTAGTTAAATGTATACTACCAGTCAAAAGTTTGGAAACGGTAAGATTTTTAATGTTTTTAAAAGAAGTTTTGTCTGCTCACCAAGGCTGCATTTATTTAATTAAAAATACAGTAAAAACAGTAATATTTCGAAATATTATTACAATTTAAAATAAAATAATTTTCTGTTTGAATATATTTTATAAAGTAATTTATTCCTGTGATGGCAAAGCTGAATTTTCAGCATCATTACTCCAGTCTTCAGTGTCACATGATCCTTCAGAAAAAATATGCTGATTTGCTGCTCAAGAAACATTTATGATTATTATCAATGTTGAAAACAGCTGTGCACTTTTTTTTTTTTTTTCAGGATTCCTTGATGAATAGAAAGTTCAAAAGAACAGCATTTATCTGAAATACAAAGCTTTTGTAACATTATACACTACCGTTCAAAAGTTTGGGGTCAGTAAGAATTTTTATTTTTATTTTTTTTTTTAAAAGAAATTAATACTTTTATTCAGCAAGGATGCATTAAATCAATCAAAAGTGACAGTAAAGACATTTATAATGTTACAAAAGATTATATTTTAAATAAATGCTGTTCTTTTGAACTTTCTATTCATCAAAGAATCCTGAACAAAAATATTGTACACAAATATTTTGTACAATTGTACACAATAAATGTTTCTTGAGCAGCAGATCAGCATATTAGAATGATTTCTGAAGGATCATGTGACACTGAAGACTGGAGTAATGATGCTGAAAATTCAGCTTTGATCACAGGAATAAATTACTTTATAAAATATATTCAAACAGAAAACAGTTATTTTAAATTGTAATAATATTTCACAATATTACTGTTTTTACTGTATTTTTAATTAAATAAATGCAGCCTTGGTGAGCAGACAAAACTTCTTTTAAAAACATTAAAAATCTTACCGTTTCCAAACTTTTGACTGGTAGTGTATGTACAGTATAGGTTTTGCAGAAATGTACTCTTCCAGAAGAGTTTGGTTGGATTTTTTAGGTGTGTTTCATTAGGGATGGAGTTAAACTCTGCAGGACATTGGCCCTCCAGGACCGGAGTTTCCCCATCCCATATCCAACCTGGTAGGACTTGTACTCTCAAGATGAGCGTGCAGTCAATCTAAACAAGATGACCTGCACAATAGGTTAGTTGTAAATAACTGCAGGCCCATTATTTCTTTTAGGAACAAACGTCCTCTCCCTCGATTTGCCCACAGGACAAAAACATGTCGATATCTGAATAATAAACTGTTGTACTCTGTCCCTATACAACAAACCAAGAAGTGCAATATTGCCAGAAAATTTCATTTTTGGAATGATGACTCAAGCAATCAATCAAGTATAGAGTGAAGTGGACAGGGAGCTGACACAGCCCTGAGGGGCCTTTGTACAAATTGACCTTGGCTTTAAGAGAGCTTTGCTGACCTTTACCATCTAACTATGGTTAGAAATGATTAATACTGTTTTAAAATAGAATGAATTGGAAATTATATATTTGGGGAGACAATTGTCTGGGTCTGGGGAGACAATTATCAACAAATACACACAGATGCTTTCTACATGCTTATTTACCATATCAGCCTTCTCATTGGCTATCTGAAGTTCTTTCTCCTTCACCTCCAGCTCTTTGCTGAGGGCAGCAACAGACTCAGAGGCCTCCTTGAGTTTCTGGAGGCCGGTGTTCATCCTAAGGAAACAATACACTTGGATATGAAAATCTATGATACATGATTCCAGACTCCACATCACTTTTTACAGAGAGTCAGGGGGAATCCACCATGAATAAATTTTGCCTGCTGATAATGCTGTTTATTTGCACACACTGTTTGAGTTATTTTAGCTCACGGTTCATTAAATGAATTATGCAAATTGGAAACAATACAAAAGCACCCACAAAATCTTTCAGTAGGTTGTGGAGGATGCAGCAGATTACTGCAACATGGCGTACTTTGCAGGCATCACTCAACAGCATCCAATCTGTCATCCCCTTTCCATGGTCAATGATACTACAGTAATTATGCAAGGCAAATAATGCTGAGTTTTTGAATAAGGTAGAATTTCATAGTTTAATTTACATAGAAAGATGCCACGTTTGGACTTAAAGGATTAACTACGACTTTATTCAAATACACAAAGTGCAGCACTATTTCAACAACAGGTTTAGCTTCTGGTTAAAATAACATGCAAGTTTTTTTTTAACTGAAATACAGTGCAAAAAATTGGCGCAACTCTTTATTAAATTCGACCCTCAGAGTCAGGGCATGATACAATATATTTATAACTTTTGTATAGATCACTATATATTATTTTCTATATATTTATTTCCCTTATTAATTTAAGCTCGTTTTCTAGTTTTGATGATACTGACCTTTCGGCAAGAGTCTGAACCTCTGAGTGCTTCTCTTTGTAGATGGTTTTGTAGTCATGGATAAAGGACAGGTAGGATTTGGGTGTGACATGTGTGGAACGTCGGTACCGCTGAAAATAATCTGCACATTTTTCTGCCACCCCATCCTGAAAAGAGCCCATGCACTGAACCACTTCCCCCTTTACCTCAGGAGTGCAGTCTATGTCATACATGGACAGGAAGTGTTCTGATACTGAGGAAAAAATAAACAAAAAGCCATTTAGTATTATTTCTTTGCACAATACATAAGCTGTTTATCTAGCAATGGCCACAATCACATTCATTTTGCAACGACTGATTGCTGTGATGCTTTTCTTGATTGTCTTTCAATACATTTAAATTATTGCTAGACTCTCCGCTACATTAACCCTCCTGTTCCAACAGAGCAGAAGAGCTGTTTTCTAAAATATGTTTGATTGAAATTGTTTGTGGAACATTTTGTGCTATTCCTAAATTACTTGTTTTCTGTCTGTGTTAAAATGTAGGCACACAAATGTACTTGGACAATAAATCATGGTGGCTACTTTCAGATTATTATAAGACCTTAGTTTAAGAGTTGATGTCTTCATTGTCAGTCATTCAAAAACAGACATGTATTCTGTTTTTTTTTTTTTTTTTTTCACACAAGTAACATGCAAAACACAAAAAGGGCATTATTTTATAGTAAATGCTTCAATAGTACTAATTTTTAAAAGATTCTGATATGTGAAAGACTTTCCCTCATTTGTTTTTCTATTCTAATATACCGCTCACTTGTTTAATATCAGTCACTTCGAATTTACAGTAATAGGTTAAAAAAACAAGTCTCTGGAACTGATTACCCATGAAGCAATGGGGTCAAATCAGGCCCAAACTATTTGGAACAGTGGGAAAATATTGGCAGTTCATCAATCCAATCCATCCATGTACTGTATGCTCCATTCTAGTTTTTGTTTGATTCAGCACAAAATGTGCTGCACTCCCTCATAGACATGAGATATTTTTGATTAGGGCATCAGAATCACCACCAGATTTTAGGGACCCCTTGGGTATATTGGACCGCCTTGAGTCTGACATTTCAAATTACTGACCTGCGATCAGAGCATCTTTGGGCCAGCGGCTAAACCAGTCCATGGTGCATCCTGAAATAAGAGCCGGAAACTTCAAAGCTCGATTACGGAACCTCTCCCCAACTGGAGAGAAGCACAGAACCACGTGAAGGTTCTGCCTCACTCTGCTCATAAAATAATCATGTAGGTTTTCATTTGTGGGCGGTCGCCGTGGAAACTCTCGCTTCATGACTGGAATGAGGTCACTAATAATCTCGTCGATCTCATCTCGAGCAAACAGATTGGACACCTGTGGCAGAGAGAATATTTCACACCTCATTAGATTAAACCTAGCCCTGGTTTCTCTGGGAATTTACAACAAATGTACAATTTTGACATAATGACACACCTGAGGGGACAAAATTACTCCTTCTAGAGAGGGAAGAAGACGTTTTAAATGTTTTTAGTCATTCTCTAAATCACTTAAGGGAGAGTTCATCCAAAAAAAAAAAAAAAAAAAATTTATATATATATATATATATATAATTTATTCATACTGTATCATAATTTATTCATACTTGTATCATTCCAAACCTGCATGACTTTGTGGACCACAAAAGGAGACATTCTGAAGACAGCGCTCTTTTACAATAAAAGCATGTTGCATATTTTTGCTATGTCTGAATATGTTTAAGACTGAATGAGATTTGATGTTGGTTTGTTCTTCACACAAATCTACCACGGGCCATCAGAAGACTTGTGTTAAATTCAGCTCAGGCTCATTAGAAATACATACCCATGTCAACATTTTTGCAAAATACAAAATACGTTGTGTCGTGCACGTTTCGCGACAGTTTCAAAGTGAAATGTCCAGTGAGTGGCTCTAAAAGTTGTGTTTAGTTTTTTCCAGAACAGATGAACGTGAATGTGGCGAAGTTTTTTTATGTTGGAATTTGTACAAATCACCGCAGTTCTGAATTGAAAAGTCCGGTGAGTGGCGCTAAAAGCTTAATGCTCCATCACGTTTAATAACATACACCTACACTAAGCCCTAAACCTACCTGATAGTGTTAACAAAAGCAAATGTGACATAAAAACACAACTGTAACTATGGCATTTTAGCTTGTTTGTTGAACTCTTGTCTTAGAGCTCTTTTACCGTGACTCGTCTTTCGCTGGATTCCTACCTGAGCTCTCCGCATCGCAAGTACAGTTCTGTACCAGCTGAGCAACCAAGCAAACTTGTTACGTCAGTAAAACTGAACATCTGGAGCTGGGTAAGTGATGCAAACTCCAAAATATATTTGTTTACAAATCATGCACTATGGTAAAAAGTGTTTTGAGGTCAGTGAAAACAAATCTTAATTAATCCATAATCTGGCCCTGTAATCATAACTGTGTGTAAAAACGATTAAAAGTGCTTGCTGTTTCCCTACCTCTAGTGTTCATTTCTGATAGAAACTGCAGTGATATGTACGTATTGGTATGTATTTTGCGTTTTGCAAAAATGTTGACACAGGTACGTTTTTTCCAATGAGCTTGTGTTGGTTAAATTGGTAGCCTCTGGTTACTGTGTAGCAATACATGGCAAGGAGCAGCCTGGACATTCTTCAAAATGCCTCATTTTGTGTTCCACAGAAGAAATAAGGTATTATGGATTCAGAGAGTGAGTAAATGATCGCAGAATTTTTATTATGTAGTAAATTGTTCCTTTAAGGTGATAATATTAATTGGAAATTAATTCATTGAAATGATCAAACATAAAACATGTAACAAAATTGCCTCAAATTAATTCTCTGTGAAGCATTTGGGGTACATTAGAGTTAGGATCTTCCAGGTGGTGGTAAGCATTTACTTGGGTTGATCACTGTAAGTCAAGTGTTTTATTTGTATTTGGATCCTCCAATGCAATACACAAATCATGGGTGCACACTAACTACACTTCACGGGTTCACATGTTCATGTAATCAGATGCATATTTGGTGTGCTGTCTGAGAGGAGGGCTCTGAGCTCAAACCCAGAGTACTCCCCCATCCTTGACTGGGATAGAAACAAGCCAAGAGTGAGGACTTGGGGTGACAGAGGGATGCAACAAAACTGTCACTGGACAGAGGCGAGGGACGGCTAAATATACAGGCCTCTCTTGCACTGATTGGTTGGATTACCTGAACATGCTCCTTTAACTTTGTTATATTGTTAAACTAATTATACAATTACGGTGTGGTTAAAAAATCTAAAACCATTATAGATAAATTAGCAAATTACAAAATAGGAGCACTTTAATTATTTTTTATTAAAATATGAATAATATTATAATCATTATAATTTGAGTAAAATGTTGGACTGGTAATTGATTTCATTAAAATGTCCTCATTTTACTTGATTAGCAGCATCACCTGAACTATTCCAGTATGATTTAAGAATGTTCCAAGAAGCATTTTGTACTTTTTTTTTTTTTTTCTTTTTAGACCACATTGTTTCTTTGTTTTATATTGTCAGAAACACTAAAACTCAGTTTATTTTCTCAGTTTATTATTCTCAGATTTGCAACTCCTCCACTGTACAAGACAATGTTATTTTATTAGAACAGTCTACAACAGTCTGTCAGGAGACAAAAAGCTCTCAAAAGGACTACAAATGGATTAGTGCATGGCTGGAACCAGGCAATATTTCACTTAAGTTTGGCCACACAGTCCTCCTGCTGCATGACAGAGTACCACACTCTCAGTCTCACGGAAATACAGCAATTACCATGAGATAAAAAAGCTGGAGTCTGTAGTCATGTCTCTTAAAGACTTATCTTGCTGTTTTGCTCCCTTTTCAGAATCTTGGATAATAATTTGAACTAAACTCCATTTGTTATTGCATCTGTCTTCCGCATTGACATCCCAGTCTCGCCTCATCAGTTTCCCAACTAAACCCCGAGATCCTCAGTATAACTGAGGGCTTGTGTGTTTCATTAATATTCTTGAGCAGGGCC
Source organism: Hypophthalmichthys nobilis (assembly GCA_037950665.1). Classification (NCBI taxonomy): domain Eukaryota; kingdom Metazoa; phylum Chordata; class Actinopteri; order Cypriniformes; family Xenocyprididae; genus Hypophthalmichthys; species Hypophthalmichthys nobilis. Next base: position 26,180,059 of record CM075481.1, on the reverse strand, counting down.
ATCTCTCCCGGGGTCCTTGAGTGCTCTTCTCCTCTGCAGTCAATTCTCTTTATGTACTTAACAGCCTGATTAATGAAATAACAACCTTCACCAAATCTGGCTGACCAAAAACCTTTCTAAGACTTTATGACAGTTTTAAAAACCCCAAGAGGTGCACCCTGTGGCTGAATTATAGCCAATTATTCTCATACTCCGTTATTTATTCAGCAATGGTGAGAAAGACACATTGGACCATAATGTTAATTAAACACATTTAGTCATTTGTAAAGCTCTTTATTCTTCCTAGTGCTTATTCCCTGTGGCTACCTACTTTTCTCTCTCTTTCGTATAGGTCCATATGGAATCTATTCCCACAGATCTCTGAAAATGTTCTGCAGATTTCCACAGAATTTCTTTCAGTACATTCTACACATCTCCTACCCCTTGCATTTTTGTATATGAAATATTATGCAAATTTGATTATGCTTTTAGCTACCATAAAAACACATCCTTAAATGAAACACATCTTAACCCTGTTTTAATCCATTCCGAAGAGTTATTACACACCCCACACACATCCCATCCTAAATCAGCACAGACAACACAGTCTGCATGACAACCTGTAATAATGCATACGAGATGGCAAAATATGAAATACGAAACCATATGAAAACGTACAACTTTTATACGTTTTTCCCCTATAAATAAGATAGCTAGGCCCCATTCAAAAGTATTTGAACCATTGATTCTTAATAATGTGTGTGGTTACCTGGATGATCTATGATTGTTTTTTTGTTTTGTGATGATTGTTCATGAGTCCCTTGATGGTTCTGAGCAGTTAAACTGAGCTCTGTTCTTCAGAAAAATCCTCCAGGTCCTGCAGATTCTTCAGCTTTCAAGCATTTTTTTTTTTGCATATTTGAACCCTTTCCAGCAGTGACAGTATGATCCATCTTTTCACACTGAGGACAATTGAGGGACTCAAACGCAACTATTAAAAAAGGTTCAAACATTCACTGATGCTCCAGAAGGAAACACAATGCATTAAGACCCGGGGGGTGAAAACTTTTGAATTCGAATATCAAGGTAAATTGTTCTCAATTGTACTTCCGGGAAACATGCAAGTATCTTCTGTTGCTTCCGAAGGGCAGTACTAAATGAAAAATAATGATATTTAAACAAAATAAGAAAAATTGGGACATCATCATCCTGTTCAAAAGTTTTCACCCCCTGGCGCTTAATGCATCGTGTTTCCTTCTGGAGCATCAGTGAATGTTTGAACCTTTTTAATCGTAGATCATCCAGGTAATGACACACAGTATTAAGAACCAATGGTTCCCATACTTATGAATGGGGTTATTTTAATAAATTCAGCTATATTTTTGTCTTGTGGACTAAATGTAAACATCTTCTGTGTAAAATATCTTACTCAGGACAGTACTAAATAAAAAAATAACATGCATTTTGTATGATTCCTCTTATTTTATTAAAATTATTCACATTTTCACAGATTCTGCAAGTGGTTCACTTACTTTTTCTTGCAACTGTACTTCATGACCATTGAAAAAGTACATTCTATAGAGTACGAATGCGTGTACTATGAATTAATTCGGACGTACTACATCCTCTATGTTTTTACTGTCACATGACCTACCAGCATCAGTTACGTCCATTCAACTCCATTCACAAATCCTCTCTCGTGGCCTCATGGGACAGTAAAGTGTCCATCATATGCAGACTACAGAATCTCACTGGAAGTAGTCATCCGGGTACTTTTCGCAAACTGTTTTTCTAATACTATGAATTCAGACATACTACTCTGTTCACATACTGTATAGTAGAGTACTACATAGTAGAGTAGTATTCGATTTTGGACGCAGCAAGTGAAAAGCCGTAAATTGACATTCCCACAGTTCCCTGTGTGACACTTCACATTTGATGTATTTCCATTGAAATAACTTTCTTCTTAGTTTTTCTAATCAGTTATGTACATTAGGGTTTTATGTTATATCTAATGTTGTTAAATTAATGTTTATTGCATTTTTAAAATTTAATTTGTGTTACCATGATGGTGTTTAGTGTCAGTGTGTGAAAGACTATGTGCACCTTCTATATATTAGTACTGTCCTTCTCAGCTTTTGGAAATGCTGCTTGTGACTCTCATCACCACTGTGTTTGGTGGTTGTCAGTGTATTACAAAGGTACAAAACAGATATTAGTACTTCAATAGGTTGGTAAATTAACATTATATCAGTTAATGAATACGTTTTTTTACTGAAAATTTAAGCTAAATCTGTAAAACCTAAAATGTTGCTACCGTATTTTTTACAGTTAATTTTACAGTGTGTAAAATAAACAGTTATGAACCGTAATTATTACAATATAAACATTTAATTTATACGGTTTTGGACTGTAAAATAGACAGTAAACTAAGTGCTGTCCTGTAAAACCTAAAATGTTGCTACCGTATTTTTTTACGATGAAGTTCTGGTAACCGCAACTGCCGATTTTTTACCGTAAATTTTACGAGGATTTTTTTACATTGTGTGTCAGTTTGACCTGCAACATATTTTTGAGTTGTCGATAACCTAGTGTGTTTTTTTTTTTAAATTGTGTGACTATTTCTCATTCAGGGTCAAGAACACACCTGCAAAATTTCGACACTCTGAGGTGTTGTGGAATGTGCATATGAAATTACAATTGAGATGTTAGTGGGTCAATTTGACTCGCAAATTACATGGTTAGGCAGGTGCACAGACCTAAGATTGTGATCATAAACATCATGCCCAGTTTCACAGACATGGCTAAGATTAAGCCATAAGTAAGCTTTAAGTAGCTTTTTTAAACGTTCCTTAGGAAAAAAAAAAAAACCCTTACTATTGTGCATCTTGAGACAAAACAGTGGCACTGACATATTTTAAGATAGCTAAAATCAAGACAGTTAAGACAGCTTAAACATCCATTTTAGTCTGGGACTAAAACCGGGCACATATGTTCTCAAGTTTACTTTGTAATGCACAAGAAATATTAATGTTAAAGGTTTCTGTTTTTACATGATTTTTTATTGTTGTTTTTCATAGTGTGGTTTTTGGTGAAAAAGGTCAAATTGACCTGGAAATTAATTATTGTACCCAGAACTTTACCCAGTGCCCAATTTTGGCTCAATAAACCTCAACATGACCAAGTAAGTAGATTTAAAATAAAATGCTGAAAAGTATATGGCCTCAGTCTCAATCAACTTAAAGCTGCAGTCCGGCATTTTTCCTCTTTGTCACCATCTCTCTTTGAAACCTACAATTGCAGTCATATGCGGAACTGTTATCGTTATGTGCGTTGTGCATCGGCACGACTCCTCAGCGGATGAATCTAATGTTTGCTGTGCATCACTACAACGGTGTGGATACTGTACTTCAGAATCACAGATTCTACGTCTTGAAAGTATGACCAATATAAGAATTTTCACTGGAAAATATCAGCTGAACAAGTAAGTAACATTTCTGCCACTTTTGTTCTGACCAACTGAAAAAAGCATTAGGCCTACAATAAATCGCACTGCCAATGATGATTAAATCTAACGATCGCTTAGCTTGGATCACACCAAACAGTACAAATTATTATTACTGTTATACTTTGTTCTCAAACTGTTAATGTTAACAACATCAGCATTGCGTGACTGTGTATTTAGTGTGTATTAGCATTACCTGTAGATTTCAATTTCTGTAGCCACTCCACAGTCCAAAGTCTTTTACTTTTGACTATGAGTGAATCTCCAGTTGTCACTGATGATTGTCATTTGGACCTTTCTTGATTACAATCCGCCATCCAAATGATACGTTTCATTATTTCTGATGCTGTGAGAACAGGCTATAAATGATCCGCTACAACAAGAATCCTCACATGATAAAGCCGAATAGCCTGGACTCCTTCTTTCTGTTTACAGACGTGACGTAATGACGCAAAGTCGAACTGCTGCATGCTCGATTTTGGATCATTTTTAACCAAAAAAAGTTCCGGACTGCAGCTTTAAAGGTGAAAATTAAATGAAAATTCTGCCATCATTTACTCATCCTCATGTCGTTCTAAACCCACAAGACTTTGGTTAAACTTCGAAACACAAATTAAGATATTTTTAATGAAACCTGAGAGGGTTCTGTCCCTGCACCGAAAGTACAGGTAACCAAAACATAAAATCCAAAAGGTTATAAAAATGAATCTATATGAACCGAGTGGTTTAATCTAAGTCTTGCGAATAGATACGATCGCTTTATATGATAAAGAGATTTAATTTAGGGTTTTTTTTTACATCTAAACAATTATCGACACATACATATATCACATCACATATGGTAAACATGAAAGCTCAAACATGTATCCTGTGGGTTTGGAACAACATGGCAGTGAGTGAATGAAGACAGAAATATTCTCTTGGAACATTTTACTGAAGTGCTCTGTCTTTTTCAATAAATGTAATCTAAATAAACAGTTTGTCTATCCAACTCGTCCCTCTGTCCACCTTCAGCTCTGCAGAAGTGCAGTGCTTTCCCCTGAGGTGCGGTCATGTTAACGCAACACCTCCTCACTGCTGCTCTGTTTGTTTCAGTGTGATGGATGGTTTCCACAACAAGTGAGTGCAGCCAATGCTCTCTGGCAGGTGTCACATTGCAGGCTGCAGAGCTGCCATTTTTTCCTCTCTTTGACAAACCCATCTGTCTCTCTAATATGAAGCAATGCATCCCGTGCCTAACAGATCCCATTTATTTGTGTGTCATTACCACACAGAATGAGCTCTGTAATTTGTCAGCAGACCGGGCAACATGCTCCCTATTTTCATTATACCACCTCAGGAAATCTGACTTATTTGCATTGACATAAACGCTGAGTTATAGGGGACATACGTTGTAACCTTGGGAACACATGTAGCTTGGCTAATTTTACCATGCGTTCTAAAAACAAAATGGAACAGCTCAGAATGGATGCTGCGGGGCTTGTGGGGAAGGGTGTTTCTATAAGCTTGATGTCAGAATGTTTCTCTGACCTCTCCTGATGAAAGGACGTTGTTCATGTACTCCAGGAAGGATTCATCCTTGATCTCATTGTCAGTGAAAATAAAGCTGACACCTTTGCCCTGTTGTCCAGCAGTTCTGTACAAGCCCTTCAGGTCCTCCATCAGGTTGGGGGTGTTGTAGGAACTACAGAAAAAAAAACACAAGTTTAAGCATGCAAATCAGCGGTCTTTATTTCTCTGGTATCCTAAACCGAGGTTTGCAAACCTCGCAGAGTCTGTGAGTTGATAAAAATCTAAAATAGAATGCTTAGTAAAAATATATTTTATTTGTTTGCCTGCAAATAAATCAACATCAAAGAATCATAAACATACAAATGTGTTGTTAAATTATCAGTTAAAATTTCTAAATCTTCGTATGATTTGAAACTTTTTATAAACTCAAACTGAGTGAATCATAATCATATATCCTTTAATATTGCTATAAAGCCTATACTGTAGCTCATCCCCAATTTTAGATTTGACTTCCCTTTTCTTCCTGGCATTCTTCCTTGCCTATAACTGTGTTCATTTTTCTGAACACATGAAACAAATTAAAATTCTGTTTTTTATGAATAAATACAATTATTATTACAATTAGTAGGGTGAATTCAGGTTGATTGGGACACTTTTTCCCAGTCATCTCATTGGCAAAAGTGCCCAAATCACCCTGAATTCACCCTATATTACACAGCATATGCTGTCAATGTCCTTAAGAAGGTCCTTTTAATTGCAACATTTTTTTAACAAGTGTTTTCTGTATAACGAGAAAATGAACTGATATGTTGCCAATTCACAACACTGTACAAAAGAGAGTTAAGGAACTGGGTGTGAAAAGACTGCCTGGATACAGAGAGTTGTGAGCAGTTTGTGTTTTGAAGGCAATAAGGTGAAATCCGTCTGTTTTCTCTGGAGACATAGTTTCAGATCAACACCAGATTCATTCATATTATTATCCAATATAAGCTGCAATGAAAATCTCCAAATACAAAACTGCCAAAGGCTTGCTGCTATCATCACACAGCAAATGAAGAAGAGCACTGTGGAATTACAGGTGGCTACAGGCAAAACAGTCCATTCCTCAGAAAACGATTCCTTTCAAACCCCCAGTGTCAGAGATAAGCCTATATATATATAAAAGGAATCACTTGACAGGTGGCTCCCTGCCTTTCTACAGACCTTAATGATCAGCAGATTTTCCCACTTTCAATTTTAGTACTGAATTATCAATTGCATTGGAAGACAGAGGTCTGAATTGAAAATGTCCAGTCTCATTGTCTGAATTAGACTGACCGGTTGATTGGATGTGTGATCTTTCCTCTTTATAGTCTATAACAGCAGAGCTAAATTGGAAAGGGGAGGCCAGAACACTCTTATACAAAGACACAATCTACTGGAGTACAACTAAACTGCATTACACAAGAAAATGTGCTTAATGTGCTTTATGACTTTTGACATTTACATGAAGGAAAACAAAAGCACTGCTATTACAGTGACACATGTTTATTACTGTGCTATAAATGTGTTATTAACTAAGTTATTACTGTGTAATTTAAAAAGTTCCATTGTAAAGACTGTCTAATGAAGACAGGCTTTGTACCTGTGATGATGTAGAAATTAAAGTTTAATGCAAATTTTGCATTATCTAGTACTCAAACAATAGGACACAGATGAAATTTCATCTGTCTCCCTGAAGGGGAAAAGTGAATTTGAATAATGAGGCTATAAATGATTGAGTATGCGAAGGTGACTCACCGAGTGAGTGTAATCTGGAAAGTCTTGTAGCCAGCGATAAAAGACGCTAGTCTTGTCAGACTCTGTTTTCCAGAACCCCCTACACCGACCAAGAGGGCATTTCCCCGAGGGGTCCTGATGATCCGAGAAATCTGTGGAAAGAGTGTGTAAGACAGAGAAGGAGAGAAAGACAGATGCCACCTCATTACCATGTTTATACACACACTTTACATAAACAAACTCAGAGCACTTGTTTGTACTCTAAAGTAGAACATGTCTGGTTCCTGTAATAGATACAGAAAGTCAATTGGAATGAAAGAAATTTCTTTTGAGTGCTACATTTCTCTTTCTCTTTCATGCTAGAGGGATGCTAATAGCATATAGCAAGGTTATTCTTTTCAGCAGACACAGATGAATTGTTAAAAACATTCTGTTTTTGAGCCCTGAAAACATTCTCATGATAACAAGGGCAGGATTACCAAACTGGCTAGGGTTCGGCTCTGATGATAACATGCTGTGAATGCAGAGATACAAGAAACATCATTATAGTAAGATATTCCATGTACCTTAACCAGATGAATCATGGCATCCCTGAAGAAAACCAAATCCATGCCTGCTCCTCTGATGCTCTCATTGTAATGATTCAAAAACAAGTTCAGCCTCTCCATTAGACTATCAAAAGATTTGATAGGCTCATATACTTTTGGCATGTCGAAATCAGTTTCCTCTGGCTCCTCACCTGTTCAGATATAAAATAACACATAAATCCTTGATTTCATTCCAATTCAAAAGAGAAACTGCCAATCAATTCTCTATTACACGATATGTGGGTGGGTCCTTTTTAGGTATGTTCAAAGTAACTTTAAGGATGGTCAGTTAATTCGGTGACCATCTTGGTTACGGCCAAATGATGATTTTTAAAAAAAAAAAAATGTTAAAAACAGTAAAGAACAATGCTATCATATGTCTGCCAATTTATTAGGTACACCTGTTCAACTCCTCGTTAATGCAAGTATCTAATCAGCCAATCATGGCAGCAACATGGCAACAACTCAGTGCATTTAGGCATGTAGACATGGTCAAGACAATCCGCTGAAGTTCAAACTCAGCATCAAAATGGAGAAGAAAGCTGATTTAAGTGACTTTGAATGTGGCATGGTTGTTGGTGCCAGACGGTTACAACCGAGGTCTGCAGAACAGCATCTCTGAATGCACAACACATTGAATCCTGAAGCAGATGGGCTACAGAAGCAGAAGACCACACCCGGTGCCACTCCTGTCAGCTAAGAACAGAAACCTGAGGCTACAATTCGCATGGGCTCACCAAAATTGGACAATAGAAGATTGGAAAAGTGCTACCTGGTCTGATGAGTCTCGATTTCAGCTGCAACATTCAGATGATAGGTTCAGAATTTGGCATAAACAACATGAACGCATGGATCTGTCCTGCCTTGTATCAACAGTTCAGTCTGGTGGTGGTAATGTAATGGTGTGGGGGATATTTTTTGGCACACTTTGGGAACCTTAGTACCAATTGAGCATCGTTTAAACCCCACAGACTACCTGAGTATTGTTGCTGACCATGTCCATCTCCTTATGACCACAGTGTACCCATCCTTCTGATGGCTACTTCCAGCAGGTTAATGCACCATGTCACAAAGCTCAAATCATTTCACACTGGTTTCCTGAACATGATAATGAGTTCACTATACTCAAATGGCCTCCACAGTCACCAGATCTTGATCCAATAGAGCACACTTTTGGGATGTGGTGGAACAGGAGATTCTCATCATGAATGTGCAGCCAACAAATCTGCAGCAACTGCATGCTATCATGTTAAAATGAACCAAAATCTCTGAGGAATGTTTCCAGCACCTTGTTGAATCTGTGCCACAAAGAATTAAGGCAGTTCTGAAGGCAAAAGGGGGTCCAACCCGGAACTACAAAGGTGTACCTAATAAAGTGGCCAGTGAGTGTGCATATATAATTAACTGCCTTAATTCTTCATGGCACAGATTCAACAAGGTGCTAGAAACATTTGCTCTGGCTCTGTTAAATGAAATTAAGATTTTAGTTAACATACTGTATATACACTACCAGTCAAAAGTTTGGAAACGGATTTTTAATGTTTTTAAAAGAAGTTTCGTCTGCTCACCAAGGCTGCATTTATTTAATTAAAAATACAGTAAAAACAGTAATATTGTGAAATATTATTACAATTTAAAATAACTGTTTTCTGTTTGAATATATTTTATAAAGTAATTTATTGCTGTGATCAAAGCTGAATTTTCAGCATCATTACTCCAGTCTTCAGTGTCACATGATCCTTCAGAAATCATTATAATATGCTGATTTGCTGCTCAAGAAACATTTATGATTATTATCAATGTTGAAAACAGTTGTGTACTTTTTTTTCAGGATTCCTTGATGAATAGAAAGTTCAAAAGAACAGCATTTATCTGAAATACAAAGCTTTTGTAACATTATACACTGCCGTTCAAAAGTTTGGGGTCAGTAAGAATTTTTATTTTTATTTTTTTGAAAAGAAATTAAAGAAATTAGTACTTTTATTCAGCAAGGATGCATTAAATCGATCAAAAGTGACAGTAAAGACATTTATAATGTTACAAAAGATTATATTTCAAATAAATGCTGTTCTTTTGAACTTTCTATTCATCAAAGAATCCTGAAAAAAAATATTGTACACAAATATTTTGTACATTTGTACACAATAAATGTTTCTTGAGCAGCAGATCAGCATATTGGAATGATTTCTGAAGGATCATGTGACACTGAAGACTGGAGTAATGATGCTGAAAATTCAGCTTTAATCACAGGAATAAATTACTTCATAAAATATATTCAAACAGAAAACAGTTATTTTAAATTGTAATAATATTTCACAATATTACTGCTTTTACTGTATTTTTAATTAAATAAATGCAGCCTTGGTGAGCAGAAGGAACTTCTTTTAAAAACATTAAAAATCTTACCGAATCCAAACTTTTGACTGGTAGAGTATAAAAAGATTGTGTCATTATTTATTTATTTTTATTTATGTATTTATTTATTTATTTTTGTATCTATATGATCATTACCTGTGGCCTCAGGTGCATCTCTGAGAAAGTCCACAAAGTAGGAATCCACCCCAAGATCCACCACCACACGTTCTTCTTCCCCAAGCTCTTCTTCCACCAGCTTGGCCAGTGTGTAGTCAAACCAGGCCACATCCTCTGGGGCAGTAAACCGGTCAGCGATAACACGTTTGCATTCATGCTTCCACAGCTGTAGTAATACCTATGCCAATATTTCAAACACAACCGTGAGCAATGTATGTAGGGTTTGGTAGGGTTTCATTAAAAGAATGCTGGAAACAAAATGTTTTTTCTTGACGTTTGTTTCCATTGACCGTTCTAAAATGTTTATATTCTTACTGTATTCATAGTACTCTGACAATGTTTCTTCTACTGACTTTTTAAAAGAGCAATGTTTTGGCCAAGGTACATTGCCATTTAAATGTTTGTGATCGGTAAGTTGTTGAATGTTTTTAAAAGAAGTCTCTTATGCTCACCAAGGCTGCATTTATTTGATTTAAATAATAATAATAATAATAATAATAATATTGTGAAATATTATTACAATTTAAAACAACTGTTTTCTATTTTAATATATTTCAAAATGTATTTTTAGTCCTATGATTAAAGTTTAATTTTCAGCATCATTACTCCAGTCTTCAATGTTACATGATCCTTTGCTCAAGAAACATTTATTATTATCAATGTTGAAAACAACTGTGTATTTTTTTTTTTTTTTCAGGATTCTTTGATGAATAGAAAGTTCAAAAGAACAGCATTTATTTGAAACAGAATCTTTTGTAACATTATAAATGTCTTTACTGTCACTTTTGATCAATTTAATGCATCCTTGCTGAATAAAAGTATTAATGTCTTTAATTTCTTTTCAAAAAATATATCACACTGACCCCAAACTTTTGAACTGTAGTGTATAATGTTACAAAAGCTTTCTATTTCAGATAAATGCTGTTCTTTTGAACATAAAAATAAAAATTATATATGCTATAAATTAATGTTATCAACACTCTTAAAAATAAAAGTTCTTTATTGGCATCTGTGGTTCCATGAAGAACCTTCAACATCCAAGGAACCTTTCTGTTGCACAAAAGGTTCTTTATAATTAAAAAGGGTTTTTTTTAGATTGTTAAAATGTTCTTTACACTAAGAAAAACATGGCAATCAAAGTCATTAAATTCTATACAATTTCCATCCCTAGGTGTATGTAAACATGGTAAATATGGTATTAAGAGTAATCATGGGTTACTAAAATTTCATTGAGTTTATCTCACTGAGTGTCTAAATAAGAACAGAAATGCAGTTTCACTCACATCAGGCAAGTTGATGACCTCTGCAGTCACGCTGAGCATTCCCTGCCAGATGCGGGAGAGGTCACGCAGGTTAAAAATGTAGTGGAAGTTGGCGGGAGTGGGCAGCATTTTAACCTTTGTCATTTGCCATAGTCTTCGGGTCAGTGGAACCAGCCTGACCACTGTGTTGCGTACTTCCTCTGAAAATCCCCGTCGGGAACAATAATGACCTGTGCCTATCACCCCTGTGGCAGAAAATGATACATATATTGCACATGAAAGTGAATGAGAAAGGGTTGAGCTATAGCAGACAGGAAACTCACAAAGGTGAAGGACAGAATGAGCAAATGTGACCTTCATGAATGATAGAATTCTGAGCTGAATAAGAATCACAATTTTCACGAATGTCAATATTACCCGTATATTGAGGTGTGTAGGCTAACCTGCATATGAGCATGAAATATCACATCAATAGAAAAAAAAAAATTAAAAAAACCTGTCAATATAACGATCCAGACCTTCAACCAAGCAGGGAACCACTAACAACAGTCCATAGTCAGAATCAATATGCATTTACAGAGTCGGTTCTGCTTAAGCAAAGCTGTTGACAACCTTGACCAAATTAAATGAGATGTGATAAATCCTTTCTCTGATCCAAGAAGCATGGTCCAGATTCTTCCTTTGTGTTTCTGCCTTTCATAACATATTACAATGCATGTCTAAATGCATCATTTGGCAGATTATTTTAAAATGTTTCCATGCCATTTGTCATTGGATTATTACAATACTTGCAAAAGGAATATTTGGAAATGTGATATTAACCACTGGCAAACAAAATGTGCAAAAAAGGTCCATTGTCTTTTGTCAACACTGTAGTAATGTATGAAGCACAGCTCACACAGAAGTCCTTTTCAAACAAGGCAGCTTTCTGTTGTCTTCGCTGTGAATTTGTGTGACCAGTTTAAACCCATTGCGAAACCTGTGTGGGGAAATCTTTCACCCTCATGCAAAATTCCTAATCTTGTGAATTTCTATTGAAATGGCTAGATTTCATTGTCGAACATTTGCCAATCAACAGTAAATGTGACCGCACCTTAAAGCAAAAGATATAAAAGACTATTCACTTAATCAAGAATACGGCAGCAAAACATTGCTATATTTGGAATAGGATTTCAAATTGGACTGAAATTTTGCAGTGTACTGAATATTGATAAATAAAGACTCTCTGTGATTGCCTCAAATTCACCTTTACATTTGTAGGTTTTGAATCCATGGTAGTAAAGCAATGGATTTTTACTGTTTTGCAAATGGCAAATACACAATACTAACCAAAGATCTTGTCTATGGAGGCATTGGAAGGAAGAGTACAGTTGAAAATAGAAAACTGCCTCTTCAGTCTCTGGGGGATGTCATTTCGTCCTCCCCCAGGGTGGATCATAGCTGCCAAGAACTGGATATCCACAATGTTGGTGAACTCTCCTGGTTTCTCCAGGTTAAAGAAGCCATTTTGCTCCATCAACTGCCGAACTATTTCATTGGTGACCTTTGAAGAGAGGAAATGGATTTCTTTGTTCAGACTTTGCAAACCAAGTACACATAGAGAGAGTAGATGTTTTAGCACCCAGTGTACTAAAGGAATTATGCAAATAAAGCATCTTGATATATGATTACAATTTATTAGATCATAATTTGATGAATGACTGCTGACATGTCTAAGAGAAAATGTACACAACTGTCTCCCTTAAACAAAATAATGTTTCCCACATTACATACATTTTACAAGGCAAATAATGCATTTTTTGGAATAAGCTTAATTTCTTACAGAAAGGACGGTGTTTGTTTTGAAAAAAACGACACGTTACTTAATTTGAGAAAAAAAAAAAAAATTATATATATATTTTATATATATATAAAAATAATTGATTGGTGGTGGTTAGTGAAAAGGATGCAGGTGTTTGCCCTGAAACTGTTTAATGAATGCCCCTGTGCTTCTTTTTCATAAAATGAAATGTACAATCATATAAATAGTGAATCTTAAGTCATGGAGCAGCATTTATTCAGCATCATTGTATGCAATATCTTACCTGGTCGCCCCACTCATTGATCACAGGCATGTTGATATCGTCAATAAAGATGGACATTTTCTTCCCTGCCGGAGGGCCATAAGTGGTTCCCATTCGTTTATCAACATAACTCTCCACAGAGCGCTAAAACGTCACAGACACCAAAACAACCATATACATGCTGATTACTCACAAACACATCCAGCAGCTCATAAATTAAGAAGCACAGATGAGATTTGGATCAATAACTCAGTCAATAACGAAGTAGGGAATGTGATGAAACATTAGCCAGGCTAAATAACCTTTAACACCTGAGCCTGGGGATTGTAAAGCACACTGATGCATTCAGTCCATCATGGGTTTCTTGGTCTAACTTTTGCCCAAACACTTTATGAAACATGTAAATACAATACAATGGTGTGTGTATATGAATGTATTTAACACTACTATTCAAAGGTTTGGGGTCGGGTAAGACCCCAAACGAGCAGCCATTACTAAAACTAGTCTTTAGTGCCACACAATCCTTCAGAAATCATTCTAATATGTTGATTGGGTGCTTAAGTGCCATTTGTAATTATTATCACAGTTTAAAATGATTGTATTATAATTACAATTATACTTACAATTATAATTATAATTATAATTAATATTTTTGTGGAAACTTTTGGATACTTTTTCTGGATTAATTGAACAAAAAGTAAAAAACAGCAGTTACTTGAAACAGCATTATTTGTAACAATATAAATGTTTTAAAGTCACTTCTGATCAATTTAACGCATCCTTGCTGAATAAAAGTCAGTTCCCTTTCAGTCGGTCACGTTCGACGTACGTCAGTAGTGACCGACGAATTGGGATATCGCTAGAGAGCCCTATCAGCTTCGAGTGAACTACAACAAGCCAATGAAGTTGGCGTGCGATATTTGCATAATGCGCACCGCCCCCGCCAGGTGGTATAAATAGGGGAGCAGATGCAATCGCACTCTGTCTTTCGCTTCGGAGCCAACTCATGTGTTCCAGCTTTCAGACTTCAGTGTCTTCAAGAGCCAGAAAGAAGAAAAGGATCTCTCTCTCTGTGTTGGTGTCACGGCACTGCAGCGAGGTTGCGAGCTTCGGCTGTCTCCCTGTGTGCTTCAGCTCAAGAGAGCTGATATTTCCCCTTCTAAAAGAGCTTCACAGACGAACCCTGCGTCTTTTTCAAGATGTCATTTCGTCTGTGCGCTACTGGATGCGGTCGTTCTTTGGTCCCCGCTGACGGCCACAATCGCTGCATCACGTGCCTGGGCGTTCAGCACGCTGAAGCAGCTTTTGTAGATAGTTCATGTTCTCATTGTGGGAACATGACTATTGCAGTGTTGAGATCGAGACTCTCGTTTCTTGGTTCTCAAGGAGCGGGAGTCCCCTCTCCTATGCCCCGTGCCGCCGCTTTCCTCTGGCTTCGCCGAGGTGACGGTGTGTTGGCGTGTAGACAGGGTGATCTGAGGATTACGGTCAGGGCTTCCCGCCGAGCTGCTCCGCGCCCCCTGCCCTCTACTTCACTGCAACCGGTGGTGTTGCCGACTGAACGTGCTGGTCCCTCTACGGAGCGACCTGCCGTCTCTTTCGTGCGCCGGCGGATGACCGTATGTCGATCTCGGCATCGGAAGGCGAGCAGGAGTCTCGGAGATGAGGACTCGGCTGCGTTACCCCCTCTGGGGCTGTAGCGTTGTCCGAGCCCGATCCTGAGTTGACGGCTATGCTTTCCCGGGCTGCTGAGAAGGTTGGGCCTGCCTGGAACCCTCCACCGTGTCCCGAACCTTCTCGGCTTGATGATTGGTATCTCGGGCGGCCCGCGCTGGTCCCCAGCGCCCGCCCGATGCCATTCTTCCCGGAAGTGCATGATGAGGTGACCAGGTCCTGGCGGACGCCAGTATAGTGTTCGTGGCGAGACCTGGTCCTCATCCGCCTTCACCAACCTGGATGGCGGGAGGCTAGGGGATATACCGATTCCCCAGTCGAGAGGTCTGTTGCGATGCAACTGTGTCCAACGACCTCCGGCTGGCGTGGTGAGCCGCGTCTCCCATCCCGGGCCTGTAAATTCTCGCCGGGCTTGACGGAGAAAGCTTACAGAGCCTGTGGACAGGCCGCCTCCGCCCTGCATGCCATGGCACTTTTGCAAGTTCACCAAGCAAAAGCGTTGATGGAAATGCCCCAGGAGGTCTTGACCAGCAGCTGCTTGGGAGCTGCGTGTCCGCCACGGACCTCGCCCTCCGGGCGACTAAGGTGACGGCACGTTCTGTTGGTCAAGCGATGGCCACGCTTGTGGTCCAGCAGCGCCACCTCTGGCTGACCCTTGCTGATATGAGGGATACCGACAAGTATCGGTTCCTGGACTCCCCCATATCACAGGTCGGCCTTTTCGGCGACGCGTAGAGAGCTTCGCCCAGCAGTTCTCTGCCGCCCAGAAGCAGGCTGAGGCTATCAAACACGTCCTGCCCCGGCGGTCCGCTGCTGCCTCCACCCCGCCGCCGGCCGCACAGCCTCAGCCCGCTCGTCGCCGAGGGCGCCCGCCTGCGGCTATACGCCGTCCTCTGCCCCTGCTAAGTCGGCAAAGCAGCAGCCTACACCAGCCAAACAGCAGGGTGCCGGTCGCGGACGTGGCGCCCAGCCCGCTCAGGCCAAGCCAGGTGGCAAGAGGTCGAGGAAGACGCGACCCTGAGACGGGCGACCTGGAGGAAGGTTCCTGCTCTTCGAGAGGACTCCATCATCTCTCCCACCCCGGAGGAGGGCCGGGGAATTTGTGAATTTGTCTGTCCCGCCGCTGGCTCTCCGGAGTCCAGCGGTACCCACTTCATCACAAAAAGAGCAGTTTCCCAATCCTCCAGGTCACAAGAGACTGCGGCTGTCAGTGCGCGAGGTCCCCCCTTGCCACTCGCAGCCCACTCTCACTTCGCCAGCAGGTCCCAGTGTGATGGTCGAGGCCGCCTCAGCCGTCTCCCATTCACACTGCCACCTCGCAGAGTCTGACCTCACTTCGGGCCGCTGTGCCGTCCGAGTCGGGTTCCAGCACTCTGCTTCGCTGCCCCACCCCCGGTGCGTCTGTGGTGCCTTTGGTCCCGCTGGCTCGGTGTCTGGAAGCCTGGATAGCGCTCCCCAGCCTGTCCCGCTGGCTCATTCGTACTATCAGACTCGGCTATGCGATTCAGTTCGCCCGGCGTCCCCCGGTCTTCAGGGGTGTCCACTACACTCAGGTGTCCCTGGACAATGCACCTGTTCTCCGGGCGGAGATTGCTGTCCTCCTGGCGAAGGATGCAATCGAGCCGGTCCCTCCAGCCGATATGAAGTCAGGGTTCTACAGCCCTACTTCATTGTACCAAGAAGGGCGGTGGGCTACGGCCAATCCTGGATCTGCGTGTCCTGAACCGGTCCCTTCACAGGCTGCCGTTCAAGATGCTTACGCAGAAGCGCATTTTCGAATGCATCCGTCCCCAGGATTGGTTTGCAGCGATCGACCTGAAGGACGCGTGACTTTCATGTCTCGATTCTGCCTCGCCACAGACCCTTCCTACGGTTTGCGCTCGAGGGTCGGGCATATCAGTACAAAGTCCTACCCTTCGGCTGGCCCTGTCGCCCGCGTCTTCACGAAGGTTGCGGAGGCGGCCATTGTTCCGCTCAAGGAACAGGGCGTTTGCATTCTCAACTACCTCGACGACTGGCTCATCCTGGCCAGCTCGCGAGAGCAGTTGTGCGAACACAGGGACATGGTGTTAGCTCACCTCAGTCGGTTGGGTCTTCGGGTCAACTGGGACAAGAGCAAACTCACCCCGGAAAGAGGATCTCTTATCTCGGTATGGAACTGGATTCGTCGCCGGACTGCGCGCCTCACCGAGGAGCGCGTCCAGTCAGTGTTGACCTGCCTGAGTACGCTCAGCGCAGGACAGCGGCCCCACTGAAACACTTTCAGAGGCTCCTGGGGCATATGGCATCCGCAGCCGCAGTCACGCCGCTCGGATTGCTTCATATGAGGCCGCTTCAACACTGGCTCCGCGGCCGGGTCCCGAGATGGGCGTGGCAGCGTGCACGCCCCGTGTCCCCGTGACACCGAACTGCCGCCGCACCCTCACCAAGTGGTCGGACCTTCGCTCCTGCGGGCGGAGTTCCTCGAACAAGTGTCCAGGCATGCTGTGGTCCACACAGATGCCTCCGCCACGGGTGGGGAGCCACGCACAACGGGCATGCAGCGCCGGGTCTGTGGACGGGCCCCAACTGCATTGGCATGTCAATTGCCTCGAGTTGCTAGCAGCACGTCTTGCACTGGGCCGCTTCCAGAAGCTGTTGTCAGACAAGCACGCACTGGTCCACTCGGACAGCACTCGCGGCCGTTGCGTACATCAACCATCAGGGTGGTCTACGCTCCCGCCGTATGTCGCAACTCGCCCGCCATCTCTTGCTATGGAGTCAGAAGCATCTGAGGTCGCTTCGTGCCATTCACGTCCCAGGCGTGCTCAACCGTGCAGCCGACGAGCTCTCACGGCAGCCTCCGCTTCGGGCGAATGGAGACTCCATCCCCAGGTGGTCCAGCTGATCTGGCAGCGCTTCGGCGAGGCACAGGTAGATCTGTTCGCCTCCCGGAGACTGCCCATTGCCAGTTGTTCTATTCCCTGACCGGGCGGCACGCTCGCACGGATGCCCTGGCAATCAGCTGGCCCCGGGCCTACGCAAATATGCGTTTCCCCCAGTGAGCCTTCTCGCACAACTCCTGTGCAAAGTCAGGGAGGACGAGGAGCAGGTCTTGTTAGTGGCTCCATACTGGCCCACTCGGACCTGGTTCTCGGACCTCACGCTCCTCGCGACAGCACCTCCCTGGCCCATTCCTCTGAGGAAGGACCTCCTGACTCAGAGACGGGGCACCCTCTGGCACCCGCGTCCCGACCTGTGGAAACTCCATGTGTGGTCCCTGGACGGGACGCGGAGGTTCTGAGTGATCTCACGCAAGCGGTCGCAGACACTATCACTTCCGCTAGAGCTCCTTCTACGAGGAACCTCTATGTGTTGAAGTGGAACCTGTTCGTCGAATGGTGCTCCTCTCAACCAGAGCGAGAGGACCCCCGATCATGTTCGGTCAGAACCGTGCTTTCCTTTCTGCAAGAGGGCCTGGAGCAAAGGCTGTCTCCCTCCACCCTCAAGGTGTATGTTGCCGCTATTGCCGCACATCACTATGCAGTTGATGGTGAATCGCTAGGGAAGCACGATCTGATCGTCAGGTTCTTGAGGGGGGCGAGGAGACTGAATCCTCCCCGGCCCCCCTCTGTACCCTCTTGGGATCTGACCCTGGTTCTTACATCTCTCCAGGGTCGTCCCTTCGAGCCTTTGCAATCAGTCGAGTTAAAAGTACTGTCCCTAAAGACCGTCCTCCTGGTTGCATTGGCCTCGCTCAAGAGGGTAGGGGACCTGCATGCATTTTCGGTTGACGAATCGTGCCTGGAATTGGGCCCGGTGACTCTCACGTTATCCTGAGACCCCGGCCTGGATATGTGCCCAAGGTTCCTACCACTCCCTTCGAGATCAGGTAGTGAACCTGCAAGCGCTGCCTTCGGAGGAGGCAGACCCAGCCCTAGCTTTGCTCTGTCCCGTCCGCGCTCTGCGCCTGTACGTGGACAGAACGCAAAGCTTCAGGACCTCAGACCAGCTCTTTGTCTGTTATGGAGGCCAGCAGAAGGGAAAGGCTGTCTCCAAGCAGAGGATGGCCCACTGGATAGTGGACGCCATCGCCCTGGCGTATGAGTCCCAGGGCGTGCCTTGCCCGTTCAGGTTGAGAGCCCACTCCACCAGAGGAGTGGCCTCTTCCTGGGCGCTGGCGCACGGCGCCTCGCTGACAGATATCTGTAGAGCTGCGGGCTGGGCGACACCTAACACGTTCGCTAGATTCTATAGCCTTCGTGTAGAACCGGTATCTTCCCGTTCTAGTGTCGGCTTGCAATGCCACTCCCGCCCCCTGGGCCGGATACGTGCATCCTTTTTACTCCAGTCGAGTTCCCCGCTTGGCGAACCCTGTCAAGTTCCTCCGCCTCCCCCTTCGGCTCGGACATTGCGGAGTGTCTGATGCCAGGCCAAACCTCCGTCTCTGACGCTGACGTTTGGCTGGGTTCCACATGTCGTGACCCCTCCACGTGTGTGGTCCCATGTGTGTATTTGTCCACGGTCAACTCCCTACGGCGAGCCCGTGTCTTTCCCTTAGCAGAGCCAGCTCTGCTGTCACCGGAAGGGGTTCATACTGTGGCGCTTTATTTGGGATCCCAATTCGTCGGTCACTACTGACGTACGTCGAACGTGACCGACTGAAAGGGAACGTCTCGGTTACGTATGTAACCCTCGTTCCCTGAAGGAGGGAACGGAGACGTACGTCCCCGCCACAGTTGCTGTACCCTCGCTGTAGTGCGGACTAGGTTGTCTCCTCAGCGAAAAACAGAGTGCGATTGCATCTGCTCCCCTATTTATACCACCTGGCGGGGGCGGTGCGCATTATGCAAATATCGCACGCCAACTTCATTGGCTTGTTGTAGTTCACTCGAAGCTGATAGGGCTCTCTAGCGATATCCCAATTCGTCGGTCACTACTGACGTACGTCTCCGTTCCCTCCTTCAGGGAACGAGGGTTACATACGTAACCGAGACGTTTTCTACCATTTCCTTCTATACACAGTAATATGTTATAAAACTTTTAAGAGTATCATAGAACACACTGCACACAAAGATCTAAACATAGTAGTAAAGAGCAGCAGCGAATACTGACTGATTATTATTTTAGCCTAAATGAATTGGACTTCAATGAAAGAATGATACATATCAGACAGATTACCTTTTAGGAGGGTTTATATATATATATATATATATATATTTATATGTTTTGTGTGCAATACTATGTGACATAAAAACCAACAATGTAAAATATTTTTTGTGTTACACCATTATTTATTGAAAAAAGCCCATTAGTAAAAAAGCTTCACTATTATGAAAATCAGTTAATGTAGTCAGTTAATGTTTAAAAATGTTTAGTTGTTTAGTTAGTTCCTCGCCAACAGTGATACTGTATTCAATATATATGTCATTATAAATGCATTACAACACAGTAATAAAATATGTGCAGACTTCATAGAAAATAGTAGTTAGTTTATCAAAGATACCACAATATTAGACATGTTTTGGGGGAAAACAGTCTTTGTGTACCTGAAACATAAGAGGTGTGGTGGCAGAGGAGAAATTGAGACTCTTGGCAGTGTGGGATTCTGGGTCATATTTGGACATGTAGCCTTTGATGATGACGGTTTTGGCAGTGCCCTGTTCTCCTATCAAAAGCACAGCCTGAAACACATGAAGAAAACACGAGTAGACTCCAGAGAGGGCGACCATCTGTCCTTGTGCACAGCTAATCATAGTGCTGGCAGCACAGGAAAAGTCTTGATGACAAACAAAGTAGCTGTCCATTTAAACAAGCCTCACTCAGAGAAATCAATAATGTAGCACTGCATGGTGTCATTTTCAAGAACCTACAATACAAAATACAATATACAATCTATTGAGTGTTTTGTGAGATCCAGAGAGTTTTATAATATGATCTACAATTGCATTCCAATTCACAAAGACACAGATAACATCAAAATGGTGCTTGTTCTTGTCGCAGAGCCAGTGCACGATAGGTGTTCAGTCAGGTTTCTGTGGAAGCCTTGTGTTTACACAGTCTAGGGAATTGAATAATTACATAACTACGTACTGTATGTATACTAACAAACATAGCATTTTGCAGTCTTTTTTACTGCTAGATTTGAGAACATATTATATACAGTACATATATAGACCATTTGGGTGTTTGCAAACAGCGATGACTTTTTTGTGGGTAGAGCCTACCTGGTGGCAGAAAATTACAGTTCTGTAGTAGTAGTCTGTGGAAGCCACAGAATAAAAGAATAATTAAAAAAAGTTAATTTGCCCCCAGTTTCACAGACAAGGCTTAAGCTAGTCCTAGACTAGAATGCATGTTTAAGCTAAAAAGCAACTTACTGACATATCTTAAAATATGTCAGTGCCATTGTTTAGTCTCAAGATGAACACCAGTAATGTTTTTTTTCTAGTGAAAGTTTATAAAAGCTACATAAATGCCTCAATTGAACTAAGGCCTAATCCTGGCATAGGCTAAGTTCTGTCTGTGAAACCGGGCCTTAGAGTTTATATCTCATAATTCTGACTTTTTTCTCTCGCAAATCCGAGATTATATCTCACAATTCTTAGAAGGAAAAACAGAAAATAGTCTTTTTCCCTCAATTGTGAGTTTATATCCTGCAATTCGGACTTTTTCCCCCCTCAGAATTGTGATATAAACTCACAATTGTGAGTATTAAATTCCGAACTGGGAGATATAAACACACAAATGCAAGAAAATAGTCAGAACTGTGAGATAAAAAATGTTATATGTATAAAAGTTATCTATGTAAAATGTTAATAGGTTTAAATATTATTTCAATATTATAAATATTATTTCATGCTGTGTTTTTGATCTGCCTGCATTGACACCATTGTATGCGAACTGAACTGAGCTGGACGATGACATGACACTGTTTTCTCCAGTTGTTATATATATAGATAAATGAACTAATTATTGATATTTACAACCGAATGAATCAATGCTGAATTTTAAATTTTTAAATTTTTAATTTTAAAATTATTCACCAGTTATCACTGTAAAGCTGCTTTGACACAATCTGCATTGTAAAAAGCGCTATATAAATAAAGGTGACTTGACTTGACTGTGACTGTATGGCTATGTATGTCCCTATGAACTGCATATGTGAATATCATGTAGACTTACTGTTTACATCAAATTCATGCTTTAATAATAGACTAATCATTGCAGGTTTCATCAGTCCAGTCTGTGACTTGCAACATAAACGTCTCCCAAATGGTCTATGTGTACAGTATTAACTAGATAGAAAAGTTTGTCGAGACAAACTTTGAAGTCGGCTTGAGAAAGCCGGACCAGAAAGTTTGAAGTAGATTTAAGTCAGAAGGTTTCAAGTTTGAAGTAATGATAGATAGATTATAGATTGGATAGATAGATAGATAGATAGATAGATAGATAAAAGGAAATAATAAGTAAAAGGAGCCAACCCCCTTGTCTCTATGACACTGTGCTGCAAAGAAATCCTTCTAATGGCAGTCTATAGGATCAGTTGCTAAGGTGCTCTAAATGGTTGCTAGGGCATGGCTTAATAGCTTCACAATGATCCTGAGAGACTGATTGGTTGCCTGAGTAAAATGAGCCCCCATGTCTCTATGAAATTGTAATCCAGAGTTATGTTCAATACAAAATTTCTATGCAAGTTACCATAGTAGGAAAAACATGTATGCGCAATCCCTGTTTCATGGGCCGACCCTTCACCATAGTGTCTATGGGGCAATTTCGGGCCCATTGCAAAGTATGTTCTTACAAAGCCTGTCAGCCTCTTCAAATGTGGTAAACCACATGTTTCTACAAAATCCTCACTCGGGCTATGACTTGGCTTTCTCAAGCCAACTTAATAATGTACAGGCAGATAAATGTACAGCCTCCTGATCATTAAACAAAACTTTTTACTTAAAAGTCAAATAAGAGTGACAAGGCTCTCACCTTGCCCTGCTTTGCAACGGTCTGGATGAGGAAGTCAGTGCGAACATTGTCTACATTGGGCACCAATATGGAGCCATACTCCGGGGTAGAGTCAGGTGGGTAAATATACTCTTCCACTCTGGTATTCCAGTGAACCCAATGGCCTGCAAAACACACAATTTCCAATGTCAGCACTGTGAATAGAGCATCTTGCATGAACCTTCATTAAAATTCCATAATGAACAGCCAGTATGTTCTATAATTAAATAGGGTTATTAACCCTGGTTCTGACAAACAAGTGGAGTTTTTGCCATGAAAATGTAAGGGCTGGGAAACTTACTGCCAATTAGGCATCTATTTGAATTGCAAAGTGTACAGTATTTCGTGACAACATTTCGAATGGAACTTATAAACCAGAAACATTTAAGTCTAAGCTATTTTGTTTCAAGCTTCAGCTGTGAAAATAACGTCAACCCGGAATATACTCATATTGTTGTCCACCAAAAAATGCTGAACAAAGCGATCAAAGACAGAATTGGTTTTAAACAGAACAATCTTGAGTGTCAGATTTGTCTGGAGGCAGACTACAGACTTCAGATTCACTATTCTCCATAAACCTGCAAATTTTCCTCTCTATAGGAAAAATGTCACAGAAAATGCTCCCAGCATACTTCCTTCAGCCAGTCTTACTAAACCAGCTCTCCTTGTGAAATACCAATTGGAAAAGTTGACTAGTTAAAAATGTACTCAGTTATATGTAACTAGAACCATAATTGACAAAGACAAGAAAAATGAAGCAAATTAAACACAGAAAGAGCCTTGTGACTGTGTTAGATACCATCATTAGTGACGTAAAAGTCGAACATAGTGTCCTCGCTGTGGGGAGGGATGTTGGGAAGGTCCAGGCGGATGTTGTCATGGTGACGGAGCCATTGCTCCATCTTCATTCGATCATCCAGTTCCAATAGGGCTCCCACACTCCACATCAGAGCAAAGACATACAGACGTTCCATGTGCTCACGAGACAGCTCCCCTCCCTGCTCCTGATGGGTTACATCATCAAAGACTTCATCAAAAGGTTTGTCAAGGCATGAAAGCCTGTTAAATTTTTTTTTTTTTTTTTGCACTCATAAAACCAGAGAATAGATATTATGCATCATAAGACATATATATATATATATATATATATATATATAAAAAATCGAAGCCTTTATTGTGAACTTGTGAAAATGCTCAGTATTCCTGTAAGACCACTGAATATGTTTTGATATCTTTTTTATAAGAATAATGCGCATGATGTGTCATTTGCTGTACATTTTTCTATATGTGTAAATATATTTTGAGATAAACAATAACCCTAATCCTATTTTTAAAGGGATAATTAAAATATTGAAAAAGAATTAGATGTTACATTCATTCCCTATGCAAATCTACCTCATGAGTCAATCCTGATAATTTATGAAAACAAAGCTTCACGGTCAGGATTATCAGCATATTAATACACTACCATTCAAAAGTTTGGGGTAGGTAAGATTTTTAATGGTCTCTTATGCTCACTCAGGATGCATTTATTTGATCAAAAATACAGTAAAAACAGTAATATTGTGAGACATCATTACAATTTACTCCTCAAGTAACATTTCTTATTATTATCAGTATTGAAATAAGTTGTTACAGAGTAACAGTTGGTTTGAAACTGTGATTTTTTTCAGGGTTCTTTGATAATTAGAAAGTTCAGAAGAACAGCATTTGTCTTTACTGTCATTTTGATCAATTTAATGTGTCCTTGCAGAATATACATATTAATAATTTTTTTAATTTCTTTAAAAAATAAATAAATAAATACTGACCCTACATTTTTGAATGTTAGTGTATGTTAATTTTACCAATACTATTACATGCAGTATCAAAGTTTATATATATATATATAAAGTTGGACTAACATAAATGGATACTGCATTCAGAAACAAATGCATTCAAGGCCAGTCATTTACACATGAATGTTTCCTTTTAACTACAGCCTGAGGTGTTAATATTCTTCAACATTCAATTCAAACCAATGTTTTGACTCTTATGGTCCTTCACACAAATGTTTAAATTACATAATCATTTGCAGGTTGCATTGTTGGCGCTCTATACACACTGTGTATCAAATAATTACATTAAGCCCAAAGTGCTTTTGAAGGTTATAGTTTTTTTTTTATTTATTTGTTTTTTTTTTTTATAGAGCCAGTGGGTGTAATAGAATGATCATAGAATGATGACAATAGGTGTGGTGACAATAGGCCTGTATAATGTGTATCTCATAGATAAATGCTTTACAAATGACAATGCAAGTGATAATGTGTGACATTTACTGGGGTCAGTTCATCATAATCATTGTCATGGCTTTCAGATAAGGCTAAAATCTGCATGGGTTGAATGTCAAAAATACATGTATTGAGTAAAACTGGTCAGGACTTCAGTATATTTATATTCATAGATTGATTTAAGCTTATTCTGCTTATATTGTATGACATAATAATAAGCTTACATATTTGATTTTCTTCAGCTGATCAATGAACATTCAATATTTCAGTTTAGTGATGGCTGCTGATAAGTCAAATCTCATTCACTGCATGAAATGGTATTATTTAAATATCCATAATGCACTGATGAATCTCATTAAATAAATTTGTGTATGTGGCGAAATTCTTTATGTGACATCACCACCGCCCTCTTCGTGCACAATATTTACACAAGTGAATTCCCTCACTCATTTTTGTTCATTCCTTTCTCAGGTAGTGGACTCCATGGCAACCACTACATAGGAATAGTTTATAAGGGGATAGTAAAAATATTTTTACAAGCATAATGGACTGTATTTACACTAATATATAAAGCAGGGGTGTTCAATTAAGTTCTAAGAGGTCTACTCTCTGTATTTCCTTAATACTACAATACTTTTTGGAATAGTTATAACTTTCTTTGTGGACAGCAGTAGTAGTGGTTGGCCTCTGCTGATTCTGCAGCCAATGAGATTGCCTGCTCAACATTTAAATAGTATTGCTGCTCACCACTATATCTGCGCTACTCTTTACGCTTGTAACGTCTTTAGCAGGAAAGAGAAACAACATGCAAAAGGGCTTAAGAACAGCGTCTGGGCCTAGATAAAAGAATTTGAGGATACAGTGCCGAAAGATCATAGACATAAATGTCCCTGAATGCTTGTGGTGTGTACATCTCTGTTGTTTTGACATGCTGCTCACTTAAACTATAGAAACTATGACCTCTGGTACACAGTGTATGTACTAACCACTGCACTACTCTGTTCTTTAATGACAGAAGCTTAAGTTTAAAATCCTTATTTTTGGATTGACAGGCTAGTAGGCAGTCTTTCATTGTTGCAAAATCTGGGTTAATGAGGACTACAGCTTTTGACAACCTTGGGCTGAATGAGTCCTTGCAGCATGTTTATGCACTGCATGATGATGAAGGCCTCCAGCATCTCCATTTTATACTGCAAAGATTGAATGCTGAATCGATAGAGCTCAGGGAAGGAGGACGAAAAGAGATCCCTCAGTACCACCCCTTCCTGAGGGGAGCGATTTTTCAGCCAACCCTGAAGGCACACACACAAACACACAAATAAAAAACCTGCTAGGAAGGACACAAACAGAGTGGGAGATAGACATCTGCACACAGAAATTAAATGAACTATCCTTTAGAGCTCAAAAATAGTTTGTCCTACTTCTCTGTCTTTCTCTGGCTCACCTCTTCATCTACTCTTCATGCATTGAACAGTTGAACACTTTGAAGTCTGTTATAAAGACAGAGAGAAATGCCTTGGGGATTTTAGACTTCATTAATTCAGAATGGAGAAAAAGGAATAACTGGCAGAGCCACTGGTTTCTACATTCATGGTTCTGTGGATGCCTTTTTTCACTTTTATTATGCAAATGTGAAGGGAAATATTGTAGATTCTGGTTGTTCTCTTCAAACTTGGTTAATGTACCTAATTTATGTAACACAAAAAGGAAAATGTTTTCATAATTTACTCACCCTCATGTTGTTCCAACCCTCAACACTTTCATTCAACTTCGAAATACAAATGAAGACAGATTTCTGTCCCTCCATTCCCCAAAAACTTTAATGCTTCAAAAAGTTCATAAAGACATTGTAATTAATTTGAATCAAGCTGTTTAATCGAAGTCTTCTAAAGAGGCACAATAATTTTATATGATAAAAAAAAAAAAATTAAAGTAGGCTTTTATTCACACTTAAACATTCATCATCGCACATACAAAGAGCATATTAAATGTGGCAAGCAAAAACTTGCACTGGCGCACAAACCACTGAGGTTTGTTCTTGTGTGTCAGGTTAATACAGTTGACCTGCCATTGAACATATTTGATGTGCTCTATGTATGTGCGTTGATTAATGTTTATATATGAATAAAAGCATAAATTAAATCTTCAGGTTTGGAACGACATGAGGGTGAGTAAATGATGACAGAATTTGTATTTTTTTTGCATGAACTAACACTTCAAGTTAAACACAGAGAATACTCAGATAAAAAATAGACAGCTTAACAGAATAGTTCACTCTAATATTCTGCCAACAATTGCTCACCCTCATTTTGTTTGAAATCTGCATGATTCCACTTTTTTGATATCCAAGGAATATATATATATATATATATATATATATATATATACACACTGTATATATGTCCTTGGACCAGGAATTATGCGTTTATATGGCAACACTATCAACACCTAAATTAATCTGCAGTGATGCTGAACACAAAAGAAGATATTTTGAAGAATGTCGGTAACCAAACAGTTGATGGGCCCCAATGACTTCCATATTATGGGGGGGAAAAATACTATGAAAGTCAATGGGACCCATCAACTGTTTGATTACAGACATTCTTCAAAATATCTTCTTTTGTGCTCAGCAGAAGAAAGAAATTCATACAGGTTTGGAACAACTTAAGGGTGAGTAAATGATGACAGAATTTTCATTTTTGGGTGAACTATTCCTTTAATAAATATTAGCTGGTTCATGCCTACCCTAGTATACAAGCAATATATTATTATTATTATATTTTTATTTTATTTTATTTTTTAAATCATACCCTCACTGGGGGCTCAGCCTCCATAATACTGAAATCCTAGAATCGCCTCTGATTTTATTGATTACATTTGTATTGATAAGAGTAAATTGGACACTACTTACCATTAATACAACTTCTGATAAGAACAGACAGACCACAAAAAAAGATATTTCTTTCTTTCTTTCTTTCTTTCCTCTGTTTAGCCATTTTCATCTTTGAAACGGCTAAACACTGCAAACAGATGGCGGCTAAGTAGTTTTCAACTGCTTTACATTATGAATAGGTAAAACCTTAAGAAGCTTCTCTCAAAAGCTAAAATGTGAAAAAGTGAAATTCCTAATATTAATTCCAATAATTCCAAATTATGTCACATTTTTATTTTGTATTGTAGCACAGAGGTTGTATTGTAGCACATTTATTCACCAAACATGATCGCAAACAGTATGGTCAAGAATCATGTTTGGGTTTATTACAGTTCATCACAGAGAACTATGACGAACTGTAATAACTGACTATAAGAACCTTTGCAAGTACATGTCAACTTATTCTACTAACCCTACCCCTAACCTAACAGTCTACTAATACTCTAATGAGAGTTACTGACATGTCGTTGCAAATTAATGAGAGTTAGCTGACATATAGTTGCAAAGTTACTTATAGTTAATGTCTAAAGTGGAATTATAGTGTCTAAAGTGGACTGTCAAAATAAAGTGTAACCCTTAAATTATCTAAATATATAATACCTAAAAAAAGTATCATTCAGTACTAGTTTGTCATCACCCACCTCCAAAATAGGGCTCCAATTAAGGACAGAAGAGCTCATAAACACCATTCCATTACGGGACACTGTGGCCGGGGAGGCGTTATCGATGTTGTGTGGCTCAAACACAATCTTACAATTGGGAGCCATGGGGATGCGGTCACCATTGGCCAATGTCAGTGTGCGGTTATCATCCAGGACTGAGTTTAGGTTTTCAATCCATATAGCATCAACTGGCCCATCAAGAACAATCCATATGTGTTCTCCTGATCACAAACCATGAAGTACAAATGAGAAATGAAATAAGATACAGATACAAAAGCATAATGGTCCGGCTTCCATCAATCATTATGATCAATGATTGACATTTGACATCTTATGGCTGACAGCTTTGCCCATTAGTGTCTAAAGCCCTGTTTAATGTCTGTTCATTGATTTAAAAAGCCCAGTCGATAGGTTTCAGCATGTTGTTTCCATTTAAATGAAACATTCTCTTTCATGTGTTATAGATCTCACTGCCTTTTTTGTAAAGGGTGGGGATAGTACACTCTTGCCTGTTTGAGAGGTTTTTTCAACCACTTTGGAAACCATCAGCTTTCTTACTCAACTGACCAGACAAAAAGGCCTGAGGGGCTCTATTGACATACATTAAAACATTTGCTCCCTCAAAAGTAAAAGTGTTTTTCAGACGAGACATGCTAAGTATGCTTAATAGTTTTAATGTTTGATGCTTTAGTTACTTTGATATATGTAATAATTCAGACTGTCCTCCAAAAAAACAAAAAAACAAAAAACGACCCTATAGGTCGTTTTTCAAGCACCGTATTACGACCTATATTTACGTTTTAAAGTCATGCGGCCTCTAGCTGGCGTAAAAATAATGACAGTGTCGTGTTACGTCTGTCGTCATGAAATGACGTATGACCGTCGTTACCAATCAAAATGCGTGTTCATTTAAATGCAATGTGTGGACTTTTTACACCATTTGTCATATTTCCATTAAGCAAAACTCATTTTTTTATTAATGACTACACCCACCCCACCCCTAAACCTACCCTTTGTGATTTATAGTGCATATACACTTTATGAGCACATGCGTTCCCTGGGATCAAACCCATGATCACATGATTGCATATTGTTATATATTGCAATGCTCTGGCAACTGAGCTACGCGAAACCCGAAATATGACGCAGATAAAAGGGAACAATGCATTAAAATGAAAGTATCCTGTTGTCGATAGGGGCACAGCTTTAGTAAATGCTCCTATGGGGTCGTATTTCAGGGAAGTGACAAACGACCTATATAGGCGTATTGGTTGGAGAACATGTTGCAATAATCACAGGAAAAAAGCTTGGTAACACTTTATTTTACAGTGTCCTTGTTACAT